>CM057817.1:100309158-100909158 GCA_030067965.1 Latrodectus elegans | reverse complement strand
TATATATTGCTGCTCTACAACACAATTATTAATTTTCACGATATTTTGATTGTACATATGAGTTAATAACATCACATTTATTTTAGCATGAAAATTACAAATTAGCTTAACTATATTAATAGTGTTCCTTAATATATGTAAAAAAAAATTTACATTTAAACATATAATTTATTTTGTCTTAATTCTAACAATTACATAAACAAATAACAAACAGTTATTCAAATGCGCTACACCTATTTTGTAAACAAAATTATTTTCTAGATTGGTTCAATTAAGAATTTTATATTAAATTTGGAATTAAAATTTAAGTTCTTAATGTTTTCAAATTTATTTATAAATGCAAAACAAAAGAATCATTAACTAATTGCCATAATTCAGATTCATAAGCCATAATTTATCCAAATGTATAATGAACATAAAAATGGTTATTCAAATAATCTGGCATATGTCTTGTGGGGATTCACCACAAAGAACAACTGTGTTAAGACAAATTCATTGTGGAAATCTCTGAGCAAATACTTTATTAGTTTCCATTACTTTAATTGCAATAAGGCTAATCAAGAAGCTTTTTTTAAGTTAATTATTTATTACATTTAAACAAACACACCACATACAATAACATAGCATTGAACTCAAATATAAAAATAATCACATAGTTTAAAAGTAAAATTTTTTTACTGTTTAACCACCGAAACAGTCATCCATTTTATCCATTAATAAGATTTTTCCTCGCATGCTCTTGAAATTTTATCAAGAATGAAGTTTGGATTCTTTACATTCTATGGGTAATAGACTTCTTTTGGGTGAATGGGTTCAAGGACCTGATCTAGCTCTGTTGATCAAGGGGAGGAGAAATGGCAAAACTTTTAGGTTATTTAATAAAATATTTACTGCTGTATGCCAACTAGAGCTGAAAAGAAATTTTCAATTTATAAGAGAAGTTATTCATATGAATATAATATCTCAAATTTTTCGTTTTGGTAAAACTGAGTATTACGGTCAACACTTTGGCGAAATTGGCGAAAAAATTTTTCGCCAAGTGGGTGAGGTAGTCGTTGCCGTTAGTGAATGGCAACCCTGAAGAACGCACCAAATGGAGAGATACTCAACAGAAAAACGGCGGGAGGTGAAGCTAATGAAAACGCGCGAAACGAGGATATTTGCATAAACGGAGGGAGGTCCTCCCAAATTAAATTTACTACAATGAGAAAACATATATAACAATCATTACAAGCATTCAATTAAAATTACTAAGCGAAACATTACATTAAAATAGTATTCGTCTTTTAAATAGATTGATACCAAACAATATTACATAAAACTTAACACTTTACGATTTCACTACTTAACTTTATACACTATAATTTAAATTCTAAATTAATAAATATATATAGGGGAAAACATTATTGATAAATCCACTGATTTTAAATAGAATGATACAAATCATTAAAAATTTTACAAATTAAACAAACACAGATCTGAAGAAAATTGAAACGTTTAATGCAAAAAATAATTCTTTAAAATTAAAAATTTTACAAATTAAACAAACAGATCTGAAGTAAATTAAAACGTTTAATGCAAAAAATAATTCTTTAAAATTAAAAATTTTATATATTAAACAAACAGATCTGGGCTAAACTGAGTATTACGGTCAACACCTCGCGGTACGCGAGATCTCGCCAATGTTCGAAGTCCGGTGCCGCGAAAAGTCGCCAGATCTAGTCGCCAGATCAGTTTCACCGGAATTTCATGGTGTCTCCCCATAATGTCTTGGAGGATGCCATCCGTCACTTGTCACCCCAATTTCTTGGAAAAGCAGGATGTTATCCATCAATTGTCAACTCAAAACCTGGGAAAAACTTGCTTGTTTTAGCCATTTTCATTTAGCAAGGCTGTGAATCAGTTACTTCTCGCTGTTTCTCCTGATAATAATCAATAGCGCTTTGAGATGCAGGCTATGAATTTGAAAGAATTATTTCTTTTGAGTGCAAAGGGTGAGAAAGAAGTGATTATGTGGTGTATGAATGTTGGTTTAATTTCGAAAAATTATTTATGTTGTAAATGTGGTGAGGAAATGAAACTTGTTGATAGAATGGATGTGAGTGATAAGTGTGAATGGAGATGTAGTGTGAGAGGTAAGGATAAGCATGATGTGAAAAGAAGCGTACGAAAGGGTTCATGGTTTTCTCATGGACGATTGCCTGTGAGTGTGTTGTTGCAAATGATGTATATGTGGGTGAAAGATTTTGCAAATAAAAATATATGTGATGAGTTGAAAGTATCTAGTCATGCGGTGGTTGATTGGAAGAGTTTTTGTCGTGAGGTGTGTGTTGAAGTGTGTCTGAAAACGAATGAAATGGTGGGAGGACCTGGTGTGATTGTTGAAATAGATGAAAGTAAATTTGGAAAGAGAAAGTATAATAGAGGAAAGAAAGTTGATGGAAGGTGGGTGTTTGGAGGGATCGAAAGAGAATCTGGAAGGTGTTTTATGAAAGTGGTAGCGAGCAGGTCGAAAGATGTATTGCTAGGAATTTTGAAAGAGAATGTTGTGCCTGGAAGTATAATAATATCAGATTGCTGGAAGGCTTACGATTGTTTATCAGACGAAGGCTTCCAGCATATTAAAGTAAATCATAGTTTGCATTTCAAGGACCCCGAATCAGGCGAGCACACGAATACAATAGAAGGGACGTGGAGTGCTATAAAAAGAAGCCTTAAAGGAACTCGGCAGGTAGGAGATCAATTCGATTCCTATCTTGCTGAGTATATATGGCGTAAAAAGCACTCTGCGTCCACCGATATTTTCAAAGATTTCATTGAGGCAGTCCTAAATATCTACAAACCTTTGAATAAGGATCCGCCACAAAATGATGCCGAATTGGAAGAAACATGAAGGTAAGATTTAGGTCCAATTATTTTTTACGTAATGCTATTTAATTTATTTCAGATCTGTTTGTTTAATATATAAAATTTTTAATTTTAAAGAATTATTTTTTGCATTAAGCGTTTTAATTTACTTCAGATCTGGGTAAAACTGAGTATTACGGTCAACACTTTGGCGAAATTGGCGAAAAAATTTTTCGCCAAGTGGGTGAGGTAGTCGTTGCCGTTAGTGAATGGCAACCCTGAAGAACGCACCAAATGGAGAGATACTCAACAGAAAAACGGCGGGAGGTGAAGCTAATGAAAACGCGCGAAACGAGGATATTTGCATAAACGGAGGGAGGTCCTCCCAAATTAAATTTACTACAATGAGAAAACATATATAACAATCATTACAAGCATTCAATTAAAATTACTAAGCGAAACATTACATTAAAATAGTATTCGTCTTTTAAATAGATTGATACCAAACAATATTACATAAAACTTAACACTTTACGATTTCACTACTTAACTTTATACACTATAATTTAAATTCTAAATTAATAAATATATATAGGGGAAAACATTATTGATAAATCCACTGATTTTAAATAGAATGATACAAATCATTAAAAATTTTACAAATTAAACAAACACAGATCTGAAGAAAATTGAAACGTTTAATGCAAAAAATAATTCTTTAAAATTAAAAATTTTACAAATTAAACAAACAGATCTGAAGTAAATTAAAACGTTTAATGCAAAAAATAATTCTTTAAAATTAAAAATTTTATATATTAAACAAACAGATCTGAAGTAAATTAAAACGCTTAATGCAAAAAATAATTCTTTAAAATTAAAAATTTTATATATTAAACAAACAGATCTGAAATAAATTAAATAGCATTACGTAAAAAATAATTGGACCTAAATCTTACCTTCATGTTTCTTCCAATTCGGCATCATTTTGTGGCGGATCCTTATTCAAAGGTTTGTAGATATTTAGGACTGCCTCAATGAAATCTTTGAAAATATCGGTGGACGCAGAGTGCTTTTTACGCCATATATACTCAGCAAGATAGGAATCGAATTGATCTCCTACCTGCCGAGTTCCTTTAAGGCTTCTTTTTATAGCACTCCACGTCCCTTCTATTGTATTCGTGTGCTCGCCTGATTCGGGGTCCTTGAAATGCAAACTATGATTTACTTTAATATGCTGGAAGCCTTCGTCTGATAAACAATCGTAAGCCTTCCAGCAATCTGATATTATTATACTTCCAGGCACAACATTCTCTTTCAAAATTCCTAGCAATACATCTTTCGACCTGCTCGCTACCACTTTCATAAAACACCTTCCAGATTCTCTTTCGATCCCTCCAAACACCCACCTTCCATCAACTTTCTTTCCTCTATTATACTTTCTCTTTCCAAATTTACTTTCATCTATTTCAACAATCACACCAGGTCCTCCCACCATTTCATTCGTTTTCAGACACACTTCAACACACACCTCACGACAAAAACTCTTCCAATCAACCACCGCATGACTAGATACTTTCAACTCATCACATATATTTTTATTTGCAAAATCTTTCACCCACATATACATCATTTGCAACAACACACTCACAGGCAATCGTCCATGAGAAAACCATGAACCCTTTCGTACGCTTCTTTTCACATCATGCTTATCCTTACCTCTCACACTACATCTCCATTCACACTTATCACTCACATCCATTCTATCAACAAGTTTCATTTCCTCACCACATTTACAACATAAATAATTTTTCGAAATTAAACCAACATTCATACACCACATAATCACTTCTTTCTCACCCTTTGCACTCAAAAGAAATAATTCTTTCAAATTCATAGCCTGCATCTCAAAGCGCTATTGATTATTATCAGGAGAAACAGCGAGAAGTAACTGATTCACAGCCTTGCTAAATGAAAATGGCTAAAACAAGCAAGTTTTTCCCAGGTTTTGAGTTGACAATTGATGGATAACATCCTGCTTTTCCAAGAAATTGGGGTGACAAGTGACGGATGGCATCCTCCAAGACATTATGGGGAGACACCATGAAATTCCGGTGAAACTGATCTGGCGACTAGATCTGGCGACTTTTCGCGGCACCGGACTTCGAACATTGGCGAGATCTCGCGTACCGCGAGGTGTTGACCGTAATACTCAGTTTAGCCTTTATTTATACTAAAAATTTTGAGGTATAAATTTCCACCCTTGTAATTTATGTTTACAAACACACAATGTTAACTCTAGTATATTCAAAATCTAGTTTATAGAATGTCAGATTTTATAATTTAATTATTTCTTAATATTCTACCAACTACTTTTACAAATATGTTCAAGAGTTACAAATCTAAATGCTGTATTGATTTGTGATTTCCAGTTTTTAAAATGGTATCCAATTCAATACACTTTTTGGATTCAATGTACATGTTTTGTGAGCAATAAATCTTTTTTGGTATAATATAATAAGCTTGTTATAAAATTCCAAAATTTAAGTGAAACAGCTCTGTGAACTAAATAAAAAATCTTATTTAACTTAAAATTTAAAAATATTGCACATTAAGGAGTTTACTACAAAACATTTTTTAAATCCAGCCACGGACATTAAAATCAAAGCTTTGAAAAGAATGTGAATTATTGTGCTACAATTAACATTAAGTATAACCTTATTAACATTATGATGGTTTACTGTGTCACTTATATAACTTGTACAAGAGAATCAATGGTCATCTTTTTATTAAATAAAATATTAAAAATACAGCACTCAGCATACAAAAAATTCAATATGCTTTCATATAGATTAGTATTGAATATTAAAATACACCAATAAGAATAAACTTTAAAATATTTTTAAACAAGTCAATCATTGAAAATATGTATTTTTGTGTACCTCAAACATTGATTAATATATACCAAACATAAACTATATTTTTTTAATGAACTATTTATTACATCATTTTTATGCTACAAAATCACTATGTTTTCTAATGTAATTAATATATATATATATATATATATATATATATATATATATGAATTACTACTCTTAATATAAAACTTTACTATATATTAAAGAAAATATATTACTTTGCATATACCAAATATCCAAAAAATTCAATTATATAAAAATACTTTTTAACAATAAAGGGAAAATTGATTTTTGTTTAAAATATTTTTTCATTTACAGTGAGCAGATGTATATATGTATATATTTCTGTAATTTAAAAAAAAATGTTAGAAATTTTAAAATTAGTTATATCTTTATTTAAAAGTATCAAGCATGTTTGTCTACCAGTTTAATTATATAGATGCGTGTGGAGGGGGTAAATTGATATAAAATTTTTTCGATTTTTTTCTTATATACAAGTAAAATTTCACTTTTTGTTAATAAAGGATGAAAAATATTAAAATCACAAAGCAGTATCTAAAGGTTATTTAGAAAGTGTGTATCTAGTTAAAATACTTAGAACTAGAATTTAATGTAATATTCACAAAATGTTTTGAATTTCCCTTCTCCCTACAGCTAAATTAGAAATTTTTATCATACACAAACACAGAAAATGTATTCCAGTGCATTATTAAATTCACCATTTATATGATTTATTTTAAATTAATTATATATATTTAAGAAAATTAAACATTTTTTTTATCAAGTATAGAAGTGTATTTTAAAAAATGTAAACATTTTACATAATAACAAATCAAAATATTTTTGTTGATTCTTGAGTTTTAAATTTTTTAACACAGTATTTTATTTGAACTTAAGTCTTGGAAATCGTATAAATTAAAATAATTTCCTTTTTTGCAAATGAACTAATAATTTAAACAAAACTAATATAATTTAAGATAATATAAAATGCTTTTAATGTATACACTGATATTTAATGAATATTTGAAAAAAATACTTCAATATCTTGTTAAATGTTAGATGATAGACTTTTTGGAGTTTTTAAAATATCACATAACTTAAAATTTGCCATTAAAAGGTAAAATATTTGGAATTTATATTTTAGTAAACATTAATAGAAAGTATTATATTAATTGTAATTTACAGAATAAAACAAATCTAGGATTTATATTATCAACTCAAAAAATAATCTCTAGAAATATATAAAAAACATAAAATGTAATTATAATATAAGAAAAAAATAGTTTCTACCTATTTCATTTCAAGTAAAATATTCTCAATAAAAATTAAGTTTGATAAAGTACATAGTTTTAAGACGAAATTCTTACAAACATTATAATTTTCATTAAATTTATATATATATACCAACAAAATCTCAATTATAAAGTATTAAAAACAGTAAACATAAAATATTTGAAAGTTTTAACTTAACGGTATTGCACCAAATGACAAAGAAATTAATTCCGGTGACCTATAAAATGCAATGAAAGCTAACTTATTTACAAAATAGAACTTCCATCGAAAAACAAAATTTAATTAAAATTTTAATACACAAAAGTAAATGGAAGAAAGCGAAATTACATTCCTACGAACAGACAAATAGCGTACACGGTTAACAGTGACATTTAACGGCGTGGTAGTAGTCTCAGAGCCTCAGCCTCAGACAACCCCTTATAGTTAGGTTATAGTTTACCTTGACAACATAACTTCGGTAAAACTTTAAAAAATATTAAAAATTTTTCGTTTAAAATATTATCGGAAATATTATTAAATGATCAATATATAATAATAAACACACCCAATTTTATTGTCAGAGAAAACTGAATTATTTTTTCGGAATTACATTATTACCTAGTTTCTGAAATAAAACAAAGTTTTTGAGCATCCATGATCTGTTTTCTAACTTTTACATCACACCAACGGATTGACACTAGACCAGAAGGAAAATGTATTTTAGTTTATCATTTTGGAAACTACTTTTGGATTTCTTATTTTTTTATAAATGACTTTACTGTCTTCACTACCAGTAAATTACTACATAGCCACTTTCTAGTTACTTAATAATAACCATAAAAAACAGTTTCTATTTCGCACATCACTCCAATAATCACTGAGAGCAATAGACATTAATTATATGAAGAATTATTGTGATGGCAACAAAAAATATGTGTAAGTATCTGTATGTTGTTTATGAGTAATTTAGTAAATAAGCATTGAATTTCTTTTGTATATCTGTAAAGAAGTGACAGAAGTGTTATCGGCTGTGGAATTTCGACTTTCAAACATCAACTTTAGGTCAATATGATTGAATTTTTTTGACTATTTATTTTATAGTGTTGTTTCTTTTTAAAATTTTGATGCCGAATTGTGATTTTAATAAATTTGTCATGATATTCATTTTTATGGATTAAAGATGAAAGTATCATTCCTATTATTTCGCTAATAATGGAATTTTTACTGAACTTGGTTTTCTGTTTTACGGCTGAATTTTATTTTGATAATGTTCTTAATGATTCTATTTTGTGTGGGTGTCTTATTTTCTTTTTAATGCGGATGTTAAAATTCATACTTCCTAATTAAAATGTCAGTTGTTACTTATGACCTAATGCGTGCCTTTCTTCTTCAATAAGAAGTTTAAATCTTCGAGCTCAAAGAATTTCATTCATATTTCACTTTATGCGTTTATGGTAAATGTTTTGGTTTATGATAAGTTACTTGATATATTCATAAAATTTTGACTTTGCAGCAGTTAAATTTTACTAAGTTTTAGAAAGCTTTTGTTGAAAAATTTTCAGACATATCATTTGAATAATGTTCAACAAAATACATTAAATATTTAATGCTTTAAATTAAAGAATCCTAATTATTTTAAATAAAAATTTTGTGTATTTCTCTACTAGGCTAGAAATTATTTTTTTTAATTATGTAAGTAATCATTAAAATCTAGTGATACATTTGTTAATTTTTTGAAATTTTAGTTATAGTTTATATGCATCTTTTTGTTGAATTTCGGACAAAGTAATTTAAAAATTTCCTTACACATATATGTTTTATATAGTCTAATAAATAATGAAGAATATGGGAAAAAAATTGTGATTCTTAGACATAGGTTTCTTGTTTAACTTTGTTAATCAACCTTAAAATTTCTTGCATGTGTAATTTTAGATTGTATTGTAGATTATATACAATAACTTGCAAATACTTTGTAATGCAACATAAATATGAAAAAATATAGTCAATAGTCACAAGAAATATACAAATTTTTTACTTGGTGACAAGAATAGCAAAACTTAAAATAAATAAAGTGAAAAAATTGTTTTGACTTCAACTTAAAAATTAATAAAGGAAATATTTTTTATTTAACATCTAATGATAAAACATTTAAAATTGTTAATTACTGTATTAAATGTTATGGAACAATCTGTTGAAAATATTAAGATCAGTTTAATTTTAGCTCTGGCAAAGCTTTTTAATTGTTAACTTGATCATAAATCTTTAATTGTTTAAGTGTAAAAGATTTTTTTAACTATGAGCATTAGTGTATATAATCTGTCTTTAACTAGCCCAATGATTATTACTTTTAAGTTTAAATTATCTATATGTTTAAAAAGTTTTTATATATGTGTGTATATATATATATATAGATTCTAAAAATATATAGATATATCTGCGAATTATTTAATTTGGTCAGGCATTCACTCTGTCATTAATGTCTACTTTTTGGTTAGTAGTTTTAGTTCAAAAGGTATTTTGTCACATTATGGGAAAGCAATTTCATTGACAGACTTGTTTACTCTGATTAAATACTTTTGCCATCCTCATCATGATGAATTTTATCAAAAAAATTCTGATTCTTAGGACTAATTATTAGTATCAGAATAAGTTTTTACTTTTGATGCCTTCTGTTCTGTATTTGGAAATAAATTTCGCAAACTATTTATATAATTAAGTAAATTGCCAAAAATACTTATTTCAAACTCGATTTATGCAGTAGAAGCTTAAAAGAATATATTGCTGACATTAATTGGAAAAGTTTATCCTAAAAAAGTGTATAAAATTCTAAATTATTAATTTGTTATTTCTTGGGATTCCAGTTTTGTATAACATTTCTAAAATTTGATTAGATATATGTAGTAGAGCATTTTTTATTTTCTTGAATTCAGCAAATTGCTTTAATACCATCAGCTGTACAAGATCACCCAGTAGTATATGGTACTTTTACTGTAAAATCTATATTATGCAAATCATTTTTCTATAGTGTCCCTCTCATGTGTAGATGCAAAAAATGTGTAAACATTCTCCTAAAAATTAAAATATCTTCTGGCAAACATAATTCACTAGTACTACTTACTATCAGATTTAATGAATATGTGTGTGGGCACTAGCAATGTAATTGGCTTTTAGGTTATGAATATTTAATCAGTTTTTGAGTCCTTTGTACTTTCCAGGTATAATGCTGCTTTGTCCTTTACAGTTGCATTACTTAGATCTAATATTTTTTTAACATATTTAAAATTATATTTTCTAATAATTTTCCTATATGTGAATAAGTTTGTAAAAATCTAAAAAAAATCTAATAAGATTCAATTTTGTAAGGTTTACTGTTCTATATTATCATGTCAAGGGTAGAGAGATGCAATCATTGTTGAAAAATATTTACCTACTTTGATGTCTGACAAATGTTTTTAATATTTTTTGTTCAATGTTTTTTTTTAATAAATTCAGTGCAAATAGTTGAAAGAAGAACTTATATTGTCCCTTCTATAGGCTGATCTAGATTTTTCGTATGTGAAGCTGAAAACTTGTAAACATCTGCCAAATTTTCTTATTTAACGTCTATTATTGAAACAAAATAAATTTTTTAGTATCATGAAATGTAAGAGAATTTTTAGCCAAAAATTAGTTATTGCTACTACCCATAGCAGTTTTTTCCCCCCAATATTTTTTCTGAATATTTTCTAAGTATTTTATTTGTATGTATCTCAACCAAATTTCTATTAATGAAAACTTTAAAATGATGGCAATGATCAATAGAATTTTCATGTTCTTGCATTTTGATATTTGTGTTTTAACTAGTACTGTTCCATAAGTTTTGATTGACATTATCATGGAAACATAGCTGTAAATTTCATTATATTTTGAACTGTACTCTAACTATTCTTGTTCAACTTTCTCACCATTTGCTTCATTGTGAATAAAAATATTTTTCTTTAACATCCAAGTTGCATTTTCTGTAAAGGCTCTAAATCAGTGTTTCTCAACCTTTTTGTACCATGGCCTCCCTAAGCCTTTTAGAAATTCTTATGTCCTAATCAAGGATATTTTAAGATTTTAGAATTCCTTTGAAAAATATACTATTAAAGTAAGTAAGTTTTGAAATCTTACAATAGAAAATTGAAATAAAAGTAAATTTAATGAGATTCATGTGCTTAATCTTTGTTGTAAATATTTTATGTCTGATTCCAGTTTGGTTAACTTTAGCCTCAAGTTACCTTGTTTTGTTATATCTAGCCTATTTCTTCTTTTTAGCAGCAAATCAGTTACAGCATTAAATCCATATTCAGTTAAATATGAAGATGGAAATGGTAACAATAGTTCTCTTGCAAATTTGATTGTATCTATATTTGATTTTGTTTTTCTTTTCACAAATCCATGATATTACTCCTTTTACATTAAATGATGGGTAAAATTGTAAGAGCTAGCACAGGTTTGGGACTATTTAAAATTTAAACACCAAGTGCTGCACCCACCAACCTTAATTACGTTACATTCAATATTCGGTTTTCAAAACCCTCATCAATTTCAAACTAAAATTTAGAACTAAGCTATCTCAAATTTAGAACATCAAAATTTTAAATATTTCATTATAATTAACACAGAACATTAAAATACTAATAACTAGAAACTAATTTCACAAAGACTACATATTAAAAAAACTGATATAAACTAAATCACCCAATCTAGAGTGGGAGACAACATGGCAATAAAACTGAATCAGTAAATATCACACATTTTTATGAAAACTAAGGTTATAATTACTCCCGTGTGTGAAAGAATAGTCCCAATGTTACTCATGCATGTCGTAAAAGGCGACTAAAATGGGTACCCAGTGTTGGGGGGTATAGCCCGGCACCCGTGTCTCCAGGGAGTTTATAAATATGGAGACCTGGTCCTCCAGGTTGGGCGTGGGGCTAACGATCCTACCCTGTGAAATCTTAATTGTTGCGAAGTCTCGTGAGAAAAATTCTGGACAGACCTTTGGAAAACTACTTGGAACTCGGCACAAGGACTTGAAATTTGGACAGTGGAATGTTCTGTCATCATATCGAACCAAAGGACTACAAATGTTAACTGAGCAAATAGTTACCAATTGGACCTAATTGCTTTACAAGAACTTAGATGGACAGGACAGGGTATCCTGAAGAAAAAGAATCATGTCCTCTTCTATAGTTGTCATGAAAAGAAATATGTTTTTGGCACTGGTTTTCTTTTAAATAAAAGAATCAAACACTTAGTAATAGACTTCAAAGCGAGTTCTCCAAGACTCTGTAAAATAAGATTGAGAGGTACTTTTTCAAACTATAGTATAATAAGTGCCCATGCACCTACTGAGGAGAAGGGAGAGGATGAAAAAGATACCTTTTATGACGATCTGGATATTTTGCTCAATTCATGCAACTGGCATGGTGCCAAAATTATTTTAGGAGACATGAATGCTAAGATTGGCAGAGAGACTGAATTTCACCCTATTATTGGAAAGCATAACTTTCATAGTGAATCTAATGAAAATGGCATAAGATTGATTTCTTTTGCTTCTGCTCGTGAAATGGTTATAGCCAGTACTTTATTCGAACACAGGAATATTCATAAATTCACTTGGAGATCACCTGATGGCAATTCGACTAACCAAATATACCACATACTCATTGATTCAAGACGCATGTCACATATCATGGATGTGAGATCAATGCGTGGAGCTAACATTGATTCATACCATTATCTCATTGTCGCAAAAATTCGAAGTAGAATATCTAATGCTCGAAAGGTAAGAGGAGAGGCTCTGATTAAATTTAATTGTGATAGACTAAAAGATCCTGTAACATTAAAGCGCTACCAATTGGACCTAGATAGAAACTTGAAGGAGGTTAATACTGATGGTGACATTAATGATAAATGGCATGGCATTAGAGATGCCTTTAAGGCATCAGGCACTGCTATCTTCGGAAAATCAGAAAGATGAACTTCAAGTGATTGATTTGACACTGATTGCAAAGTGGGTACTGCCAACAAAAATAATGCTTATAGGAACACGATTCAAGGAAAACACACCCGAAGAGCTGTTGAATATTACAAAGAAGCTAGAAGGGATGAGAAAAGAATCCACAGAGCAAAAAAATGACACTTTTTGGGGTATCTATTAAAAGATGTTGAACATCTAAGAAGATCCAATGAAAGCAGAGCTTTCTTCCAGAAAATTACTGTGGGTCGTAAAAAGTTTAAACCTAGAATTTCATTTTGCAGGTCTAAGTCAGGGACCATTCTAACGAGTACTGCTGATGTACTCCAAAGATGGAGAGAACACTTTAATGATCTGCTTAATCAGGAATTGCATTCTCATGAACCCATTAATCCTGCTGATTGCTCTGAAGTTGAGGCTCCACCTCCTACTTTTGAGGAATTTAGAGAAGCACTGGGAAAACTTAAAAACAACAAGGTAGCAGGTCCTGATCAAAGTCCGGCAGAACTTTTGAAATGTGGTAGTGATGTTGAACTTGGTGGACTATATGATCTTTTAATTGACATATGGAACCAGGAGGTATTTCCCATAGATTGGAAAGAAAATATTACTTGTGTCATTCATAAGAAAGGAGATCTTTTAGAATGCTTTAATTACAGAGGCATTAGCCTTCTGTGCACAGCTTATAAAGTTTTATCAGGTATTTTATTCAACAGATTAGTCCCACTGGCTGATAATATAAGTGGAGACTATCAATGTGGGTTCTGGAAAGAGAGATCTACTGTGGAACAGATTTATAACTTTAGACAGATTCTGGAAAAATGTAGAAAGAATGGAATTAACACACATCACCTGTTCATTAATTTCAGAACTGCTTATGACAGTTTGAACAGAAATGCAGTAATTAATGCAATGATAGATTTTGGTATTCCTGGAAAACTAACCAGATTAGTAAATCTAACTATGCAGGAATCTGTAATGAAGATTCAGATTCAGAGTTATCATTCAGAACCATTAAAAATTAAAAATGGTGTACGACAAGGAGATGCCCTCACCTGCTTATTATTTAACTTTGCTTTAGAAAAAGTCATCAGAAATGCAGGCATTAATACTAGAGGTACCATTTTTAGTAAAAGTTCACAAATCCTGGGCTTTGCAGATGATTTGGATTTAATTGCTAGAAATCCTGACACTCTTAAAGAATCCTTTCTGGCATTGGTACAAGAGGCAAATAAAATGAATTTAATAGTCAATCAAAGCAAAACAAAATATATGTCATGCATAAGGCAAAACCATCCTTGCTCTGTATTCACCATAGGCTCTTATGATTTTAAAGCTGTGAACAGTTTTACCTACCTTGGATTTGAAATAAATAACTTTGGTGATTTGGGACCCGAAATAAACAAAAGGCTAATTGCAGCAAATCGTGCATCTTATGGTTTAAAAAAATATCTTACCTCCAAATATATCCAGAGGACAAAAATTTTACTATATAAAAGTATTATTAGACCCTTTTTAACTTATGCTTCAGAGATTTGGGCCATGACACAGAAACATGAATGCCGTTTGGCTATTTTTGAAAGGAAAATTTTGAGAAGCATCTATGGTGGAGTGGAGACAGATGGGGTATGGCGTAGAAGGTATAACCATGAATTATACAAAAGTTTTAAGGACATTGATGTTGTGAAATACATTAAAATACAAAGGATGAGATGGGCTGGTCATGTTATTCGTATGCCAACTGAACACACCCCTAAAAAAATCGTTCTAGCAAGGCCAATGGGAACGCGTTCCAAAGGTAGGCTCAAAATCAGATGGATTGGTATCTTGATACGGACTTTAATACTGTTGGAACATCTAATTGGAAAAGTGCTGCTGAGTACAGGCCAACATGGAATAAGCTCATTGAGAAGGCCAGGACCCACACAGGGTTGTAGTGCCATTGTTGATTGATTGATTGACGATTTTAATTAACCAGTCAGTAATGCCTACCTTAAAGAAACACTAGTAAAAATCAATGTAGCCCTGGAAAGAACTGAGCAATAAAGCTTAATAAAATAAATTACTTAATTTTTATGAAAATTGATTTGAATTAACTGGGTAGTGACACAACCATAAAAACATCTTTGAAAGTGCAGTCCAGCCCTAGAGAGAACTGGGCAAAAACCTAGATCAATAACATTAACAAAATACATTTAAAAAAAACACTAATGTTTCTAATTATATATTATAATTAAACCTATATTTTCATGAAAACTCATGGTTAAGCCTTACAGTTTATGGTAAGCCAAATTTCATGTCAGGTAATTCTACACAATATTCAGAAGATCAAATAAATTATGACATACAGCATCAATTTTAATCAAATAATTTGTGAAGTAAAATTATTCACTGAATCATTCCTTGGAGAAGAATTTTAAAAAACCCTAATTCAATTTATTGCTATCCATATGTTCCATATACTTCTTACATACACATATTAAAATACAAATTTTTCAATTTGATATATACTTTGAAAACAAAATATAATTTCAAATACTTAAATTTCTGCCATAAATAAAAATTGCGTTAAGGGTTACTAAAACTCCAAACAAATTTTGTGCATGTTCACACCAGGTTATATTATAAAATCCGAACAATACATCCTTGCAAAGTAAACGAGTTTGGCGTATTTATCGCCAGCCTTGCTTCTAGGATTTACCCAAATAGTGAAATTTATTTATATTTCTGCAGAGGTTCTTGATACTGTAAATCTGAAGTATAAAAAAACTGTACTAACATTGGGTACTTTATTTAAAATAGGAAATAAAGATAAAAGAGGAAAGATCTGTACAAGTTTGGCGTGATTTCCTATTTTCGGGCCAACACTCCGCAGCTCTGTCACCAACCTAAATCACATCACTACGCACAATATCAGGCTACCAATACTGATCACGCTCAAACTTCATCTTTGAAATCGTGCATTTTTTTTAATTCCAGTTATCAAAGATTTGAATTGTTTCATTATAATTAAGTGTATAATATATATTTAAATTTTAATAACTAGAGATGAATTTACTAAAACTCAAATTTTAATATACCGTGCAATTGTGGTCACCTTAAAAAAACTTCAGTGTAGCCCTATCTAGTATAGTGACAAGCGGTTAATAAAGCTAAATTTCTAATGTTAACAAATTGCGCTTTTTATTCAAATTCAAATTTTAATTAACTGGGCATGTGATGCCCACCTTAAAAAAATTTCAGTAGGGCACAATTTAACACTAACAGGAAACATTCAATAAAGCTTACTTAAAGACATACTTACTTATGTAAACATGCATTTTTATAAAAAAAAACTAGAGTTTCTAATAATCACTTTGAATGAAATTTTAATGAAAAATAAAATAACTCACCCTGCCAAGAAAAGAATGTTTTTAAGACCTTTGAAGAAATCTTCTACTGTATTCTTTATGCTTTCTCTGCCATACATACTCTGCGATGTATGAATCAAACTGACCGGGCACAGGATTAACAACCTATACAGATCTTTTATGGGCTGATCAAATAAAAATTTGAAATAATATAACTTTTAAAAAAATCAAGTAATATAGTTTTCATAATTTCAAAACAATATTTAAAAATTTATAAATAAAATATCTTCTGAAAATTCAAGATAATATAACTTTAAAAAAATTTGAAGTCCAATGCAGCATATTCTTAAATTGTAAACAAATAAAAATACTTTTTTAAATGCAAGGGTTGCACCTAAAACAAATTTCACACAAGTCATACAGTCACCTTAAGTGATGAAATGAAAATCTCTTCATGAAAATACATTCCGAACCTTTAAGGCAGATTGGCACACTTTATCACACGCTTGGTGCATTTTACCCTCTGTACAGTTCTCTACTCTTTAGCAGAAATAAATTTTTTGTACATGAGAAAATTTTCTTTTTAATTACTAATAAAATATTTAGGTGATCAATATTGACATTTTATGCTATATCAGTTACTTCACATTTTTAGATCCAATAGAACCTTTCAAAATTTTTGTTGCAGATATATTTTTGATATCCTTTAATAAAAGAAATAAAATTGAATATATTTGTTTTTGCATCAATAATTTTATTTATTTCTCGAAGTTATTTACCTTTTCAAAGATATCAGCTAAATAACTTGGAAAATCGCACCATCAATGATTAACCTTTTCACTTTTGTTTTTTACTTGAAAATCAGTTAAATCATCAAACAGTTTCGTAAACCTTTTTAACCAGCCCCCTTTGAAAGACCATCTTCAGTGTAAAATGTAAGTCTTATGTAGTCTTCATTTGGTTCTTCACTAAGTAACTTGAAAAAACTTTCACATTTTTCATTAGTACCCTTAATAACTAAGTATTTCATTTAGAACAGATGTAAAGAGTTTTCCCTGACAATAAAACCATAGATATGAAGCAAATTTGGTTTCTCATTTTTGATTAATTTTTACCAACTATTTTCCTTTTCTATCATATTCAATGCACCATCTACAGCACAAGATATTTATTTTTCTTTTGTTTATTCTTGGAATATTTGTACATTTATAGTTTAATATAAATATTTTTGGTAGTAGTGGTACTTTTTAATAATTTACACAGGACATTTCTTCAATAAAATCACCTTTATTAATATATTTTACTTAAGTTATGAGTGCCTCACTGTCCCTAAAAATTGATTCATCCAATTATACTGGAATTTTCTTGTTTTCAGCTTTACAATTAATTGCATTTCAAAATCTTCACTTATTTTAGTTAGCAGTGCTGTTACTTAGTGGCATAGCTTTAAAGTCTTTGTCATCTTTTCTCAGAACCATTTTAAGAAATACTGATATTGATTGTTTGATTAAATTCTCTCTGATAATAGTCTCCATTTTTCCAGATTAAAGGATGAATAATGAAGTGGTAAACTAGTCTCAAGAGTTTGATTGATAGTTGCATTATAAGTAGTTAATATTTTATATTGTTACTTTTTTATATAAAAAATTATTTTCTTTAATTTGAAAGTAACAGAAATCTTAATATAAGCATTATGATTTACATTTAAATGCATTTCAAGCTGCAATGCTTCATTGATTCGTTGGTGAGGGAAGCATTGTTAACTCAAAGATAAAAATTAAACTTTCATTGTAATTAGTGGCTTTGAAACCAAATTTTAAATATTCCTCCAAATGCTGATAAACTCTGTTACTTGACCACTGATTTCACTATGGATTAAATAAGAAATAAATTAAAAATTTAATGTTAACTGAAGTAAACATAAATTAAAAATGTATATTAAAATACCAAAATGAGAAAAAAAAATTATATGACAAATGTTTCTGGAAAACCATGCTTCTAAAAAAAAATTATCTAATGACATTATTTGCCATTCATATGTCAATGATGTTTGTATGTTTTTTAAACAAGGGACTTTATAGCACTTTTACAATTATTTTGAAATGTATATTTTCCTAATTAAGATGCGTCAACAATGAATAATGCAACAAAATGCCTACAAAACTTGGGCCCTGAAATTGATTATTTCATATCATTTGAAATAAATAGCATAGTTGTGTTTGAAAAAAACCAGTTATCTCATATTACACAAACAAGTAGTGAAAAATACTTTTTATAATATTGACTATATTACTAATAAATAGGTAATTTACACTCTAAATGAATCCTTTTTTGAATTGTTCCCTTTATGAATGGAATCACTTCCTTGTGGGGTGTAAGCCACATTTTGAGGAATGCATCTCTAAATCGAGTTTTCATCCTAGCCATAGGTCAACAGTGACATCTGTCATATTTGACCCATTTTTGCCAATACTGTCTGATTATAGTATCTCACTGTCTCTATACATTGAATAATGATTTAATATGTTGTATTAGCCATTTTTAAGTTGATAACATGAACTCTTTTAAACTGTCATATGTGCTTAGAATTAGTTACAATCTTGATAAGAATTGTTTGTTCATTTAATAGATATGATTTAATTTAATATATTTTTATTCATTATTAGCAAAAATTTTGGTGAGCTTTGTTGCAGTTAATTTAAGATATATGCTGTTAAAATACAACAGAAATTTTAACTCTTTATTCAAATTTCTTTATACTTGCTCTTCTGATGCAGTGAAGCTTCTGCAAGTTTTTAATTTGATACCAAAGTTTTATAATTTGCATGTTAGGTCAAAATGTCTTTGTATATAACATTATCATAATTAGGCAAATCTTTTTGGCACGTAGATTTTTTGTCTTTTGAATAAAGTTCATATGCAGTTGCAATAAACATTAAGTGATTCATTTATACTAATTAGAGTAAATGCTTTATTAATTAAAAAATACAAGTTTTCTTTTTAGCTGTAAAATTATATTGCCAGAAATGTGCAAAAATGTAATAAAATGAAAGTAATATTTTTATTTCCATCATTATTAATTGTGTGTATTTATATTGAATATTCCTCATTAAATGTGGTAAGTGCATGTTTCTTTGTCAGATGGAATGATCTTATGCTGTTTTTGTATGTTAACATTTTGAATAGAGAATATAGCAAAATTGGAAAACATTTCTACTCAAATTGAATAAAAATTGAAAGTTTTTTTTAAAATAATTTCTTAGTACATTTGAATTTACATAAATGAATAGAACTTACATAATTTTAAATATTTTTGAAGTATGAAATAACTGTAAAAAAAAATGCCATTATTTTTGCTTGATAGTAACATACTCATGATCATTTTTTAGAATAAAATTCATTTTAATTAATCAAGCAATGGCACTGTCCTTAAAAGACTTCTAATGTGCTTTTGGGCAAGGGAAATAAAACTTGAGTAAAACTAAATCAGTATCTTAAATAACATCAATTTTTCAATACTCGGTTTTTAATTAAGCAGTAGGACAAAAAATGACTGAATTTTACTGTTTGGTAATCTACTGTTATAAATCTAGATTATAGTATAAGAATGGATATACTTTTGTATATAAGGAATTTCAATGTGTGTATGTATATTTGAATCTGTCAGAAGTTCTTTTGTGCATAGATTTAATTAGAGTTATAGTACCTGTGCAATGTTATTGGATGTTATTTATTTTTATAATTTAGAGTGTTAAATTTGTGAGTAAAATTAAAGGTTCTATTTATTTCAAGTTTTTGACTGTTAAAATTTTGGGTTATATTTGTTTGAAAATTTATGCTAACTTTTTGTTTGACTATTATATTTAAGTGGTGCAAATAAGAATTTTGGAAATAAGATATTGAATTTGGATTTTTTAATTTGAAGCAGCATGAGGGAAGTAATATCATTTATTTGTAGAAGTACTTTTATTAGTTATTTCAAATTTTCAGTTTTATTGACTATGTTATCTAACACATTAAAGTATAGAAATATTGGAATTATGGATTTTCAGCAGTAGAAAAAAGACTAATTCCTTTAATGTAATTTCTTAAATATTCACCACATCATATTTTTTTATGGTTGGAAATACTTTCATTTTAATTTTTATTTCAATTTATTTCTACTTTGAGATTAACAAAGTACAAGGTCATCTTGGAATATTTCCATAAACAATTGGCCTCATTTGAATGTCACAAGGAAGAAACTTAGACGTCTAGCATCTATTCCAACATACCTGTATGTAGGAAAAAAGAAAAAGGCAACATTCTCATTATTCATTAGTCGACTATCTAATCAGGTATATTCTACTTCTAAGAGCAAGTTTCTAAAACTAGATCACAGTTAGCTCTTTCTGAAGATATTATTCGATCACTTCATATTAAAAGCCAGGTAATAGGGATTTCATATTAAAATTATTTGTTTTTTAATGAAATGTTTTGAAGGAAAAAGGTAAAATGCAGATACACCTTAATTATAAATTACTGCCTTAGTTAAACATGGAATTTAACAATTTTATTAAAATAATGAATACATAAATTCGATCAAAGTTCAATCAAAAACTTCTTTCTTTTTATAAGTATATTTATTTATTTATATTGTATACTAATATTACAAATGTAAACAAAAACGATATATTTCATACTAAACCTTTTAATGGGCACTTTTTTACACATGAAAACACATATTTTTTCATGTGTAAATTGTTTTAGGAATCACTTCATATTATTTAAAGACTTTCATATTTTAATCAATGAAATGTTCTCAAAATCAGCAATTTTGATCAGGATTGTATCAAAGATTTAAGTATATAGATAGCTATATAAGTAGACAGGGATTATAATTGTTAAAAATATAATGACACCAATGCTCCTTTACCGGGTTATTCTTAAATTTGGAAAGAGTTGATCAATACAAGAATAATTCTAATTTATTCTGACATGCATTTATTCATAGTTAAAAATAGCAAAATACATCTCTGTGTATCTCAAACTCTCATAAATATAAAATTGCATTATTCAAGGACACCCTCAATGAATTATAGTTAATATATATATATATATATATATATATATATATATATATATATATATATAAATTCGTTTGCAATTTATAGGTTTTGTGATAATTTTCAATGCATTATGCTACATCACATGTTTTACAAACCACTGTTGATATCTTCTGTTTTCTTTGCTTATATGGCAAACATCTTTGTTTTTTATCAATTGTTTAAAGCATTTCTTCTGGGTGAATTCTCTTAGGAGAAATAAGGTACAGTAGAAGAGCATTGGTTTTCTGGAAGGGGTTGAATTACTTTTCAAGTATATAAGGTAACAAATTTTATTCCTCCTGAAAGATTTGTGAATTGTTTCTCCCCTGATTTTTTATATATATAATTTTTTCTTAAATCTTAAGTGGAAAATATTTTTTTGTCCATTTTATTGTTCTCTGATCAAAAGAGTAGATATTGGACATCATATTACTTTTATCAACTTTTAACCCATATGTTCATTATAATCTGTAGTAATTTTAGGTTTTTCCTTTTTATTATTTCTGATAAAATATGGATCATGCATGTTGCTTGACATTTAAACTTCTTGTTTGTCTTTTTAACACAATGCTGTCATCCCACTGCAAACCTTAAAGAAACATTTTTGCAACTTCTGTAGCATCTCAATAGTTGTAAAATCATTGTTTTCAATTTGGTGTACAATTTGATGCTCTTGAGAACATACTGTAAGTTTACTAGGAATTGATAAACAATACAAATGATACTTGTGAATTGAAATCTGAGATAAAGTGTGGTTCAAAACTAAAATTTATTATTTTCTGACATTGTTTTAAGTTTTTGAAAAAAGATATTTGTTCTTGGGGTAAATGATTACAGAGCCATACATGATTGGTGCGATTTCAAATTTTCATGCCAAGCACTCTACAAATGTTAACAAATTTCATTTTTTGTTTAAACTTGAATTTTAATATAATGAGCAGTTACGCCCACATTAAAGAAATTTAAGTACGCTGCACATTCTAACTCTAACATGAAAAACACAATACACACAACTTAAACATTCATTTCTATAAAAACTTTTAATTTCTAAATATGAATAAAATTGTAATGAAAAACAAAATAACTCACCTAATCTTCATCGATCTCCGAATCGTTAACTTTCAGCAAATATACCGTTTTTATCGCTTCTAAAAAATCTTCTATTATGTTTTCCTGATGATTCTTTCTCCATACATACTCCGCGAAAATGTAAAGTCAATATATCCGCATCCACACTTATTAATTTTTGCAAGCAACACAAAAACTCCAAAAATCAAATATCTAAGCTCAACGCTTCAAGATTATTCTATAATAGTTTCAAGGGTTATATACAAAATGCGCATGTAAAATGAAAAGCACGTCATACCTATGTCATACTACGTCATACCACTTTATCGCATTCTTGGCGCATTTTACCCTCTGTACGCTTCTCTGCTATTTTGCGGCTCTTAGATATGGAATATACAATGAATTTTTATTGTCCTTTGAATCTGGGGGAATTTTGAGGCAGTTTGATAAAAGTAAACATGATATAAAAAGCATTAGAAATGGTAAATTTTGAATAATATGTAAGCGAAAATTTTGAACCTTGCCTTACTCTCTTGATTTTTGATAATATAATCTATGTTAATACTTCATTATTTTTTAAGGTAAGTAACTGAAAGGTTTCATTGCTTGTGGAAAAAATTAAAGCAAAAGTAGAAAAAATCTCTTTTCATATTTGTGTCATTATATTTTAAAAAACAACTATTGTTCTGTATATGTTTCAAAATGTTTTTTAAATTACTGACAACGAATATGAAAGACTAAGTGCAATGTTGTAACAAATTTCATTTCTGTCCAAGTTAAGAATGATATGACTCACCAAAAACTGCTTGAGCGAATATAAACAGTGGCACAATCATCCCTAATCGACCGACTACTGACCAATTTGGAATTTGTAAACTTTCATTACAACAAATAATTGGCATTGTGCTCTGGAGGAAACAATACGTATCACTCTTGCTACGAATATATTTGTAATCTGGAATTTTTGGTAAATTAATTATAATTTGTTTCATAGTATGTAACACGTATTATTGTTTTAATAATACAAAAATGATAAAGCAATTTACGTCGGCATAATGAAACCAATCATCCTCAATTTTCTAATCAGTATCCACCAAATTTAAATTACAGTCAGTTTTGATGACCCTTAGCTGATAATGGTGCCGAAGCCAGTTTTGTTATTGCTTGGAATATTGCTAGTGCAAAACGCTGGTATGAAAAGGGAGAGTTTATTAAAAAAACTTGAATGATTTACTTAACGTTTTAGATCCAAATAATGCAGTATTGCACAAAATTGTTTCACAAATTTTTATCTCAAGACCCAACCAAATGACACATAACTGCAGTTAATACATCTCTTGAATATAATTTAAAAAATGATTTGAACTGTATCGCACATTCAGCTTAGCACATGACAAAGTGACAGATACCATAGATCTTCTGTAATTGGCAGTTTTCATATATTTTGTTTTACTTGACTTCATTGTTAAAAAGAATTATTAGATTTAGTTTGCACTTCAAGAGTTAAATTGTAGTGTTGATATTAAAAAAAATGCATTAATTTCTATGATGAAAACTTTTGATGTGCCTCTTAATAAACCTGTAAGCATTACAACTGATGGAGCTCCAGCAATGCTGGGTAGAAAAATCAGTCATATTGGGCTTTTAAGAGATAATTCTCAAATTCCACAATTTATACTGATTTACTGCATAATTCATCTAGAGTATCTCGATATTCTAAGTATCCTGAATTAAAAAAGCTACTTGTCAAATTATTTCAATGTTTGGAATAATGTACTCATGTAAATAATTTTATTCCTCTTTCAAATCGACAAATCTAGAAACCAATCAGTATTAAATAATCTCAAAGAATTATTGAGAAGTGCTGTAACCAATTATTCTACAAATTTTGAAGAATTATCAAGCAAAATAAATGTGTTTAGTATTTAAGTTAAATACACATATTTTGTACTTTTATTTATGTTTTCAATAAATATAATTTCTGTAAAATATTTTTAATACCTTTTAAATACTTATTTAATTGCGGCTTGTGAAAAATTAACAATTTTGAAAAATGGCTTGGACTATCAAGGAGCTTGACCACCTCTGATTTATAGGTCATTTTGAAACTTCAGTGCCATTTGGAAATTGAAACAAAGAAAAAAAATTTTTTTTGTTAAATTAATAAATTTTTTTAATATTAATCAGAAATTGTTTCTGCATATTATTTAAATATTTTTCATACATTTCTTTGTTTTCTATATTTTTAATTGATGTTTTTTCAATCAGATGACAGTTGTCATGTCTGTTGCCAGACATTTTCTTAGATATTTATGAACTTAAGTTTTGCACTGAGTAATTAAGAGTAATAAATAGAATAAGTACTGTGTCTTTTTAATTATATAATAAAAAGTTTGGAACTATGGTATCCCCCTCTAGTGGCGATCTTCGTGACAAAAAAAGTATCAAGACAGAAGGGGTACCAATCGGCAACCAGAAAGAAACCGGGATTTTCTCTGATTTCGATTTACTAGTCCTAACACTATATAAGAAAACAATAACACCCTTCTTCCGATTTCAAATTGCTCAACCTAACAGTATATAAGAGAACAATAATCATAATAAGAATGGATTAAACATTCATTATTTTCGAAAATATACTAAAGGAATAAGAAAGCCATAACACAATGCTTATTTGAAATATTCTGTTTCAAGAAGTTGAAAGTATAATATTTAGTGCATAGCTGTTAGATATTGAAGTATATAAGAAAAAAGCTTAATACTTAAGATGTAATCACTAAATTAGTAAATGAAAATATTTCTTTTCCCTGATAATAAGAATGGATTAAACATTCATTATTTTCGAAAATATACTAAAGGAATAAGAAAGCCATAACACAGTGCTTATTTGAAATATTCTGTTTCAAGAAGTTGAAAGTATAATATTTAGTGCAAAGCTGTTAGATATTGAAGTATATAAGAAAAAAGCTTAATACTTAAGATGTAATCACTAAATTAGTAAATGAAAATATTTCTTTTCCCTGATAAAAGAAATTTCATATTTGCCAGAATTTTTAAGTAACTTTAACTTTAATTTAATGATTTTAAATTATACTTACAAAATATTAGTTTAAAATATCCTTAATTTTACAAAAAAAATATTAAAATAATTTGAAAACACACAATAAAGACATTAAATAATTTAACATGTTCTCCGCTGTTTTCCTTTTATGCAAAAAGTTTTGTGATTACTAAAGTCAAACATTTTTTAAATATTTTAATTTGATCATTTGTTTATGGTGAAATCATATTATAATGTTTCTGAAACAGAAATGCATTTCTTAAATATTTAATGGAAAATTTTCAATAATTTTTCTGAAATTAGCTGTTCTTGAAGTATTTTAATATCATTTGCCAGTCCTATACCAAAATGTAAATTTAATAAAAGTGTTAATCAAAATTAAAATTTTCTTGCTTAAAAATAATAGCTTCCTTGTAAAGTTTTAGATTTTAATCGTAACAAAATAATAAAATTTTATGTGGAATAATAAGTAACATTAGTCCCATTCTAAAGTTCAAATGTAGTTATGCAAGAAGATTTATTCCTTCCTATTTTTCAATTACCTTGATCTTGGTATTTTAGCCAATGCTTGAAATGTTTGTACTGAAAATTTGAGTCGTGAAATTTCAAAACATATTTAGTCAAATTCTCGAGTAAACAGAAAATTAATGCACATGTAGTTAATTTTAAATTGTTTACTAGTAGAAAAAATATAGCAGAATGATAGATTGGTGTTTCTGATTATATCAATTTGACTATAGGATTGACAAATGCCTAACTAGTGGAACTTGGGAATTTTTTCAAATTCCATGGGAAACCGATAAATGTAAATTTAAATCAAATGTATAACTAGTGTAGTGGATGCACATTTCCAATCGAATTATCTTAGAAACTTCTGTTTCATGATGTATTCCAGGTGAGTGTGTCAATAAATTGCCTTCAGTTGGCCAGAACAAATTATTGAAATCCTATATTGTCACTTCCCTATTCTTGTATTCTTGTTTCTATATATATATATACATACACACTCATATATATATATATATATATATATATATATGTGTGTGTGTGTACTGTGTGTATATATGTATACACACACACACAAACATATATATGAGTGCCATTTTACTCTCATAAGTTATTCTAGTAGCTAATTGTATATGTGAAAATATTACCGGCTTACGAACATTGTGTCTGATTCAAGCAGTGAAGAATTTTATTTTTATTATGAAGATAATGTTTCGGGAACGGACTGTAAATTCATTGATCTTTCTGGGGCTCGCATTAGGTACCCAGTCAACAGTTAAGCAGTTCCGATTTTTTTGACAGTTTTATAAATTATGTAAGCATTTAAAATGAGATAATTAGTATCAAGTTAATCAATTTATAAGCTAAAATTAGGTACATTGTAAAATTAAATAATACCTGAGATATTACAAAGATTAATTATTCACAGAACAAAATATGTAATTTAATTTTATTAAAATGTAACTCTAAAAAGTGAAAGAACTCCTTATAGTTGCACTTTATTAAAATTAGATTATATATTTTGTACAAAAATCATTGCAGAATTGTTTAAAATATTGAATTCATTCAAAAGTTAAAAAAAATTAGCATCTAATTTATTACTTATTTTATCCCTTCTAATTTGAAATAAAATTTTTAACATTTTAAAATTTCTTATTTTTGAACAAATTAAGTAAAAAAATTTCTTATATTTTAATCTTGTTGCCAATTCACATATTTTTATACAAAACTAAATAATATTAATTATTTAAAAACTTGATAAAAAAAAGTGAAAATTAGTATTGTATACATTGCTTACAAATTTCAATTGTTAGATAGGCTTTAATTTCTAAAACTAAATTGGAATAAATATAGAAAAGTAAAACCTAAATAGCTGTTCCTTCCTTGAAACACTTTCGATTTTCTCTCACATTAGTTAAATAAACCATGACCGTTCAATAAATTCCCCAGCTACGATTTCACAGTAATACGTCATTTCTTGGGGTTGAATTTAAAGCATTACATTGAAGCCAGTTGCCCCTACCAAGGGGCTCGGGATAGCCAGAAAACGCACAGAATTGTTTGCCCGAGGTAACTCGGGATAGCCGGTTAAGGGGTTAATAAAGCTTTAAATAATGGAAAACAATGCATTGGAATTAGCATAATTCAGAATTTTTTAACTAAAATAAAATTTAAAAATAAATATTTAAGATTCAAGTCTGTTACTATGTTAAGTAACAGACATGACACACATTTCAAAAAAAAAAAAAAAAAAAATTCAAAATAAGTTTACCGAAATTTTAAAATGCATTTTAATTTAGAGTAAAGTAATGCCTTTTTAACCTTTTTAAAAAAAACCTTTTTAATATAATTTAGAGTATATTTCACTGTAGTAAAATTTATTAAAGTAAAAATTTTTTGATTTTGAAAAATAATGATGCAAAAGACATTTTGTATTTTATGATTTGGACATTAGTATTTTGTTTCTTCTTAACTCATTTCTAGATAAAATTAAAAAATATCAATTATATTTTTTAAAATTTTATTGATTATCTAATGGAATCTGTCTGGTAAAAAGAATGGTAAAAAAAATTACTTTAAATTTCATAAATCTTGTTAAAAAGTTACACGTGGACAGCAAATGGCACTGAATTTCAGAAATGATCCATATATATATATATATATATTAGATTTTTATTTCTGTTTTAAACTATTTTGAAGTTCAGCTTTATGAATGTCCATCATAAAGTCATAAAGTTAATTTATTAGAAGCCTGTTATTATGTTGGTTCAGTAGATTTTCATACTTATTTAAACAATTGCTCAATGGTTCCAAAATTTTGATAACTTTTACTTAAAAGTAATGTAAACAAAATTTACCACAAAATTCTATTCATTATTTACAACTTTGATTTATTAGGAAGAGACATTGTTAGATTCTTGTTTTGATATAATCAGGTCAGTATTTTTATTCTTGTCCAAACAAATGTCTTATCTGTTCTCTGAAGACTGCTCATGCAAATTGCATCTAAAGTAATTGAAGGCCAGATTTCAGAGTAAATAAATGCTATTGTGTTTAGTAACACATTTATAAGCCCCAGATTTTAGTATTTTCATTGGAGTTTTCTGTACTACTTATGTTAATTTAGTCCATTTATTCTTGTTATTCAGACTTAATCCTTTGTAGTTTTTTAATTTTCTTACATTTCCAGAATTTGCTAGATTAACCGAAAATGACACTGCACAACATGTGTTGTAGATAGTTACTTTGGCAAATTGAATTTGATGTTGCCACTTTTAAATTCAGCAGTAAGAAAAGAATTTAAATATTTGTCATTTTCTCACCGAAATATTTTACAAAATACATTCTAAAATTTGAGCTGCAGTGGGTCAGTAGCTCCACACTGCTTCCTATTAAGATCAGCAAAGTTAAGCATCATTTCTTGCAGATAGTGGTTGGAAGGGTGACCATGTCATACTCTTCATTGAGTTGCTGGAGCTTCAAGTGTTGGGGATGCGTCACATTAATATGTGATGTCCAAAGTCCTGCTGATGTGATACAATCCGTTAAACTAATGATACAGTCCGGGACTCACCTGCACTGCTTTGTATGTATGTATATGCTGGTGTTGCGTGGATGTGTAGAGGAGGATACCAGCTCAGGTGTGACCTCGTCACCTGACTTTGGTTCAAAATTACAAGGCACTTGTATTTTTGAGCCCCTTGATTGAGTATTCCAAACCCGTTAACCTAAAGATACAATTTGAGACTCATCTGCACCGCTATGTGAGTATGTATAAAGCAGGAGCTTCCAACCAGGGGGCATAGAGAGATACCAAGGGGCATAGAAAGTGTTTGTATTTTCTTTATATTTTTATGCTACTAAGGTGGCACAGTCTGTTAACATCTATGCCAGAGCAAACTTTCTGTGATAAACTTTATAAAAACAAGGCTTTTTAAAGCCAAATTTTTCAAAAACCTATGTTAGAATTAAGGTTAGGAACTTATGTTTTTTATATACTACTGTAAGTTGTAGTGACTCTCATGTGGCAATGTACTGTCTCAAACTTTGAATTTAAATAAGAAATTTGCATTTTCTTGGAAGAAAATGATATTGTGAATATCAATAAATATACGAAACCAGACTTACTGCTGAAACTGACATATTTGTGACATTTGAAGACTAATTGTAACTTTTCTTCAGTCATTGAGTTGGTAGCCGAATAGTTAGTGATCGTGCGTTTAATTCAAGTGTTCTTGTGTTCATATCCCATCTACAGGAGGGATGTTTGTAGTGGTTCAAAATTTACTTTAAACTATAGATCTTAATCTAACCTACAAATGTGGAAAAGAAGTGAACGATAATGGAGGAAAATATTGTTTTTGGGTATCATTGCAATTCATGGTTTATTAGTGGATGTAAGGTTTCATGTTGTATGTAAACACCAAACAAAACAAAGTACCTGTCTCAACTTATTGATTCCAGGGTTCTTACAACTCCTGGGAGCTCCTGGAATTTGAAAATTTTTTAAGGAAATATCTGAATTTTGGAATTTTGCCTTGACTCTTTGAGGATTATGAATTACTCCTGGAATTTTTACTTACCTTGATTCATTTGTTTTTTGCTAGAAAATATTTTTTTAATTTTTTGTTTTAATGTTTTAATTTTTCTGTAAAATCGTCTTAAACCTAATAGAGTACTAGCTTTTAATGTTACCACTAGATAACAGCACAATCAATATTAGATTGCTGTGTTTATAACTGTTGGTGGAGGTAAAAATCCAGTTCAACCACAATAATTTCATGATAATCAACAGTTTAGTCAGTATTAGATGTAGTGATTAGATTTATATGCGTCAAGTGAAGTAATCAACAAGACAAGTATGTTGTGCTATTAGATAGGCAATTTTAATTGAATATTTTTTTTATTTGTTGCTGTTATGTTGTTTAAAATTCATTGAATATGAATTGAAAATTCATTGAATCATATTGGTTAAAATAGAGTATAATTTCAGTGAATTGGAATGAATTTGTTTATCTGTGAAATAAAGACAAATTATTTAATATTCCTGGTAAAAAATGTGTTTTCTTTCTACTAGGCATGCATGTCTGTGTGTGTGTGTGTGTATGTATATATATATATATATATACATATAATATATATTTATATATATATATATATATAATATATATATATATATATATACATATAATATATATTTATATATATATATATATATATAATATATATATATATATATATATATAATATATATATATATATATATATATATATATAAGAACCTGTTGAATGATTTAAGAAATAGTAAAGCCCTAGAATATGAATGCTAAACTTTATTGCTTTAAAAGAGTTTAAAAGTAAACAGAAGAAAAATTTAAGTTTTTATTAAATAATAACTGGGATAAAAGTCACCGTGGAAACTTTGTCTTATACTATATTGACTTTGAAAAGGAGTTGTTATATACACATCTTGTAATACTCAATATATTAATAGATATAAATCTGTTCAGTATTTTAAACTCTAAAACTACCCATTATTTTATACAATGTATAATCCTGTAATATGAAGAATACTGATTATTTAAATTAGATTTTTGTTATAACAATAAATGCACTGAAGGCTTTTGAAGTAATCATTAATTATGATTCTAACTTCAATAAAAAATACTCTCATCAATTTTTAAAACTATTTATTTCTGTTATTTATGTAACTTAACTTCAAATGTTCTTAGATTAGAATGCCATTGTAAAATTCTGATTCTTTAATGGTGTCTTGACTAATTTGGATAATCTTGGGAATATCTGATGTAGACTATGATTACTTATTCATATTAAATTCAGTTAAATAAGTGATTATCATAATGACCTATATGAGTGTAAGGAATATATAAGGTTTAGGGGAATAAAATGTATTTATAATTTTCAATTGTCTGGTCACATTCAATCTTGTAAGGTAAATTTATAGTTATTAATGCATCAATTATAATATTTAAAGTTGTGTACTAACAAAATTTTCAAATATTAGCATGTAAAAAGAATGAATTGTTAGGTTTTAAGCATTTTTTTCTTTCACAATGTTTTCAAACTGTTATTTGTATGCATGTAACTCCTATGGATTTATAATCCTGCAATTTTTCCTTGTTACTCAGAAAATTTCAAAATTACTGAACTATGAAACACAGTATATTTAACTTATTAGTACTTCTCATCTTTAATATATGTGAAAAGTATCATTAGAATAATCACTTGAAACAGCCAAAACTACACAAAAAACAGATTATAATTGATAAAAAATACTTCAGTCTATTTAAGTAATAAAAGTTTAAATATCTATAGCTTTCACTTAGTATGATTGCTAATAACATTTTTTGATACTTTTCATTATACCCCCATATGATAATTGCCATAGTGAGAAAGAAAAAATCGTAAATTACTGCAGTAAATATTCCATTTGCATCCATCCTGTATTACCTAAAAAGGTTTATGTTTTTAAAAACTTTTTTTTATCAAAATATAATGTTGTATTTTATATTTTATAAACTAAATAATTATCACTTATTGACAATACTTATTTAAACGTCATTTGCCATTTCTTGTGGAAACTGTTTAGCAATCGCATTGGCGATGTGTAAGTCTAAGGTAAGAGTACCTTTTTTCAATGAAGCAAAATTAAATTTTCCTGATTTTGGCTGTTTCTTTGTCTTTGGTGATTTGTGACTGTAATGCTCTTTTTAACCAATAAAATTATCATCAGGCAATCTTATGCACCAACTGACTTTAGCTTGCTTACCATTGTATATCACTTTTTAGTTGATTTTTGCTCAAAACTCTATTGGTATATATTACATTTAAAATAAAATTTTGAGTCAGTAAATTCATATCTACATTATATTATTTTTGCTTCTATGTAAGAAACATGCTGATTCTTTAAGATCACATAAGCGGGGTATAATAAAAAAGTACCTATTTTTTACTGTTAAGGTATAATTAAAATATGTTGTCATAAATAGTTTAATTTACTGCATTACTAGAAATTTGTCACTATTTATAACTAAAAATTAATTCTTATGCATATTTTGAAATTAAATAAAATATTCAGGCTTAATCAAATTTAAGTTTGTTACTAATTTCTTTGATTATACATATCTCCTACAACAGTTCTAATCTTGGCTGTCTCTCAACTAGCTTTTAATTGTAAAACTGTTAAAATTAGACCTCTTGCGCAAAAATGACTTAAGTGATTAACTAATCAGATGCTATCTCTTTTTGAAAGAAAAATATTTGAAATTTATTATATATTCTGAAAAATCTATGTGGAATCTTAGGCTATCTTCAAATAATAATACAATGTGTTGCATATTGTGAATGGGACAAAAAGAAAACCTGATTATGAATGTTGTAGTTAATATATTAAGAAAATTCAAATTTATCTCAAAACTACAGTTATTCAAGTTTCTGCACAGGTGTTCAATATGTGCCCCTCCGGTGACAAGACAAATGTCTACACAGTAATCAAGCTCCTGTCACACTCGTGATAGAGTATCCCCTGTGACAGCGTTCAACACTGCAGTTATCCACTTCTTCAGTTACTCTAAGTCCTGAGGAAGTGAAGGCACAAATAATTTGTTTTTAAAGAAACCCCAGAAAAAAAAATGAAGCAATATGGTCAATGAAGCAATATCAAATCCTGTGGCTCACCACGGCCAATCCAGCGATTTTGTAGACGTTCATTCAGGAACTCATATACGTTGTTATTCCAAAGTGGAGGAGCCTCATCTTGCTGCAAAATGAAAGCAGGAACAGCTTTGTCCAACTGGGGGAGCAACCACTCAGAGAGTATGTCTTTACCAAAATGTCCCCATTAATTGATTGTTTCGCAAAGAAAAATAGACCAAGAACACAATTGTTTGTTAAAGAGCAGAAAACGTTCATCTAGGAAGAATCCCACTGATGTTCTAATGTTACATGAGCATTTTCTGTGCAACAAAATCGCAAATTATGGTGATTAACGTTGTGGCATAAATGTACTGTGGCTTTATCGGTAAACACCAGTCTGTTCTCGAATCTATCCAAGTTGAGCCTTTTTTGAAATTTCTCATTAAAATCCTTACGCAATGGTTTTTTAGTAGCTTTAAAAGCCTGGATCATCTGATATCTGAAGGGTTTGAATTGGAGACACTTCCATAAAACACGCCACACTGTTGTGCAAGGGACATTCAGTTCATCACCTGCACATTGCGTTGATTTATGGGGGCTCCGTTAAAATGATTTACTCTCTACCACTTCGGGTTCTATTGCTTTTGTTCTTGCATAAGCAGCTCAGATCCTGGAAAAGCTTCACCCACCGGTTGATGTTGTGATGATGTGGTGGTTCTTTATGAAATTTCGTGCGAAAATGTCTTAGCATGATGGTTAACTAAGAGGTTTTGGCATATTCAAAAACACAGTACATTTTCTTCTGCATAGACGCCATTTTGTTTAATTGTGCCTCTTGCGACGAGTTTGTCATTCAATGTTTTCCTGTTGCTAAATGAAACTTGTATAATTGTCGTTGCAGAATAATTTTGTTTTGGCTGATTAAATTCATTACGTCAGTCACACTGTGCTATTCTTTTTGTCCCATTCAGTACGAAACACCCTGTTTTATTTTGTGTGTCATTATGATTTTTTTTTGTTTCGGGTTTGTCGTTGATTTTAATGTATGTAAAGTTGTCCAGATGAATAAATTGCATGTATATTTTGTTTGAGCAGTCAAGAAAATGTTTTATTGTACCTTCTGTTTATATATATATATATATATATATATGATACCTTATTTTGTATATCCTGACTACATTGATTTTATCTATCCTTATACCACCCCTGTGATTGTTCGAAATATTTTCAAATATTGATTACTGAATCACATGTTGTATACATGTCAATCCTTGTATCACTTCTTTGTAGTAGTTTCACAACTGTTGTGGCTTGACTTTTGAGGTTTATATTTTGTACTCTGCTTTTTTTGTTGAGTTATAAGATAACTCTAAAAATTTTTTTAATAAATTAATCAAGTAGTTAGTCATGATTCTTTTGAAAGTTTCAGGAGTATTATTATTTTTGTTAAGTTATTATTACATCTAAAAGTTTGATAATTTATTAGATTGTTATTGGTTATTAAATGATTGTAGAATTTATGTTGACTCTATGTGGTTTTCAGATGGAAGAAATATTACAATTTGATTTCTGAGATATGTTTGGGTTTTATGACAGTGTATTTATCAGCAATATTCTTGGTTAAATTAAGAAAGTTAAATTTTGTAAAGATATTTAAAAATAATTGCTCTCAAATGAAATATTTTCATAATTACATTTTCAATTTATGTATATATAAATGTGCATAGTCTTAGAAAAAGTGTTACAAAATTATAATACTCTTAAAGTTTGGTTGTGAAAATTCGTATTTGCTTAAAAATTGATGGTTTTTAAAAATGTTTGAGGAATCAAAAGTTATCTGATAAACATCCTATTATTTCTTGTAAACTTTAAAAGTTTTTTTTTTGAAAAACTAAATAAACTTTTGAATGAAAATTATATCTTAATTTTTACATTTATGTATCATATGAAATTAGCTAATAAGCTATAATGACTTTGTTATGCATTCCAGAAAAAAAAATTTTGCCTTTCAATTCAACAGTTTGGAATTTGTTTCTCACCTTTATTTTGGTTGTATGTAGTGGTTCGAAATTCCTTTTAAATTGTGGGTTACTGACTAACAAGTTCTTGTGAGTGAAAATAGTGACAAATAATCCAAATCAAACCTAAGAAGATACTTTGAAATAATTTAAAATTCCTACAATATCTATGTCAACAGCAGTAAGGCTCTGAATGGTATTCAAATAGATGCTTTATATTTGTGAAAGAGAACCATCCTCATTAAAACATGTGCTTCAATGATTATATTATAAAATTTATAAAAGAATTATTAATTAAACTATTTAATATAAGTCATTACATATTTTATTGCAGAAGTTGGATTAAAAATAATTATTCCAATTTCATGTGTCAGTCTTTCACAAATTAAAGAAATTAAGAAATTATTAGAATATTCTGAATGAGGAAAATTTATTGCTGTAGCTTATTAATGTGAATTTCAATTCTATAGATGTAATTGCTTAATGCTGCAACTTAAACTTCCATTTTCTTTTATAATTATTTTTGTTCAAACATGCACTTAATTCTGCTTTCATGTCATATCTTTGTAAATGGAGTTGAACTTGCTTGAATGCTTAGGGTCCACAATATTTGGTCCAAAAGTTTGTTTCTAAAAAGCAGGCTCTTGAAAATCCATAAAAATTCATGCAAATTTCATATATATGATTGTGTTATTATTTTAGTGGAAATGGTAGCTGAATTTAGTGTTTTGGTCCTTGGTTCAGCATTTTGTGGTCTCTAGTAACATTTCAGCCATGAATGTTTGTAGTGGCTTGTAATTCATTTTAAACCATAGTTCTTGATATAGTTAAGCCTTTGTGTGAAAAATTAACCATTGAGTGACCAACAAACTAATAATTTTTTATTTTAGTTCAGTATAAAAAATAATTTTTTAAAATTTGTTTTGAACTGTCTTATATTATCTTTTACTTGCATTACTTTTTAGAAATTTGTAGTCTGAAAAACATTACTTTCATACATTCCTACTTTGAAAAAAGTTTGAAGTTTTTCAGCACTCTAAACACCATTGAATATGTTGGAAGTAATTTAGTTTAAAGTTCACCCCATTCCTTGTTATTTACCTCTTTTATTACTTTTTTATCTACCATAATTTGAATTTCACCAGTAATATTTTACATTTTTTCAGACATCTCAGTAATTTTTCAGAGAAAAGATTAAAAGTCAATAGAAATTTTTTGAATTTTGAAATTATTGGTTTTTTTTTCTGTTGCTCAATTGTAATTTTTTATACATGAGGGCTAATTAGTCCAATACTTACAATTTAAAACATGAAAGTACTGATTGGCATAGCAGGTTTATGGTTAATATAGTTATGCTCCTATATAGTTAACATTGTAACATATTGTATGTCTTTGCTGGTCCTAAATCTGGGTTCTAGGGTTCATTGTAAACAAGCTTTCTGTATTAAACACTTTTTATATTTTTGGTGCAAAGAAGAAAATTGCTGTTAATATTTCTAAGTATTACAAAAAAAATTTGATTTTAATTATTTATATAAATATAGCTTTTATATTTCATTATTTTATGCTTAATTATTGATTACTTTTCAATAATATTCAATATGATACTGCATAAAATTTGATTTTAATGTAAATTATTTCATGCCAAAATTAATACTTTGTATTGATGTTAAATAGCATTCTGAAAATTTGTAATAGGTATGATTTTGTCATAATTTAAAATTGGTTTGTTTCAGCATTTATTAGTATTAGCTATTGTTTGGAAGTTTTTGTCTTGGTACTATGTAATTTTTAAGAAAAATGCCTTATTCATAATTTTGGGAAACTTAACGCATTTTATATGTGATTGCAAAATAAAACTTAATTTTTATCAAATCTATTTAATATTTATTTTATTTAGCAGGTATACCTATTCAGATGTTTATGGCAGACTATCAATAATACTGGAATATACTCTGAAGAGCAATTTTATAAAACTATTTATACCTGAATTTCTCTCTTCTAATTATTGCTTCGTCATGGAATCAGAGGAAGCAAATAGAAGACCTGGTACAAGGTATATTTTCAATTAAAATAAAGAATTCAAACAACTATCACTTATATTTCTTTGTCTCTTTCTCACTTATTTTTTCTGTTTCATCCTTACTTTCTAAAGATTTAAAATATTTTTAAATGTGATATATGTCAGATATGTGAGGTTTGAATACAGTTCCATTATCTATAAAAAATTTATAAGGTGTTATATGTTTGATGGATACTCAAATGAGCTTTGCAACATTTATCTGCTGTAAAGATTTCATCTAAATGATTGTTGTGTTGTGAATGTTGTGGTCCTCAGCGCATCAATCTGCTTCCATGAATCAATCAATCATATATCTACTGTGTGACTTGATAAGAGTGGAGGCCACTTCAGAGATATATTGAAAGCATATATGGTCTGACTAGCACTGATGCAGTTATGCTGCATCCTCTTGTTGGGCTCGGTGGTGAGTGGTACAGTCTAGCCTTGAAGTAATTAGCCTATTTTTATGGAGTGTACTTCTAATTCTCTACTCTCTATGGTGTTACAAATGATACATGATCAGAAATATTTTATTATTTAAAGAACTGAGGGCAATTTTGATAATGTTTCCCCTTTCTTAACTAATAAGGGTCTTATTGGTACTGTTATAAATGTCAAAAATGTTCACAAGATGAAATCTGGTGATCTCTTATTTGAAGTTTTATTTGAATAGGCTAAAGTCATCTTAAAACTAAAATGTCTTGGTAATATTGATGTTATAGTATCTCCTCACAGTAGGTTAAATTCTACACAGGCAGTAATTTCAACAGATGATCTATTTAATGTTTCACAGGAGGAAATTTTGGACAATCTTGTTGACAAAAAAGTACAACATGTGCAGCCCATTACAATCAGGAGAGAGGGCAAATTTATAAAAACTAAGTACTTTATACTCATGTTTGCAACTCCTATACTACCTCAGTCTATTAAAGTTGGTTATCTAAATTGTAGTTTTCGACTCTACATTCCAGATCATTTACATTGCTTTAAATGTCAGCAATTTTATCATACAAAAACTACTAGTAGGGGACATTTGAATTGTGCTTGATGTGCATCTGTTGGACATGTCAGTAGTGTGCCAATTGCAAGAAAAGTGTGTCAAATGCAGTGGTGAGCATCCCTCGTACCCCAGGTCACCTGGATATTAGAAAAGGAAATTATTGCTATAAAAATAAAATAAAATAAAAGTTATCTTACCCTGAAGCCAGGCATACAGTGTTATCCTGTACCCCTCAGAAAGGTATTAGCTATTCATAAGTAATAAAATAAAAGTCTTGTAATACCCAATCAGATTTCTTAAATTTTCCTAACTTATCCTCAAATATTTCTAATATGAATGTCACACCTAATCTGAAATTAATTTCTCCTTAGTCTTTTGCAAAATATAAGTCCCAAAAATTCCAAAAATTAAAGAATGCAAAAGAAGAGTTCCATGAATAATCTTCAAAGAGTAAAAGAAGCTTAACAGCCTCTATAACAGCTATAAAGAAGGTAGATCCTTCAGATTATGAAACACTCCTAAGTGAAGATTTATTTGAATCCCAGATGGCTTGCTCCGATACCAGAGCCTTCGGTTCAACAGTTCGTGGGTTCGAGTCCCACCTAGGGCATGGATGTTTGTAGTGGTTCGGAATCCACTTTAAACTGTAGGTCCCGGTCTAATTAGCCCTCGTGTGCAAAAAATGACCGTTGAGCGACAAGCCAAACAAACAAACAAAACCGATACCAGAGCATTCAGTGTAGCTTAATGGTGACCTTCATTTCTTAGTTTTCGCACTCATATATGTAAAACAATTATTAACCTGTATATTCCAATGTGTTTTGCCATCCAAGAAAATTCTTGAAACCTCAGTACTGTTTAAAATTGTGTGGTTATAATTGTGTGAGAAAACATGTTAACCATGATATAGTTTGGAGGTGTATGCATTCTTGTTTCTTGTAACAGTCCTTGCTCTAGGCAATCCCTTATCACATCATTACAGGCTGTTGCAGTACACATACATTCAACATATCTCATTACTATTTATAGCCTTTACTTACCTCCCCATGCTGTCATTCATGAAAGCGATTTAAACAATTTACTGGATCAACTACCTACATCCTTTATTTTGCTTGGTGACTTTAATGGTTATAATACCTTATGGGATAGTGATATTATGAATCTTTGTGGTCACATAATTGAACAGTTTATTTTTGATAGCATTATCTGCCTTTTAAATTCCACAGAAATAACCTATTTCCATCAACCATCAAGAACTTTTTATTCATTAGGTTTAGCTTTTTGCTCTCCGTCAATTCTACTTTCATTAAAATTTTATGTTGATAAGGATTTATGTAACAGTGATCATTTTCCTCTAATTATAAATCGAACTGATATAAGCAGGCCACAAGTCTTCCATTCCTTTTATTCTTATCATTATATAGACTGGCTTCACTACACTCAATTAGCTCTGATCACTGATAGCATGGTTAGAAGTTAGAATATTAATGATTCTGTGCAAAAAGTAAATGATACACTTCTAGATACTGCCATAAACACTATTCCCAAGCACTCTTCAACTCCACACAAATATCATAATGCACGGTGGAACCATGAATGCCAAATGCCATACAAGAAACAAAAAAAGTTTTGAAATATTTTTTTGCAGGTGTCCTACCATGGAAAACCTCATAGTTTTCAAGAAAGCTTAAGTTTTAGCTTGTCGAGTACGGTGAAATATTCAAAAAGAATCTTGGATAAGATATGTCTCCTCTATCACATCAACTTCCAGCAAAGAGTTGTGGAAGAAAGTTAAAGTAGCCAATGGTTTATATCAGGACCTCTCTATCTCAATATTTGCCGCTGGCAGCCGAATAGTTAGCGCTCTTGCCTTCAGTTCAACAGTTTGTGGGTTCGAATCCCATCTTGGGCAGGGATGTTTGTAGTAGTTCGGAATCCATTTTAAGCCATAGGTCCCGGTCTAATTAGCCCTCGTGTGCAAAAAATGACAGTTTGTTTGCTTGTTGCTCAACGATCTCAATATTACGCACAGGAGCTGACAGTTTCTTCTCAATATGATATTGCCAATATTTTAGGTGAAACTTTTGGAAGGGTATCTAGTCCAGCCTCTTATGATCCTAAATTTCTGAGAACCAAACAGCAAGCTGAAAAGAAACCTACAAAGTTTCATGATAAAGCCATACATCAATATAATTGCAATTTCTCTTTGCTGGAACAGCAGAAAGCACTGTCCCAAAATTCAAAATACTAGTCTGAGACCAGATGGTATCTTATATAAGGTGCTTTGTCATCTCAATCATGAATTTTTAATAAACATTCTTGTTTTATTCAATAGAATAGGAAATAAGCATGTTTATCCCTGTCTCTGGAGCAAAGCAAATGTTATTCCAATACTCAAACCTGAGAAAGATCCAACTAATCCTCAAAATTGTCTGGTTGCTTTCACAAATTGCCTTGCTGAAACTTTGGATGGTATGGTCAACGCCCTTCTTGTTTATGTACTTGAAGGCACTCAGTACATATCACTTTATCAAAGTGGATTCCGGAAAAGTCGACCTACTCTTGAGAATATTTCATAACTAAAAACACAAATTAGGAATGCCTTTGTATGGAGACCTGATTTGGTGTCTATATTTTTTGACATAGAAAAGGCCTATGATAAGATATGGAATTCTTCATTCTTTGTGTAATTTTAATTTCAGAGGAAATTAACACATTTTTATTTGGAGCTTTTTAAGTTCTCGCATTTTTAATGTTCGTATAATATCTGTTTTATCTAATCCATTTATCCAATCTGAAGGGGTTCCTCAGGGTACTTGTCTTAAGTGTTACTGTTTTTAATATTTGCAACATTTAATATCAGCAACATTTTTCATGTATTTCATCCATCAGTCATTGGAACATTATATGTTGACAATCTCCAAATTACTTGCCAAGGTTCCAATACGTGTCTGATTGAAACACAATTACAAACTGCTGTCAATAATCTTGTTGCCCCCTGATGGAATATAAATGGACATACTTTGTCCCTTTCTAAAATTGTATCCATTTTTGCAGAAAAACTGGGCCTTATCCTGATCCAGAAATTAAGATATTAGGTACAACTATTTCTGCAGTTAATCAGATATCAATTCTTGGGCTTTTATTTGACATAAAGTTAACCTTCCTACCACATATCTTTGATATGCGCAAATGGTGCAAAAAACCACTAAATATTCTGAAAGTGCTCTCTAATACGTCTTGGGGTATAGATGGTGAAACATTACTCCAAGTGTATCAGTCAGTTATTCTATCTCAAATTGACAATGGTAGTGTAATTTATGAATCCGCCAGATCACCAGTTTTGCGCAAATTAGACCCTGTTCATCTCTCAGCTTTAAGAATCTGCTCTGGAGCATTCTGGACTTCTCCTTTCCAGAGCCTTTATGTAATTTGCAACCAGTTACCTCTTGATCTGAGACTTAAGCAATTCTCTGTACATTATTATTTTAAAATGCTATCAGCCTCACAACACCTTTTGAGATCAATGATTATTTATCCCTCTTTAAGAAGGAGATATAATGCACAGCCACATAACATTACTATTTTATAAGCGTACAAATTCACTCCTGTCTTCACCTGAATTTCCTGATTTTCATATTCAAATCACAGATGTTCTGAAATTTTCTCTTTGGAATATCTCTATTGTCAATGTAATCAAACCCCTTTTTAGATACAATAAATCAGCTAAATATCCCTTTATTTTGCAATAGATGTTTTCACACATTCATTCTCATTATTCCTCCTACATCTCTGTATATACTGATGGCTCAAAATCAAGTGGTCATGTTGGTTGTGGTATTGTTGTAAACTGCACGCCTCATATTCTGTGTATACAGCTGAAGCTGTTGCTATTAAATGTGCTTTAGCAATAATATAATCTAGCTGTCATCGAAAATACTATATCTATACAGATAGCATGAGTGTTGTCCTTCAATTAGACCATTCTAATGATAAATGTCATCCAATTATTGTGGAAATATTTGATATTTTATATAACTATATTGAAGAATAACGAATTTGATATCTTGTTGGGTTCCAAGGCATTTTGGCATTGCTGGGAATGAACTTGTTAGATAATGCTGCTAATATTACATCTGACATTTTACATAAAGCATTAAATTTTTTTGACAGTAAACAAATTGTCAAATATTTTATTTCCTCCCACTTGCAAAAAACATGGGATTTGCAGAATAACAATACTTTATATAGAATATCCTCCCACATTCTTCCATTTCCAGTTGTTCCCATGCAAAGAGTTGATGTAAAAACTCAAATGCCTTCGTATTGGACTTACTAGATTTACGCACAAACACTTATTTGTTCTGATTTGTGACATGTGTAATGTACCATATACAGTACATCACATTTTAACTGTCTGTCCTAATTTCAATGATTTACGCATAGTGTTTTTAATACCACAACTTTATTTTTACCAGACTTGATTGGGTTTAAACCACATAGAAATTTGTTTGCATTTTTATGTGCAATTAGTTTTTTGGAATTCTATTTAAGATTTTTATCCATCTTTATCTTTTACATAAGCTTTTCTTTAACTTTTAATATTTTCCATCTTATACATCTGACTGGTCTTTTAATACAGAATTTTTACCTATAGTTTTAAATATTGTACAGTGCAGAAATATCCAATTTTGTATCTTTTATCAGTAAATCTCGCAAAATCAACCAATCAACTCTTCAAGAGTTTAAATAAACACATATGTCACTATCTGAAAGTACTTATGGGATCTGTGCTTCTATTTTATTTCTTGTCTTTTGCTTTCTCTTCATCGTAGTTGCTTTAAAAAAATGAGGCTTCTTTAATACCTGTTGCTGCTCAATTGCTGCTAGCTTTTCATAGGTTTAAATTACTCTCATGTCTGTCTGTAAGGCATGTTTGTGAATCCTGTATCTAGGAAGTTCCTAGTAATTGAGACCTCCAAAGATTATTGCTTAATTTCTTCTCTGTGTTGTGGTCCTCTGTACATCAACTTTATGGATCAAGTAATGCACACTTTCTTTATGACTCACTAAAGGTGGAGTTTATTTCAATAGTGTATTGAAAGTGTATAGGACCTAATTAGTACTGGTGCAGATGGCCTGTGCCTCCTTGTTGGGCTCAATGATTAGAGTGCTGCCAGTTTCTGAATTTTCATTCCTTTCATATGAGGAAACAAATTCATTTAATATGGAATCTCTTTCCTCAGTAGAAACAATTACAAATCAAGAGCTTTATTGTCAAAAGAAGGAAATGCATTTGAAAATGTGTATCCTTTGTAATTAAAATATTAAGTGTTTGGAGGGAAACCAGAATATTTGAAAATTATGTTATGGTCACTTATTGGTAGAAATTGATAGTGCTACTGAGGCTTTGAATGTAAATAAAGTGTTCCCCTCTGAAGGTTTACTTTCTTTAGTTAAACATGGGTGTTAACTGTAACGATTATTTTCAAGAGATGGCACTCCTTTCATATTTTTTCCTGTATATGTATATGTAGTTTTGCTTTCTTTTGTGATTTTTGTTTGTTAGTGTGTAGTATTGTGTGAAAATGGGCCAAAATTGAAGTGTGTTTTATTTAGGTCTATTACTGCTCTATTCCTCTAATTTGTAATTATATTTTATGTAAACATTTCTGGTGTCAGGGAGTTCCTGGTGTCCTTAAGGTATGTGAATTTGGAGATATTTTATCTCCCCCCCCCAAAGTGATTTGTTTCTCTTTTGTTTGGAGTTTGTGAACCTCTGGGGTCGCTTTTGAAGTGTTAGTGGTGAGTAGTATTTTGACCTAAAATTATTGTGTAATATTTTGCAAGTAAATCAGAAGAAATTTGATGTTATATTTAGTGGTATGTTCAATTTCTTAGTGTTGTGCTGTGAGATTTCTAGCTAGTGAATTAATTTTAATTAAATATGTTGCTCATTTTTGTGGTAAGTTTGTAGTGATGTTTTTAATACAATTTTTGTGCTTTCTATGATATTAGGTTTGCGTTTCTCAATGAATAACATAAGGTCTTAAGTAAAAAGGAGTTAATACTCATAGCTGAACAATAAACTCTATTCATAGTGGTGCTAAATTAATTGAATTAAAAAAGAATAATTGAAAATTTGGATATTCATAAAAGTGATACAGAATTTGTAAATAATGTAATTGATAATATTCTTGAAGATAGAAAATAATTAGTGAACAAAAAAAATCAAAGTGAAACTAAATTAAAATTAGAAAATATAAAATTATTGCAGCTTCGAGCACAATTAGAGATAGCAAATATTAAGAAAGATATATCTCTAAGTGAAAATCTGGTGAATAATTTAAAATCCTAATGTGAACTTATTGTAGCAGGCGAATTTTTTAGTGAACTTGATTGTGAAGTAAAGACCCATATTGTTGTGAAAGAGGGCGAGTCTTGGTTTGAACCTCAGAAATTAGGGTGTAAAATCGATATATATTTAACTTCAAAGGGAAAGTGAAAACTGGAGTAATTTCTAAGACATTCTAATTTTAAAACAGAAGAGAGTAAATATGAAAAAAGATATCAGAATTTTGATTCAAAAGATTATTTTAATTCAGATGTTTATCTTTCATGTGTAAGAAATCAAAAATGTTTGAAGTTCATCATATATTCTTACTTCCTTTAAATTTCTTCAATAAAAACATCAATGAATATTCATTTGAAATTTCTGTGCGGAGTAAGTGAAATGCTTCAACACTTGGCGTCTTAGTGTATGTCTGAAGAGAATCATACTTTACGTTTTTGTCCAAATTTCAAAAAATTGTCTAAGTGATTGAGTTACAGTTATAAAGCAAAATAATCTGTGTTACAAACATTTTGCTAAAAATTTGTAACTTCACAAGAATTGCTCAAGTTGTTCAAAACCACATAATTATATGTTTATTTTAAAAGAAGTAAAGTTCCTGTAACTGAAAAAAAAAACAGTTTTGAATGCAATCGAGTCAAAACCATGTTGCACACAATTGGCAACAGCCCCGACACAATCCATTCAATGCAATTCTACCGTTTCAAGGCCACACCAGTCCTTGGTTTTGTTGCTAACTAGCAGTGCATTTGATGGGAATATTTATGATTATAATAAATTTGAAAAAGAAGTGAGAATTTAATGCAATAATGGTTCGAAAAGAAGTTGGCGTACACCAACTTCTTTTTGAGTGAAAAACATTGCAGATTGTTTAAAATTAAAATAGATCAGAGAAGAAAGATTATCTGTTTATTCTTTTGGTTCTTTAAAACCTGTTGCGAAAATATATCCAGTTGTAGAATTAAAATTAACTAATAGATTTAATCCTGATACATTTATTCACATTAATATGCTAGTTTCTGATATTACAGGGTCATAGTTTCCCATTCTGAGTAGAGAGATACAAGATATTATGAGTGTGCATGGATTACTTTTAGCCGATTGTTGTACAAGTGATATAAATATTGAAATTCTTTTGGGTGCTGATGTATTTGGCCAATTATACAAATGAATTCTTTTAAAAAAATAAATGAAACAATTACACGTGTTCCAACGATTTTCGGATATGCCTTTCAGGGAAGTCAACATAATAAATATAATGTAAAAAATCAGTCTGGACTAATTTTTGTGTAGCTACTTTTGATACTCAGTTTTTGTGAGAACTCAAAATTTTAGGAAGTAAGGAAAAAGAGGAGTTAAATATTGTCGAAAAATCATTAATAGATCAATTTGAAAGTTATTGAAAATTTTTGAATGGGAAATATGAAACCAATTTACTGGGGAAGCTTAGTTGTGATGAACTAAAAAATAATTTCGTTTTGGCAAAAAAATAAAAAAAATGATGAGTTAAAGAATGGTTTTTTACAAAATTACTGGGTAGCTAGAGATTACTGTGAAATATTAAGTGAGCAATTAAAAAATGGAATTGTACAAGAAGAAAAGGACCAACATGAATATTTTATGCCACACAGAGTGGTTATTCGTAAAGATAAGGAAACGACAAAAGTTTGCATCGTGTTTAATTCTAATTCAAAATCTAACAATTTATTTTTGAACAAATTTTTTGAATCTGATTTAAATTTAAATATTCTTGATGTGACTTTGATCTTCAAAAACATAAAATAGCATTTAATGCAGATATAGAGAAAGCCTTTTTAATGATCAGAATTTCTGAGAGATATGAAATTTTTAAAATTTCTTTGGTATTCAGATAATCCTAGTAAAGTTTATAAAATTATCAGAATGAAAGGGTTACTTTTTGGTTGCAAAAGTTTTTGAGTGCCACCATAAAACATCAAATTAAAAAAATTGAGAAAAGCAAACCTAAATCAATTGCAATGTTAGATACAACCCTATATGTGGATGACTTATATTTTAGAGAAAATAATGTGAGTGAGTCCTTTGAGTTATCAGATGCTGTCAAAATTTAAAGAATACTGGATTTAATTTCAGGAAATTGAAATCTAATTCCAGAGAGTTAGAGAAATATTGGATTGAGAATGGATTTAGCACTAGAAAAAATGAGGGTATTCAACATTTAAATTTTGTGTGTTTGAATTGGTGTCTAGCGAAAGATGAATTGTCATTTGAAGTTAAAGGGTTATTAGTATCCTGGGAAAGGTTATGAAATAGTAAACGTGTTCTACTAACAGCAGCTAAGATTTTTGATCCTATTGGTTTGATTTCACCATTTGTTGTTCAGGCTAAGTTGTTGTTACAGTAAATTTGGGAATCAGGCTGCGATTGGTATGAAGAATTACCAGATAATTTGCGAGAAAAATGGATTAATTCGTGTAAGAAACTGGAAAGTTATGTAACTATTCCAAGATTTTGTTTTTTGGATTGTAAAAATGAGATGATAGAAGTGCATGTGTTTTGTGATACATCATTAAGTGCGTATGAAGCTGTAGTTCCTTAGGTACTGTGATAATAAAGGAAATTATAGAGTGTCATTTATTGTGTTAAAAAGTAGAATAGCGTCTTTGAATAAATTTACTTTGCCACGTCTAGAATTAATGAGTCTTGTAATAAGGTGCTAGAATTAGAAATTATGTTCAGAATACATTTAAGGGTAAAATTAAAAGAATGCTTTTGTGTAGCGATTCGACTATGGCATTGTATTCGGTTAAACGTTGTGCAAAGAGATGGAAACAGTTTGTAGCTAATAGAGTTGTAGAAATTCAGGTGTGATCAAGTCCTAGTGAATGATATTATTGTCCATCTGAAGATAATCATGTAGATATATTGACCTGAGGAGTTGTGGCTGAAAACTTAGTTCTGAATGAGAAATGGTGGTTAGATCCAGAGTGGTTATGCGAATGAATAATAAGGATGGCCTAAGCAGATTTTGATACTTCTGCAGCATGAGAAAGTATAGAGATATTAAAAAAGGGAACTTGCAAAAAGTTTTGTTGTTAAATTAGAGATGGTTGATGAAATTTAGAACAAGGTTTCAAGTTGGAGTAAGTTGCAAAGATTTGTTGCATGGTGCTTGAGATTTATTAATAATGTTAAGGGGAATAAAATTTCAACTGTCCATTTACAGTCAACTGAATTAAAAAAAAAAAGCTCATGATGTCATAATAAAGCATGTAAAATGAGCTAATTTTACCACAGAAATATAAAATTTGACAGAGAAAAAGTGTTAAAGAATAGTTCTTTAAATTCATTGAGTCCTTTTTTAGATAATTGTGGCTTACTTAGAGTGGGCTGTCATTTGAGAAATGCCAATTTGTCAGAGACTGAAGTTTCCAATTATTTTGCCAAAAACTCATCCAGTTACACAATTATTGGTGAATTTTTATCATCTAAAGTATTTACTAGTATAACTAGTATACTATATACTTATATTTACTAGTATACTAAAGTATTATTTTATCATCTAAAGTATCATTAAAGTATTAAAAATGCTTGTCTGCAATTTTGTGTGTTTTTTTAATGAAAGCTGTTCATTTTGAAATTGTTAGTGATTTAAGTGCCAATGCATGTATAGCAGCATTAAAAAGATTTATGTCACAGCAAGGAAATCTTCAGTGATTGTAGTACCAATTATATTGGTGCAAAAAAAATTACTTAAAAGTAGCAATGGAAGTGATATGTAGCTCTCTACTTACTGAAAGTATTAAATGGACTATGAGTGTTCCATCTGTTCCCAATTTCATTGGCCTTTGGGAGGAGCTGTCAAGTTGTTGAAGTATCACATAAGAAGTGTTATAGGATCGCAGATTCTTTCACATGAAGAATTTATTACGTTGGTGGAATAGAAGTAGTGCTTAATTCCCTCCCTTTATTTGACATTTCTGAGGACCCTAATGATTTTTCCATCCCCACATCGGGACATTTTCTGATTGGTTCAGAATTAAAAAACATTCCTGAACCAGATGTTGTAAATCAGAAAATGCCAGTTGGCCATCGCTGGAAATTAGTCACTCAAATTTCCCAGTCGATTTGGAAATCGTGGACGAAGGACTGCCTAACACAGTTGCAAGTGCATAACAAGTAGAAAACTCCCAGTGAAAACATATGAGAAAATGATAAAGTGTTTATAAAAGAAGATAATTTACTACCTCTTAAATGGAAATTGGCCAGATTGATCAATACTTACAAAGGTTATGAAGGTATGGTAAGAGTTGTGAATTTGAAATCTGTGTTGTCAATTACAACCACTTTTCGCCACGGCATTCATAATGGTCTTAATAAGCGGTGGGTCACGCCATCAACCATGCCTCTGATAAGTGGTTGTGACGTAATATGCTTTGACTATTTAAAGTGACATGTTTGCCATGTGTGGAGACCCATATCCCTGGAAAGGAGGGTCCTGGTAATTGAAGCCCCCAGAGATCAACACATTACTTTGGCCTCTGCTTCAGGTAAGTGGGAGGTATGCCGTGGTCCTCAGTACATCAATTAGCTTAATGGATCAGTACATCTACTATATGACTTGTTAAGGGTGGAGGCCATTTCAGGGATGTATTATGATCATATAGGACCTGGTTAGCACTGGTGCAGCTGGTCTGCATCCCCTTGTTGAACTCGGTGGTGGGGGGTGCGATCAGGTCCTGAAATATTTTATAAAATTCTTCATGGAGAATGTACAAATTTCCTATCTCCAACAGGAGCAAATTTTAAAATAATCAAATGTGAAAATTTTTGTATTAAAAAGAAGAGAGAATAATATTACATCTGTTTCTCCTTTTCTAATAGCCAAAAGAATATTGGAAGTAGTTAGAGAGTTAAAACATCTAGATAATGCACTCCGATGAGATTTGCCAGTGAAGGTTGGCTCAAATACTCAGGCAGCCATTATTGTAAATATGCAATATTTGACAAATTTGGAAGTGGCTTATGTTTCATGGCAATCTTAGTTTCTCAAATGGTATTATCTCAGATAGAGATTTGTTAAACACACTGATGGCTGAGATTCTAGAAAATCTACAAGATCAGATGGTCTGTGGCATTAAACGCATTCTAGTCAGTAGGGATGGGAAGTTAATTGAAACTAAACATCTCATTCTGACTTTTGCGGTGTCAGACCTTCCGCATTATTATATCAAGGCTTCATATAGGAATCTACCTGTCAGTCCTTTTATTCATAACCCACTGAGATGCTTTCCTGTCCAGCATTTTGAACACTTGAAGAATGCTTGCAGGGGCAAACTCACCTGCGCTGAATGGGCTATGATTGATCACGATAGTTTGACCTGTACAGCGAAAGAGAGGTGTGTCAACTGTCATGGTGACCACCCTTCCTCTTCTTGAAGTTGTCCACTCTGAATATTAGAGAAGGAGGTTGCTGTGCTTAAGATAAATAAAAGAATCTCGTATCCTGAGGCTAGAAAAATAATCACTTCACGAACATCATAAGCTGGAATAAGTAATGCAACCGCTGCTGGGAAAATTTGTAGCACACAGATACTGTGATAATTACCTCATCAACAGTGCCCTGAAGTGGAATACTAAGATTAAAAACCTCCATTTCAAACATTATCAAAAGAAAAGCTCCTTCGGCAAAATGAAAACCCATGAAGGCATATAAATTAAAATCATCAAAGGAGTGTTCTTCTAGACATACCTTCAAGCTTCGGGAAAGGAACTTTTCAAATTAAACAATAACTTCCTTTGTTTTTTGGAGCTGCCATGGTTTGTGTTCACATCACAATGATATCAAGTCTGTAACATCAGCTTACAACCACACATGTATGGCAACTCGGGACACTTTCCTGAAATCTTCCATGAACATTTCCATGTGTGGATATTTTAGAAAAAAGTGCGGTGATGATAGGGGGGTGCAGTGTTTGGTTGTGTTTGTATATTTACATCAAATGATTTCCCCACTACTACCCATCCAATTAATAGTACTCTGCAGGCTGTAGCTGTGAGAATTCACACAACATGTTTAATTACAGTCTGTAGTATCTATTTACAAGAAAATGTCAGTGGCCAAGCAGAACTGATGCCTTAGTTGATCAGCTACCAACACCAAATTTTGTTGCTTGGGGATTTTAATGGTCATAATTCTTTGTGGGGAAGTAGTGATACTAATCCTTAGGGTTGTCAGATAGAGCAATTTATTACTGACAATTCTCTCTATTTGATTAGTTCTGATGAGAAAACATACAGATGGTTATCAAAATAATGGAAACACCCTATATTTTGAAGGAATCCTTTATTAATATGGTGTAAGGCCATCTTTGATATGCAATACAACTTTGATTTGCCTGGGAATTGAATTGTACAAATTCTGAATAGTGTTTAAAGGAATATTGTACCATTCTTCATGTAGATATTGTGAAAGTTCTGTGAGAGATGCTGGTGGAGGATATCCAGTATTGAAAGCTCTAAAATAGTCCACAATGGTTCGATTATATTGAGGTCTGGGGACTGTGCGGGCCAAGGTAAATGTTCATCTTCATGTTCATCTAACCAAGATTGGACAACTTTGGCTGCATGAATAGAGCCATCATCATCTTGGAAAATTCCATTTCCTGCAGTAAACAAAGTTTGCATCATAGGATGGACATGGTCAGATAAAACTTCTTTATACTTCTCCCCAGTGATCAATCCTTTTAGGGTTACAATTGAACCAGCAGAAAACCATGACACAGCTCCCCATGCTGTGACCATTCCATCTCCATGCTTGACAGTTGGAAGGAGGCAATCAAGATCATACGCTTGTGCCTGTTCTCTAGGTATGTACTTATCCTGTTGTGAGGAAAAGTGTGAAACATGATTCATCTGACCATATAATAGCCTTCCACCTATCAGTCGACCAGGTTTTGTGGTTGTGGCACCACTCCACATGACTTTTGGCATTAGCATCTGTGACAAGTAACTTGGGAATTGCTGTTCTGCCTTAGATGTTCTCTTTATGAAAGTATCTTCTAACTGTAATTATTGACACTGGAGAATCCAGATGCTGATTGAGCTCTGTGGTCATTTTGGCTGCAGTTGTTTTCTTAGACATTACAATCCGTTTTAATACCTGTCAGCCTCTTTCACTCAGCTTCTCCTTCTGTCAACTATTTTGCTTTGCTGAGCTTGTCTTTCTGCTGTATGTATGACTTTAGACACACAGTACCTCTAGAAACGCCTGAAAGCTGGGATGTTTCAGTCACTGTTGCTCCAGCTGCTTGGGCTCTTACAATTTGGCCTCTGAAAATCTGTGGGGTCTAGCATTTTACGCTTCTGACAGAAATTCAAAACATAGACAACACTGCTAAAGCTCTCTCATACTACCTAATATATGTATTTTTTATATTAAAAAAATCTGCCAGATAAGATTATATTTTAAGCTTACAAAGCAAATTCTTAAATATCCCTTTTATTCACTAGTGTTTCCATTACTTTCATAATCACCTGTACTTCCACATATCCAGAAGAACATTTCATTCTCTTGATCTTGTCATTTGTTCACCATCTCTTCTGCCATTGTTAAATTTAACTGTAGGAAATGATTTGCATAATAGCGACTGTTTTCCTTAAGTCATCTCCCAGTCTGGAGGTAGTAGCGTAGAATAAAGTCTACCTAATTATGTGTACAGTCAGACAGACTGGACATTCTTTACACAGTTGGCAGTTATGTTATTGATAATGAAACGATTTTGATCAAGTGTATTGATGAAGCCATGGATAAAGTCACTAAAACAATTATAAACGCAGCTGATTCAGCAATAACTAAGAATTACTCTATACCAAACAGGCGTCACAATATTCCACCTTTGTCACATTTGTTATTCCACCTTGGTGGAATAACAAATGTCAAAAAACTTATATAAAACATAGGAAGTTATGGGGGTATTTCAGAGTTACTCCACAATAGAGAATCTTATCGCATTTAGAGAGCAAAAGCATAAGACTGTAGAGCTCGTCGTCGAAGCCAGGAGGAACCCTGGTCCTGCTATGTATCTTTAGTAACATCATCAACATCCAGTAAAAAAATGTGAAGAAAGGTGAAAGCAGCCAATGGAATTTGTTGGAAATTTTCCATCCCTATTTTGAAATCCGAAACTGCTGCATACTCTACTCCTATGGATATTGATAGCATCTTCGGTGAAACATTTATTTACATCTCAAGCTTCGATTCTTATAGTCTTTCATTTTTGAGGATTAAGAGTCGTGCTGAGTGAGTACCAATTCACATATCAACCATCGACAAGCCTTACTGTTCAACTGGGAATTTAAAATGTTTGAATTGAAGAAGGCATAAGAGCAGACCAATGATACCAATCCAGGAACTGACAGAATCAGTTATCTCAGCCAAGCTGACAGCCAAATAGTTAGTGCTCTTGCCTTCGGTTCAACAGTTTGTGGGTTTGAATCCCACCTTGGGCATGGATGTTTGTAGTGGTTCAGAATACACTTTAAACAGTAGATCCCGGTCTAATTAGCTCTCATGTGCAAAAAAAGACTGTTGAGCGACAAACCAACCAATCAGTTATCTATTGCTTCAGCATTTAAGTCCTGACTCCCTGTTGAATTTACTTTACTTGTTCAATAGGATCTGGACTGAAAATGAATTTCTATCTCCATGTGAGAAGCAGTAGTGATCCCTATCCTAAAGGCTGGTAAGGATCCTTCAGAGCTTTTGCATTATCGACCAATTACTCTGGCAAGTTGCTTATTTAAGACTCGAATGTATGGCCAAAACCCGTTTCATATATGTCTTAGAAACTAATAATTGCATTCATGCCAATCAGAGTGGCTTTCATAAAGGAAGATCCACTGTATACATGACACTTAGAAACCCAAATCTGCAATGCTTTTGTGCAGAGAAATCATCTGGTTTCAATTTTCTTTGACGTAGTGAGGGCTTACAACAGAGAGCGATATGGAAATCTCCATTCATTTTGTGATTTTGGTTTTTGGGGTAATCTTCCAGTATTCCTGCAGAACTTCTAATGCTCCCATGTTTTTAAAGTACATATTGGATATTATGCATCCAATATTTTTTCATAAACAGAGAATGTACCTCAGGATTAAATTTTTAGTGTGACCATTTTTAGCTTATTCATCAATAATATCCTTCATCAACTTCCGTCATCAGTACATGGTACTTTGTTGATGACCTGCCATTATCATGGGGTCTAATATACGATTAATTTAGAGGCAGTTACAAACAACAGTTAATAAACTTGCAGCATGGTGTGCTGAGAATGACCATACGTTATCTCCTCGCAAGAGTAGATGTGTCCACTTTTGTCGAATGACTAGCCTTCATAATGATCCAGTGACATACATTAATAACACTCCAATACAAATTGTCAATGAAATAAAATTCCTAGGTATTATCTTTGACCGAAAATTAACCTTTCTTCTGCATATCTTATATTTACAGAAGAAGTGTGAGCAATCATTTAATATCCTCGAGTTGCTATCAAACACATCTTGGAGTGCAGATCGCACATCACTCCTTCATGTTTATCAGTCATTGATTTTATCCTCCATTGACTTCGGAACTGTTATTTATGGATTAGCTAGATCTACCGTTTTATGAAGATTTGGACACAGTTCACCCCTCTGCTTTAAGGATATGTTCGGGTACATTCCTCGCATAACCCATCCAGAGTCTATATTCTCTTTGCCAGCAACTGCTTTTAGACCTGAGATGAATGCAGCAGTCTCTCAATTACTATGTTAATATCATATCAATCCCTGTCATCATATACATTCCATGGTTCCTCTTTTAAGAGACTATATAAAGCTCTCCTAATGAGCATCCCACCTTTTCTGGCACGAGCCAAATCACATCTGTGACTCTCATACCTAAGTGATATTTGGATTGAGTTTGTCTATGTGAATCTCAATATAGAAAATCGGTCAACTGCATCTTTTGATTTTCAGCAGCTATTGTCTTCTTATCGCTGTCAGTATCAATCTTACAAACCTGTATTCACAGATAGTTCTAAAACAGCAGAACATGTGGGCTGTGGAATTTTCATCAATAATACAGCTTTTAGTTATAGCCTACATTCCTCCTCCTCCATCTTTACTGCTAAAGCAACAGCCATCTACTACACACTTCATCATATGAATACATAGGATTATTTTCAGTATTGTATATACACTAACAGCAGGAGTTATAGAAGCTTTAAGAAACAGTAGTGTTACCTGTCATCCTGTTGTGTTGAGAATTTTCAGAGCATTGGATTCCCTTGCCCGCAAGGGATACAAAATAATATTTTGTTTGATACCAAGCTCATAGATCTTGTTGGAAATGAGAGCAGGTGCAGCTGTAAAGGTTGCAGCAGATCCAATTTTACCATTGGTTCCACTCTTTGATGTCAGAAAGGCTATAAAAAGATTTGTTTGCTCTCTTTGAGAAGAATCATGGAACATGCGGATCGGAAACAAACTATATACCATTTTCTTATAACTCATCTCATCAGTTTTACCAATACAAAGTGCTGATGTCCATTGGACTCACTTTCATAATGGACACACACATTTCACACAGATATTTGTTTCTTAGTGAATTAAATCCATGGTGTGAAACATGTGATGTATCTTACACAATATATAGTATTTTAATTTCATATCAAGATTTTTTAACCTTCAACATATACACTTTTCTAATATAGACATTTTAACTTTGTATGATTTATTGGGGGATCCACCCAACAGAAACCTATTTGTATTTTTAAAAGCAATAGGTTTCTGGCAGTTTATTTGATTTAATTTTTAAATTTTTTATAATTGTATGTATTTACTTGTGTGTATATATATATATATATATATATATATATATATATATATAGAGAGAGAGAGAGAGAGAGAGAGAGAGAGAGAGCTTTTAATTATTTTATATAAAAACCTTTATTTTTTAATGTTGCTTGGGTTTGTTTTTTTTTAAAGAAAAAACTAAATCATAGTTTTATGAAATCATAATTTTGGCATGGCTTGTCCTATTTTTGGACATTGTGCCATAAAACCCAACCAACCAACCTAAATGTTTGTGTTGGTGTTTTCAATGATAGGTTTCCATTGTCTTAGATACTCAAGGAATACTTGCTTAAGCATACTCACTTGTGTTTGTTGCACAAAAGTAGAGCATGAAACTTTGCAATGCTTAACAAAAAAGTCATGTCAACTGTCAGCACCAAAGTCACTGTGTCCTGGTTGGTTATAGTGTCCTTCTCAGTCAAAAATAAGTCGTTTTGAATTCTGTCTTAACTGAAAATCTGTCTTATTAACTTAAAGTGACAGGTGCATATTTAATATAAATTGTGGTTACAGTATCCTCAAAATGAAATATCTTTGGGATAGGCATACCAGTATTGAAGGTCTTCTGCTCTGTCCCTGCTTCAAAATTATAAAGACTCCAACCCAGCAACAAAATTGTTTTGAAAAAAATATGTTCTTGATAGATTTTTTTTCTTAAGTATCATAAAATGGTTCTAAATAAGGTATTTTGAGCATTCATATTTACTATTTTAAAAGTTATGATTATAAAAACAGGAAACGGGGTTCGTACAGGAATTCAAGGAACGGTTCTTGAATTCCTATATGCATTTAAGGGTTCTTGACACTCCTGTAATTTTTACTTAACTTTATGCACTTATTTTTTTCTTAGAAAATATTATAATTTTTTTGACTTTTTTGTTTTAATATTTTAAATTATTCAATTAAAGAATTGTCTGGAAACCTAATTGAGTATTAGCTCTTTATGTTACCACTAGATGACTGTATGATCAATATTAGATTATTGTATTTATAACTTGACTAAAATGAAGATCTAGTTCAGCTACAATAACTTCATGATGTTCCAGTTCAGTCAAGGCAAAATGTAGTATTTAGATTTATGTGTGTAAAGTGAAGTGAAAAATCATTGATAAGATTGTCATGTGGTGCAATCAGGAATCATTTTAATTTATTCTTTTTATATTTGTTTCTGATATTGCATAAAATTCACTGAATATCAACATTTATATATAAATTTTTTGAGATAAAATATACTTTCTATATCTTTCTTAGTGAAAATTTCATTGTGTGTGTCAATAAAACATAATTTTGTAGAAGAGGTTAAATCATTGAAACTGATTTCAAGACTGTATTGATAAGAAATTTGATCTTATTAATGACAGAAAAGATACTTTTTTTTTAACTTACTCTCAAATAAATAAAATTTTCACTATAAGTAATTAATTTGCTTATCGTACTCTTTCTTAGTTAAGCATTTGTTGAATATAAGTTTTCTGTAAAAGAAAATTTGATGGTAGAAAATTTAAATAATCAGTCAAATGTGGCTAAGTGCATCATTGATGATTAAATCTGAGACATTGAAGATGTTAACAATATAATAATTAACAAAAACCTACTTAGTTAAAAAAAACTGATGAACTGAAAATTAAATGAAGCGCTTAGAAAATGACAAACAACTTTGAAAATCTGCAATTGGAATTGCGGTAGACGCTGAAAGAACTGGTAAAGTTACATTAATTGCAAAATCAAACTCATATTGCTGTGCTTTCATATAAGCAACAGTTATTACTCAGTATTAATAATGAGTTAAAAGTGAAAAATTTAGAGATGGAAAGTTAACAAACTTTTTTTAGCAATATTATGTATATATTACCAAGAAAGGGGAATATTTATTGAATAATTAAAAGATAAAAATGTCTAACATATAGATATAATTTTTTTTTTTTAAGTAAACAGAAGAAAAATTTAGAATTGCTGTTATTAAATAAGAATTATGAAAAAAGTCGTGATCTGGAAACTTTATCTAATAATTGTATTTATTTCGTATAGAATAGGTATATTTATTTGTTAAGTGAGAGATTGCTATGCATATTTTATATAAATAACCAATGAATTAATAACTAGGAACCTAATGAAGATATTTAAAAACTCTTAAAATTACCCATTATTTTATACAATTTATTTCTACTTATTCAGTAATGTAAAGAATATTGATTATTTAAAAATTTTATATATATATATATATATATATATATATATATATATATATATATATCGGGTGAGCCAAAAGTTCGTTACAATTTTAAAAATTCATAAAAAAAGAAGAAATTGAGATAAAGAAGTGTGGTTTGCAAGAAAGGGCTCACAAGGTAGTCGGAATTTTTTTAGCAGCAAAAAAAGTTTTAGTTAAAAAAGTCACCTATAGATGGCACAGACATCGAGAGATTCAGCAGAATTATGTAAATTAATCTTGCGATAAAAGGCTGTGATACTCGTGAATTTCTCATTCGCTTTCAGAATGTTATCATTACCCGATCGAGCGTTGTTGGTAAAGTTCTATTTAAACGGAGAGTCAGCAAATATTGCGTTGCGAAAATTTCGCACGGCGAAAGGACTGAAGACGAAGAAAGACCCCATATCGTGTCCTGGAATAATCAAGCTTGTCAAGAGGTTCGAGGAAACTGGCTCTTTGGAGGATCGGCCACTCAGTGGAAGACCCTTGTTGGCGGAGAGCTGAATTACTGTGGTGGAAACCACAATGAATGATTTAGCGGCGGAATCGTCCATTGGGAGTAGCAGTGCTCGCGAAGCTGGAAGAATATTGGATGTGCTGTAGCAGGCGTTGCGAGTCGCCTTAATTGTGTCGTACAATGTACTGGAGGTCATATTGAACAACTGTTATTATCAGAATAAATGAATGGAACGTACTGTTGTCCTTTCCATTGTGTTTCAAACAGTCAGCGCCATCTATAGGCGACTTTTTTAACAAAAACATTATTTGCTGCAAAAAAAAAAAATCCATCTACCTTGTGAGCCCTTTCTTGCAAACCGCACTTCTTTATCTTACTTTCTTCTTTTTTTATGAATTTTTAAAAGTGTAACGAACTTTTGGCTCACCCAGTACATATATAATATATATATATATATATATATATAATACATATATAAATCCAGTTTTGAAATATCATAAGCGAAAATTGAAAGATACAAGAATAGATATAAAATTGAAAAAAGTAGAAGCTCCATTTTTCCTTTATTCTATTTTCTTTGAAATTTTAAAATATAAATTGAACATTTTTCTATCTATTTTCTGTATATCATATATTCAATGTATTCACTATATAGTACTTGATTATTATTCTCGATTTGGTTTTTGACTATTTTTATAAATATACTATTATTTTCAATTTGGTATTTTCAATATATTAATCTCCATCTAGTATTCAATTATTATTCGGCATCTAAAATTTAATTTTATAAATTTGGTTTTTGACTAACTTTATAAATATATTATTATATTCTCTATTTTGTATTTTCAATGCATTCTCCATCTAGTATTTGATTATTACTCTCCCCATCTAATATTTGATTATTAATTTTATAGAAATGTACTATTAATTATATATGTATAAATAACCTGAAAATCTTTTAATCTTTTTAAGTTTAATGTTCAATTTTTAAATTATTTTTGATTAAATAAAGGGAAAACAAAGTAAAGGTTTCAAATGGAATTTATTCTGATCTTTTTGCCAAACTTGTCATTCAACTTAATTATTTAACTTTAAATTTTACATTGGAAGAGGTTTTAAATTAGTAATGTTATATTAATGCTATTCTTAAGTATTTTTTTAATATTAATTAAAGTGCTAGTTGTGAAAAAGTCTTATAAATATATATTTTGTTCAGTATGTTTATTTAATAATTATGAAACAATAATATGAAAGTGATGATGATTATGCCAGCTATGATTTGTTGTATTTTGTTCCATAATTTACTCTTATATATATATATATATATATATATATATATATATATATATATATATATATTTTATGTTTATAAACCTTTTTTTAATGTTAAGACTTTGAAACAACAAAACAAAATTTATTTCAGTTTTTATAAGTCTAATATGAATAATTAATATGTTTGTAGCAAAGAGAGATTATTTAGATATGTTAAGTCTCCATAATATTCTATTAAAATATTTGTTGAATGATATTTTGTAAGAACATTTTTGTTTAAAAATAGTAACCATTTGATACTGACATGTACTTTTATTAATTTTCTTCAGAGTTTTTAAGAAAAGTTCACCAAATGGGAAGGTAAGATTTTTATGTTTTATATTCATTTAATTTAAATGAACATGAATTGTGTTTTCACTTATATTATGCTTGTTTCTCACATATTTATCAGATTTGTTAGATCTTTATGCTAGTTCATATATATAATGCCCACAGTTACTGTTAACAAAGCTTGTAAAATTTATTGAATAAAAATTTTTAACACATTATAAATCAAAATTAGAAATTTGTTATGTGTAAAAGCTTTTAGAGTAAAAAATTGACCTAGTACCATGATGCTTTTCTTTCTTTATTCATTTTTTCAAGATAATCTCTGGAAAGACTTGTCAACTCTTTTTCATTGTACTTGGTTACAGAATTGCTTGCTTTGCTTTTTCTGTACTTTTAATTTTGTTTTCAATGTTTGTTAAAATGCTTATTTTATTCTAAATTAATAGGAAAAAGGCAATTTTAACATTACTTTTTTTTTAAAGCATATTCATAAATGTTTAGTTTTCTTAGTGTTATCAAATTTTATTAATAAACTATCTTTTTTATTTTCATAAATCTTTTAATTGCTCTTTCATGTTAAGCTTAGCCTAAATGTATTAGATAACATGCTTTATTTATATTAAAAATTGTTTCCTTTTTGAAACAATATTACTATTCTATAAAGAGATTACTATTTGTAAAGAAAGACTTCAATTTTACTCTCACTTATATTATTCCTTATGTAAAATTCTTTTACTATTTTTAGTGAAATAGGCCTTGTGATTATCTATATGTTTAAAAAGAAAAGTTAATTTTAAAAACTGGCTTTTTTTCTCATTTTTTAAAACAAAGGAACATGTTGTATTTTTGCTTCTGAACTTCAATATTGGAATCTTTAATAATTTTTTTACTAAATTTTGAAAATTATTCCTTTAAATAAACTTTGTATATTTTTAATATATTATACTTTTGCAATAAGTAAATATAAATTAATGCTTTAAAAGTTCACTAGTATTTGCCTATTAATTAAAACATTTTATTTTAATGTGAATGAAATAATAAAACTAATTGTCTTATATTTTAATTATGGTTTTATTTAAATATTGGACTTAAATATTATATTTGATTCTATATTATTACAAAAAGCTTTGAATGAAATTAACAGAGTTATTTTGAGAAATATTAGTATGTTGTTTTTTTATAAAGTTAAACAAATGAAAAAAGAGTATACCTCAGTTAATTGTTTAATAAAATTGAATTGTATTGATAAAAACATATTTTCTCAAATAACATATTTAGTGACAATATTGCAATAGAGAGGAAAATGTTTGAAAGCTTTATAACTGTTCACCTTTATAACTATTAACTCCCGATTTAGAAACAGCTTGTTGCCGCATCTTTTTAAGAATTTTTTTTTATACATTTATCAATAGAATCATATTGAGTTATTATAGATGCTTTTGGTATGACTTAGCTTGTTTCTTTTAATGTTGCATTCTTTTATTTAGCATTGTTGTTATGTGAACAGACATAATGAATTAGCGTGTAAAATACAAGTTAGGCAAGAAACAAGAATGTTCTTACCGTTTTCGTATTGCTGTTGAATGAAGTGTGAATAAGTCTGCAATTTAGTGTATGATGAAGTTAAGAAACCGGTCAGTTGAGAATAAAAATATCGGTTGTTATAAAAGCAGCCTATTCACACATTCATCAATCATGTAGTTGTGAAGAGAAATGGATATATCGAATTAACTTGTTTCAATTTTGTTTTACAACTTCAAAGTGCACTTGTCAGCTGCTGCACCAAGTCACTGAATATGTCAAGCATTTGACAATAGTACTGTGAATGAACAAACACCAAGGCATTGTTTTCACAAATTCAGTTCATGAGATTTGACCGTCTGTCATAAAGCTAGCAGTGGACAACTACAGGCCTTGGATGATGAAGCCCTTAAGGTGGCCATTGGGGAACACAGTAGTCAAATGTGTGGTATACTTGCCAGGTAATTTAACGTTTCCAGAGAATCAGTTAAACTTCATTTGTTTCCCTTAGGTACAATATATAGACAGGATATGGACTTCTGACAGCATGTGGGTTTCTCACATTATTTAGGCAGCGTATTCATTGCTTCTTTCTCATCACTGTAGTGCATCCATTTCCAATCAAGTGCTAACCAGTGATGAAAAGTGGGTCCTGAATGCTCTCAAGCATTCCAAACATTTGTTGTGACCTCAAGATATCTCACATAGTGCAAGACCACTTATACACTCTTGGAAGATTATGCCTTGTCTGGTAGACTAGTCGTCTAGTGGTTCACTTTTAGCTGCTACCAATGTACCAAAAATCACTGTGAACATGCACTCCTAGCAATTGTAATGTGTGCAATTGTCATTGCAACAAAAGGAACCAACACTGGTTAATCGTAAGGGCTTGTTCTTGGCCAATAATGCAAGGCTGCATGTAGCGTAAGTGGCCTGGAATAAATACCATACTTCGATTTGATTGGGTGACTTAGTGCTCTCCTCTTTACTTACTTGATTTTGCACCATTAGATTACCATCTCTTCCATTTCTGAACAGTCATCTTTGTGGAAGATCCTTTATCAATAAAGCAGACTTGTGCCAAACCCTCATGGACTTCTTTGTGTTCAAAACCCTCGAACCCTCATGGGAATTCCACAACTTGCAACACAATGCCAGAAGATGCTGGATGCTAATGTAATTAATTTGAGGGCTAACAGTAGGTTACACTTTCTGTAGGTCATGTTTTGCTCATTAAAAACAGCAAGAAGTTTTTGCTTACCTTGTAGTTGAAGTATTATTGTGGCTTGTAATAGTATATTGTAGCTGTAAAGCTTTTTTTTTTTTTAAATATATTTGTTGGTTCTTTGGATGTTATATACTTGTATACAGTACAGAGGAAGGTTAATATGGTTCTATTTTTGAATATGAATATATTTTTAATCTGCAGGACTTTCTGTAACTTTGTACTATTTTAAAAAATTTTTATTTTACCAATTTTAAATTTCAGATCACTGTCTACTTGGGAAAAAGAGATTTTGTAGATCATATTACACATGTTGATCCCATTGGTATGTATAGATAATTTTAATTATATGAATTACATCTATTTTGTCGAACTTTTTGTTATGAATGCTTATTCATATAGATATAAAATATTAATTTAATACTTATACTTAAGTAAGAGAAAAACAATTAGTAATGAGGAAGAAATATTTGTATTTCTTGAATTCATCTGAATCTATGAAGAATGTGGTTGTAAATAAAACATTTAACTTTTCTAATTATGTGAAATTAGCAATTTGGCATGTATATGGTCGATTATGAATTCAGTTTTAATTTTGCCCTGAAATTTAATAATCAGAAAGGGAATTAGTAAAATTAATTGTGGTTATTAATTGAATACTTTTTACTTTCCTTAAAATTTAACGGCAAATTCAATAAAAAATATTTTTGATTAAATTGTTTATAACTTTTCCTTAGTTTCACATTTTTCATTTGATAAAAATGTGTGTGTGTGTGAGAGACATTTGCAACCAACTAGTCTTTTTTTTACTGTTTCAATTTCTCGGGGATCAAGTATTCTCTAAATGATTTATTTTGAACTTTTTCATTTATTAAGTGATTAAATATTCACATAATTGATTCATTAAAGTTTCTTCATATCTCAAATGTCATTTCTTAAGATTAAAAGAAAAAAAATCATTACACATTTTATATGTTATACACTACCTGACATTGTAAATGCAACAAAGTGATCAGAAAATTGTGCAAATTTCAGGGTAGACACTCCTTACTAATTTATGCAGATGATGTGAAATGTGCAGCTCTCCACTGTATGTAGGATAAGGTATAATGTAAGGAACTGCCCGAGGGGGCAATATTTATGCCATTATTGTTTCTTGCAAACTAATTGTTATAAGTTTGTTCTTATTGAAAAGAATGCCAGGCCATCCTTGGCAGAGTCAATTCCAGTAGACAGACATATTTACAAAGAGCATGGTGATAAGACTCAGAAGAGCAGGTTGGTCTTTATGGCAAATCACAGCTGACAGACACCTAGACACGTCCACAGTGCATCAGCTGTACCAAAGATGGTTAAAACAAGGAACTGTGAAATGTTTGCAGGTTGCCTGTACAGCCAGAGTGATGTCAGTATGTGTGGATTCAATGAGTCTGATGAGAGGTGGTGGTGTCCTGCAGGGCTTATCTACTGAAATTCTGCAGCATGTGCAAGACAACCTCCCATATCGAGCAGAACCATTTACTATTGATTGATTGCTAGTGGCCTGTACTCATGGCGTCCGTTAAGACTGTCACTGACTGTAGCACCTCTTAATTTTCTCATGAGCCACATTTCTGTTTCTGCAGTGATAATCACGGTACGATTTTGGTATCAATTTGAAGACAGGTCTAGTACTGCAGAAGTTGTAGAATGACCCAGAATGCAACTATGAACCATTTTGGTTGAGGTCACCATTGCTTACAATTGTTAGAAAGTGAATGCCAGTTCGTCAAAGGGGTCGTATCCCAGGTGTTTTAAAAGCACCAGATTCAGAAAATCAAACTCTGGTGTCTGATAGATTTAGCTAAAAGCTGTTATTGTCATTGGTATTATAATTTACTTATTTTTGTTAGTAATGATAATGAATTATTTAATTGGAATATCTTTATTTTATCTATTCTCAAATTTTAAACTTAATTTATGTTATATAATTTTATGTTTAGTATCAATAAACTAAACTTACTATTTTTATCCAAGCCTAATCATTGGCATGTTAGATTTTTATTTATTAAAGGTTCTATTAATATAACGAAATACTTTATAGGTATTTAAACCATTAGCTTACATTTCTTTTTACTTCATGAAAATTTAATATTTGCAGCTCTGCTTATTGTAGTAATTATTTTTGGTATTAGCCTAATGGTAGGTATTGGTAAAATGACATCTGCCCACAGATACTTCAGTCTGTTCATTCTGTTGGAGAGAAATGTGTGGGAGGTTGTAAAAGGGTCTGATAAAGCTCCTATTCCACTGATATTAACTTCTCCGCAACGGACAAGTCATATTTGCATTTCATACAGACGAAAATGAGGGCCGGGCGGTTCACCCGTGCATTCCTGAAGACCTAGCCTAGTGAATAGGCGGTACATATATGCATTTTTAGCTGGAACAATTTTTAATAATCACTAGATGGCACCATGTGTCCATTACATTTAAACTGAACGTAGTTTTAGTGTTCTGACCCTCATTTTTTTCATATTCTTCCTTTTTTGGTATTTTGATTATCAGCTGTGGCTGGGGAAAGAGGAAATCGCAATGTAAACAAACACAGCTCGGCTCTTCAACTTTCCACGTGATTTAAGCATTATTGCTTCTGATAGTTCTCTGAACACTTTTTTTATTTTGTTTTTACTACTATGGGAAGTCTTTTAGGGTTTCAATTTCAGTTTCATTACAATTTTTACTGCTTTCAGTTATATTTGCTCACTTTTCTTGTTATTTCGAAAATTCTTCACTCCAGATTTTTATGACGAGGAAGCGTTATTTAACAGAGGATGAATATACACGTATAGTAAATGAACCATTCAGTGATATAGATGAAAATGATGATTCATTTGCTAAAGAGTTAGAAAATGATATTTCTAGCGATTCGGACACAGAAATTTTCAGCTCGCTGAATGTCTGCCTTCCACATCCTGTAAAAGTTCGACACAAGATACTTCATCTTGGAGTCAAAAACTGGAGGAACTGCATCCTCATATATTTACTGGAAAACTGGGAATAAATTATATAGATCATGCAGAAAAGGAAATTGATTCCTTCAACATTTTCTTTGGTGAGGAACTTTTAAATTTGATTGTTGAATAAACAAACAATTTTGCTTACAAACAAAGGTGCTCAAAGAAGTGTTCAATCAACTTCTAAGTCAGCCAAATTTTCAAATTTAACTATTGAAAACATTAAAGTGCTTTTAGCAATGATAATATTGATGGGAATTATCAAGAAGCCTAATTTGAAAATTTATTTTACTACAAATGAGGTATTCACTACTCCATTTTTCAATAAAGTTATGCCTAGAGATATTTTTCTCATTTTGAAATTTTTACATTTCACATCAAACACGAATGCTAAGAAGTTAGAAAAACTAGGATTAATTGTTGAGAACCTAAAAAATAAATTTAAAAGAACCTATAAGCCAGAGGAAAATATTTGCATTGACGAATCCCTATTTGCTTGGACAGGACGCCTTGAATTTTTCATCTGTATGTTGCATCGAAAAGATCTCGTTACAGTATTAAAATATATAAATTATGTGAATCAGTATCCGATTAAATGTGAAGCTTCCTAATTTTACTGTGGTAAAGACATGGAAATATTAAGCAGCTAGGGCTCATATGGAGAAAGATTAGTTAAAACATCGATTAATGATTTCTTTCAAAAAGGGTATAATTTATATTTGGATAGATTTTTCATTTCCCCATCGCTTACAGAATATATGTATTCCATAAAAACTAATATTTGCAGAACTGTAATAAAAATGCGAAAGAGAATGTTTAGAGACTTTCCAAAAAAAAAAAAAAAAAAAAAAAAAAACTAAAAAAAGGGTGAAATGGATGTAATGCAGTTTGGTAATGTGAACGCCATTGCATTTAAAGAAAAAAAGAAAGATGTTTTTATACTAATAAGTATACATACACAAGAAATGACTAAATCCGGCAGAAAATATAGAGTCACTGGAGCAGACATTTTAAAACCTAGTTTTATTATCAATTATAACAAAAACATGGGTGGTGTAGATATAGGAGACGGAGTTATGACACACTATTCTTGTTTTAGAAAATCGGTGAAATGGTATAAGTTATTCTTTGGGCTTATGAATACAACCATATTGAATTCCCATATTCTGTATGACAAAAAACATAGCACAAAAACACTGCTTCTCCAATTTAAAATGAAATTAATTGAGCAAATTTTGGAGAATTTTGAAAATTATAGAGACGAAAAACAGTTTATAGTAAGATCTGTACCAGCGGCTATTCTATTATCTGGTAGGCATTTTCCTAACTTTAATTTGAATAAAAAGGGAGAAAAAAGTCGCAGAAAGTGCATTGTTTGATCACGAACCATGCTGAAAGAAAAGAAAAAACAAATATTTTATGCTTGCAAATCATGCAATGTCATACTTTGCGTTTCTCCAGGCTTTGAGATTTTCCATGCACAGTCTTCATTTTAAGTTTTGTTATTTTTTCTTGTAAATAACCCTTGTGTTGTTTTTATTAATTTAAATATATATTGAAGTGTTTTGTCAATTAAAATTTTGGAAAAACTAGAATTGAACTGTCAAAAATTATTTTTCAAGGTAAACAACATTTTTTATATATATTTTCATATAAATTGAAGGAAAAACATTATTAAAGTCTAGTTTCCATGTTATAAGATAGATTATGGGATAATTTAAAATGCTGCAAAAAATCACGGTGGCAGGACTTTAACTTTACTTATTTTTTTCTAAATTTAGGCCTATCGGAGAAAAACCCCGTCCTGTAATATCATTCCTTTCACTTCTGCTTCGTCCTGAACGCGCATCTTAAACAAAGTTGTCCATTGTGAAAAGGTTAAAAACTAGAACTGATTCTATAGAAGATTTGAATGATTACAATTATCTCAAAAGTCTTAAAGAATTCAACAAATACACTGCTTTATTTCTGATATATTTGAATATTGATGAAGATCATCAATGTATAATAGATGGAATAGAAGATCCAGTAGTTGCTTGGGAAAAATTGTTGAAATACTTCGATCCAGATACCAGAGCAAACCACATGACTATATTTTCAGAATTATGTGATACTAAAATGTTACTTGAAGATAGCATTTACATGTTTTTAACAAGATTATTAAAAGTCTACAACAGATTGAAAACTATAGATCCTACTTTTAATGAAAAATATGCTAGTTTTTAACTTCTGAGATATCTTCCTATGCATTTCGACAGAATAGTGCAAATTATTCTTGGTTGGCCAGATGAAAGCTTTAACTATATAGCTTTTACAGAAGTCCTGAATACAGAAGAGGAGGTTAATTCAGTTACGAGAAAAAAACTCTTTAACACAGGCTAGTGCAGTAACATCTGTGAAGAAACAAATTCTCTGTTTTGGTTGTCAGCAGCTTTGGCATTATAGAAATTCATGTCCTCTTAAAGTACAATCACTGAAAGTATCCAGATGTCTTAGACCAAAATACAGGAGCCATTCCAGATGTTCCAGTCCAGAATGTAGGAGCCAAATCAGAGATTTCAATTTAGAGTACAAAGATCCATACAGAGAGCCCATGTTATGGGCCAGATTGGCCACATCGCCTGATATTTGAGGTATATTAAATACATGGTTTCTGAAGTTTGAGCTGAAAAGTGTGTTATCAAATGGATGAAAGCAGCTAATTGGTTATCCGGAACTGTGAAATTATGCCTTTCCCAAGCTCAATGACTACAATTACCAGTCTTGGAATATAGACACAAAAATAGTTTTAATGGATCGAGATTCATGCAAATTTAATATTGGAACTGCTGTGCCATATACTGAGGATTCATCTGAAAAAAAGAAGAGGTTTTATGAATGTTGTAAAACAAGAGCATATACTATAATCTGTCAAGGTATAGAAAGAAAATTTCAATCTCTAATTGCTGAAACTGAAGATGGAAAAAAGGCATGGGAAAGTTTGAAAGAAAATTTCTAACTGAGTTCTAAAGCCAGACTTGCATTGCTGGTATATGGATTTTTTGATTTGATATTTCATCCTGAAGAAGAAAAAGTCGGAATATTTTGTAAAATAGTTATAAAAAAGAAGAGTCAAGTCACAAATATGCTGGATTTGATATACCTGAACTTAAGTTTGTTTTCAGTTAATTAGAAGATTGCGATTTGAATTAAAAAAATTTGCTGAACAAAGATTTCAATTTGAATAATGTTGAAAAACAAATCATTAATGAGTCTGGTCAAATAAAATTAAAGAAAAAGGATGGAAATTGAATTGTTATAGTTGGAGTTTTATATACTTCAAAATCCAAAAACTGTTGGAAGAATAAAGTTTCATTTTCAAACTGAAAGAAGTCAAAAAGGGTAAACAGGGGAAGTGTAATGAACCTGTGCATTTACTGTTATGGGCTGTGCATTTACTGTGGAAAAGCAAGACCTACATAAATGCTACTAAAATGTTTTGCTTCTGTACATGAAGTTTGACAAGACTAAAAATGGTGTTTAAATTGTTTGGTAAAAATAATACACAAAACTGTTAAATATGACTCATATCTAAAAACAAATTTCGGATTTAATGGTAGTGATGAGGTGAAACTGAAATTTCTGCTAATATAAAGGCTGTTAAAACTCAAGCTAAAGTAGACTTATTAGAATGGAGAACTGTAAACTCAAATAGAAATAAAGTGATAGAATTGAGAAGTTATTATACTCCAAATAGTAACACAAAAGATTGTTTATTTAATGATTTTGAAAGGTATAATAAAAATGGATATCTTGTTTGAACCAAATTAATTTTAAATCTGATATAAATTTTGATAAAGATATAAACAAAATTGAAATTTATACACCTTACAACTGCAATGTTACTTTTGATATTTTAGATGAAGTATTTGATAATAAAAATTATAATGTTGAAACGTTCAAATAATTCTATAAAACTGAGTTATCATCAGGCAGAGAAAACTGGAAGAAGACTGAATAATGAACTGAAAGTCATTGAAGAGCAAGATGTATGGGAACTTGTATACCCACCCCTATAATCAAAATAATAGGTAGGTGAAGGGTATATTCAATTAAGAGAGATAACAAAAATAAGGTTAAAAAATACAAAGCTAGAGTTGTAACACAGGGTTTTAGTTAAAGGCTATAAGCACATCCTCACCAGTTATTAATTTCTGTGTTAAACTTTTATTCATATTACTTGTAATTTTCCTAGGCTGGTATCATTCTTAAAGCAGCTTATTTATTACAGTAACTTTAAAAATTCTATTTTTATGAAACAATAACCTAGATTTGTAGTAGAAGGAAATGGAGGTAAAGTGTTCTTACTGAAAAAGGCTATATATAGTTTTCATCAAAGTGGATTATATTTTGAAAATTTTAAACTTTAAAATGTTGAAAAGGTGTAACTGTATATATAAGTTAAATAATGTTGTACTCGTTATATATGTAGATATTGTTGTTTTTGGTAAAACTCAAAATGTAATGCAAGAAATTATAGACATCTTGAAAACTAAGCTAGAAGTTACTGAATTAGGTCCTGTTAAATTTCTACTAGGAGTCAATTTCAAGATAATCAGTAACTCAATTTTTCTTCATCAGCAAACTTATATTGAAAGGTTGATACAGTTTGCTGAGTTGCCTAAAAGTTTTGTCTTTTGAACTTAATGCAAGACTTCTTGAAAAAGTTCAGGGAGAGGAAATTGAAGAAAATAAAATAATGAAAAAATATTTTTACAGAACACTAATCAAATGTCTAGTAATCTTTGCAAATAGATCTAGACCAGACATAGCATTTTCTATCAACGTTGTTTCTCAATTTAATAATGTCTATGATTGTCAGCATTAGCTTATATTTAATATTCTAAATTATGTGTTTTAAACTAAAAACTATTAAATTAATTTATCTAACATTCAAAATCATAAGTTTTTCAGATTCTAATTGGAGTTGTAATTTAAAATAGACATTCAACCAGTGGAAATATCATGTTTTGGAGACATTCCGTTTTCATGGAAATCATCTAAACAAAATGCTTAGCATTAAGTAGTATGGAATGAGAATTTATTGCCCTGAAAGTATCAAAGATTTAATTTGATTTTCAAGAGTAATAAATGAGTTAAACATATATTAATGTGATAAACCAGTACAATTTTGGGATGACTAAGCAGTAATATTTTTCACTAAAAATAATCAAGGCACTGTGAAAACAAAACTTTTGGATATTATATACCAGTTTACATTTGGAACTTTTGCAATTCCTGCCACTGTTTTTGAAAGACACTGTTTGGCAAATGGTTGACAGGAAATGAAAACCCATTCCTCGGGACCCCATCCATAGTCTGACTCTGTACCAAGATGTGTTGCTTTGTATATCGTTGTCTGCGGTGGTCCTACAAGCTACTTACCTGACCTTGTTCTCGCCTATATTATGCATATCATTTTGAAATATATGTCACTTATTGTTCATTGCTGTCTTTCTCTGCTTGTGGAGTTTCGTCACTTTCTTGTTATTCCTTGCTGTTTTATTTTCAATGCATGGCAGTGTATAACTGCAATACTAGTTTGAAGATATTATTTCTAGTTACAGTATCAGTAAATTCATAATGTTTACTATCATGCATTTTAAGATAAATCTTATATATATTTTCTGTTTAGATTTCTTGAAATTCTTATAGGGATCTTGTAAACAAAAAAAGTGGTTTGGAATTTTTAGCAGTTATAGGAAAAATATAAACCAGACTATTTTTAATGCTCTACATTTTTTTTTGAACAATTAGATTGGTAGAAATATAATCAGTGAAACTTCTCAACACAACATCCTGGTATCACTTTTATTTTTGTAACTTGAACTATATGGAATAAAAGTGTCAGAATACTTTTATGAAAAATAATTTTTATTTTAGAGCTAAAAAAATATTTAAGAAAGTAACAATTGTATTTTTAAGTTTTTATAATGTACATTGTTTTACCGTGAGATAGAAACTAAAAAAGATTTGAAACTAATATAGTGTTGAAAGTGACTGCCGCTCTTAATACAGCTTCATATTCTGTGTCTGGCAGATTTTAAGGAACTTTCTTGTTGTTGCAATGTAGGTGTTGATCTTTTTAGTCAAGTATGAGTGTGTGACATTCTAAAAGCTTGATATTTTTTACTGGTCTATAGAAAATATCCACTTTTGCAACATGAGTTTTACTGGTCAAAGCAAAATTCTAAGAAGTTCAAAATATCTTAACTCTTTCGTATCTTTCATAAAATCCAGACTTCTGATTTTTTCAATTGCCAATTTTCAATACATGGTCTTTCTTCGAAATGGATTGTGACTTAGTAACATAAATGATATGAAGAACATGTATGGAAAGCTACCCCGAACTTAGCTAAATATTAACAAGAATTTACTTTTTGGCATAGATATGGCAAAAATCATATAACCAGTGAAATTACTGTGACAGTTATATATCATGGTAACATATGACTAAATTTAATATTCTTTTAATTAAACTTTTGGAAATCTCTATTTATTTATGAGCAAATTAAAATTTTAACTTGCACTTTATTTTTCACAGTAAATATCATTTGTGTTGATATCATTTTAGAGGATCACATAAATGTTATTAATTTCTTATTAGTATCTCTACATTGACCATGTTTTGTATATTCTTCCTGAAAATATTGTGATGTATTTTCTCAGAGTTCTTGGCATTTGAATATTTTTTGTAATTCATAAAATTTCCATAATACTTTTATTTTTAAAATACATGTAAGGAGAGCAAAATGTTTCACAAAATAATAATCAAACTAAAACGTGTTTCAGATGGAGTTGTGCTTGTTGATACAGAATTCGTTAAAGATCATAAAGTGTTCGGACATGTGCTAGCAGCATTTAGATATGGAAGGGATGACCTTGATGTTCTTGGGCTTACATTTCGTAAAGATCTTTATTTAGCATCTGAACAAATATATCCTGCTGAAGGAGAGATCAAACATCCCCTTACAAGACTACAAGAGCGTTTAATTAAAAAACTTGGCCCTGATGCTTATCCGTTTTTCTTTGAAGTAAGTGAAATTTGTTCATCATTTGAGTGTGAGACAATATCAAACATTTACTTGAAACAAGCATTATTACACTTTACTATAATTATTTATATTTTCATTTAAAATCATTTTTCCTTAATAATTATTCTATACATGAATTTTAAATTATTGAAATAGGTATTTCAAACTATATCATATTTCCAAAAGTAAATTTGTAAAAGCATAGAAGTTATTTTATCTTCGTTTTAGCATTTGTACAAAATCAATGAAACCATTGAGAAATTCCATTTATAATATTTATCATGTGTAAAACTCTAATTTTATAACTCATTATGCAATTATAAAATTTTTAATTTTGAAACCTTGCTTTTTTTTTCCTTTTGTAGGTTATCTTTAAATTAATGGGCACACCTTAATTTTGTTATTTTTGGAGTTTGGGTTTTACAAAAATTTTAATCATAATTTATTGCAATTCAATATTCTTATAAAGTAAATGAAATGTTTCTAGATGTATTTATTTCCGTTTTCTTATTGTTTTAACCATGGGACTCAAAATTAGTTTTATAATTTTTGAAGAAAGATATTTCTTCCAAATATTTTATTATCATTATAACTGAAAAATTATGCTTTTTAAACTTGTTTTCAATTTTTAAAAGTGTGAAAGTTCTCTGTTGTCTGCAAAATTTTCCATAGATTTTTTTAAAAAAACTTGGTTTCAGGAAGATTTAATTACTATGACAGTAATTAAATGTTACTTTGATTCCCATTCTTTCATTGTTTAACATTTATGCTTCTTGAAGATATTTATTGCCTGTACCAAAGTATTGAACTGTGTACTCTTCCTTTGTGTAAGTTTTCTCTTAATTCATAAATATTTATTATAAAGTAATGCAGAGCAAAAGGCAGTACTTAAAGGTCAACATTTGGTTTTGGATAATCAAAATGGCAGAAGCTGAGATTAAAATTAGTTTTAAAACTATTTAGGATTTTTTTTTTTTTCATACGAAATAAACACCTTTTGAGATAAACACCTGTTTTCTAGTTATCAAACATTTAGATTTTTCCTTTTGCTCTGAGAACTTAAATATATTAAAGTAAGTTGAGAATTTTAACATTTTTAAATGATCACTATAGATTTACTAAAAAATGATTTTTGTGTCATAGTTATTGAATTTAAAAAGAAGAATAGCTTAAGAATGTTGAGACAAATGTGTGATCCAAATACTTAATTGATCTCATCTTTTTGCAGTTTATGACTAATTTAAATTGAAGGAATCCTAGTACATTGCAATGCTTTTTTTCACAATTTTTATGTTACTTTGATTGTTTAATGATGGAAGACTAAAACTATTCTTTCAATTATATTTCATGATTGGAAGTCATATAATCAAAAAAATTAAGTAGTATAATTTGTAAAATATTATTTTGTTCCAAACACACACACTGTAAATTCTGTAATTAATATTACATTTTATTGCAAATGATATTAATTTAGTGTTTCTGAAATTAAACAAATTTGTTGAATTAATATAGAAACTTCTTATAAAATATTTCACAAATTTTTCCACTTAGAATTGCAAGTGCATTAATGATTTTATTAATTTCATTTAAGTTAATAATGTTCTTATTACTGCAAAAAAGGAGAAAATTTTTATTAAATGTATTTATCCAAAAGCTGAAATAATAACTTGTTTTATAATTAATTGAATTTATATTGATAAGTTTTCCAGAAATTTATTTATGCTTCATTAAAATATTTTAGAAAGACTCAATAATATTTGATAGCAATTTTTTGTGTTACTTATATTACCATTACTTATGTTAGTCCTAATTTAAATATACTGAATTTTTAAGTTTGTAAGATTGTATGGGCAAAAAGTGTAAGTTGCTAAATAACTTTCTTGTGTTCTTATATATTTTTAAATTTAATCAGGTAATTTTTTTTGAGTTATGTTAGTTTGAAATAAAGTTACAAGTTTTATGCATTCTTGTTGGGATCAAAGCTTACAATCTTAATTTAAAGTCCAGGATTTCATCGCAATACAATAAATGTGTTCCAAACCTTAAAGCGTAGTTACACTTGTTTTAATTGTGTTTAATGAAATGGATACATGCTCTCAATTGTAGAATCCTTTACATTGTAACCATCTGCTTAAAGTAATGCCCGATATTACCTGCAGTATTATAGATTCCACTTATGGAGATTGCTCTATTATTCCATTTGCCTACTGAGCAATATATTGAGCTTTAGTTGTCTTCAGAAAACTGTATGGTTAGGGTTTGTTTTTTAAAAAATGTTATTTAATAGGTTTGCTCAAATTATAAAGAAAATGTTTTCGTTTTATAATTGATTATGTTGATTAAAAAGTGCTATGAAATGTATTTGTTTTAGAATTGCATGAGCAAAAAGTGGTTCCCTTGCATGAAAAAAATAATTAGCAATAATCATCATAGTTTTTAGCTTTATGGATTTAGTTATTTTCTTATTTTGCAATTATTCAACTGAACCCATGATTATTGCAAGATAGATATACCCTATCTTGTTGACATGGTTGGTATATGTTTGACTAAGTTGAGAAAAGCCATTGAATACTATGAAGAAAATTGAAATTTGTAATAAACTTTTCAGCATATTTAACTTTCCTATGATAAACACTGTTTTGTTAGTGTTTAGGATGATCTGGGAAACCACAGATATATTGCCTTCATTTTTAAATTGGAGTTATTGTTAATATAATATTGATTTTAAAGTGAAGTTACTTGAAGTCAGGTAATTCAATTTTATCGTGGAATTTCTGTTAAATAAATATGTGTATGAGTAAAATACAGAATACTGCTCAAAGTAAATTGAATATATGTAACAGAATAGTTAAAAAATTCAAAAGTGTCACCTCTGTTAAAGTGCAGTAGAACCTTGTTGAACGAGCATATGACATAATGAGTAGTTTGTATGATTAGCAAAACAAACTGTAAAGGGAGGAATTATTTATCAAGCAATCTATACATAACAAGTGTAGAGGAGGAGTTAGTTCCTGGATAGTGTGTATTGTTATGAAACGAGGTGGAAGTGTACAACGATTAATTTAAAAATTTTGAAAACAATCATTGAAAAGAATATCAATAACCATAGAAATAATACATCAAGTTATTGAAAAGTGAAAACGAGGTGTAAGTGTGGCTGATCTATCAAACACATACAATCGGTCTATACTGTAACCTACTCACTTTGAGTAAGCTGATCTATAGAGAAGCACAAAAGCCGCTAAGGAATCAGGCTTATTTTTTGTAATTTAATATTCTTGATTACATTTTTATTTACAAATTTGCAGGTTAATTTATCAGAACTTTCATAAATTATAGTCTCAGGAAAATTAACGCCACGCTGGCAGCTGAATGGTTAGCGCTCTTGCCTTCGGTTCAAGAATTCGTGGGTTTGAATCCCACCTTGGGCATGGATGTTTGTAGTGGTTCAGATTCCATTTTAAACCATAGGTCCCAGTCTAATTAGCTCTCATGTGGAAAAACTGACCGTTGAGTGATAGACAAACCAAACTAACCAGGAAAATTGATAAGTTCCTCACACTTTCTAGAAATTTCACTGCTCATTCAGTCAGGGGGAAACTCCTCACTTTTACTAGGTACCACACTCCTAAAATCCATTCTCAGAAAGTCACTCTGTAATGTTGACAATCCTCTCCAGAGAGTACTGTAGTCTCCGCATATTCAAGCTCAATGTCTGTCTTCAATATCTGTGCTTTTGATCTAAAGGCCACTCACTCTTCTCTTTCAGTCACTTAGACTTGTCCACTCCATCACTCTCTCTTGAAAGAGAGAAATATCAGGGGACCCACACAAAGGTCAAAGCTCTTCTCTAGCCCTTAAAAGGGCCTGCTATTTATATACAAGTTTTTCCCCAGCATCTGGAACACCAGTAATCTCCAGGTCCATCTTTTTAAGTCATTCTTTGACTCATATTTCCAGCCATTCCACCGATTCCAATCAGAGTGAAGAGGCAGAAAAGTCTTCGAATGCATTTGACCCACTCACTGAATGATTTCAATTTAATTTGAGGAATTATATTTGTCATGAAGGACTTAATGGCCCTTCACGAATCACATCTAGTTGATTGACTTTTGTACAGCACAGTTCCTGGGATTTAAAGAGGAAAAATCACTCTCTTTAAAGCTGCAAAGTGTGTTATATTCCATTGAAATTCTAGAATTATCTTGGGTGTTTGAAAAAGATAATGATGTTGTAACATCAACAATTTGTAGCATCTTCAAAAACAAAGACAAGATTAAGAAGATCAATGCTTCTAATGGAGTTAAAAGCATATCTGTACAATGCTTACAAATTCTGAATGTTTAAAGCTTGCTTTTCATATGGATAAATGAAAAGCAATTGCAAGGTGACACTATTAACAAGAACATTCTTTGTAATAAAATGAAAATGATTTTTGTTAACCTTATAAAAAAAAAAGACACCCGTATCATCAACATTTGAAGTATTAAAGGGAAGCAGTTGGTGGTTCAATAGGAGAACTGCTATTCACATCATTAGAAGGATGGTGAAGCAGCAAGTTTTAATACAAAAGCAGAAGGAAAATTTGTCAGCGATGTCAAGAAGCTTGTAGGTTCTGAAGGTTGCTTGCTGCAACATGTTCTTCGTTGTAATGAAGTATGTGTTTTCTGGAAAAAGATGTCAAAGCAAACACACATAACAACAAAGGAGAACAAGTTTCTTTCAAGAACAAAGACCATTTCACATTGCTGTTTTCTGCCAATGCAAGTGGAGATTTGAAAATTAAAATCCTACTTGTTTACCATTCAGGAACTCTATAAGTTTTAAACACAAAATCCAAAAGAGCAGGCTAAATGTGATATGGAAGTTTAACAAGAAGGATTGGGTGTTGCATGACTTTTTTATTCAGTGGATATGGGAAGTATTTGGTTCTTCGGTAAAAATAAATATTCTCAGGGAATGAATTTGCATCTCCATGTTTTACTTCTTATGGATGATGATGCTGTTGCCCATCCTCTAATTTTATAAGATGACTTAAAAAATAAAAATTCTGCCTCCTACTTCATTATTTTAGTCCATGGACCAGAAAGTTATTTCTAACTTTTAAAAAGCTCTATCTTAAAGCACTCTTTAAGCATTGTTTCAGATGACTTAAGAAACCAACTTCCCTTTCAAAGAGTTTTGGAAACCTCACTTCCATATCATTGCCTGCCTCAAGATGATTGGTAAAGCATGGGAAAGGATGACCTAGAAAATTCTAACTTCTGCTTGAAATCAGCTTTGGCGAAGGTAATTATAATTGGGTTAAGAAAGTTCCTTTGGAACCTCTAGTCAACATGATTGCCTTATTTGGCCTCTATAATTTTTTTCTTACTGCAACCACTGGGTGACTAACCCTTCGTCACAACTATGCCATAACTGCTTCTCATTTAGCGCTGTCCCTTTTGGAACTCATGCCAGAAAGCCCAACCATTTATCATTACTCATGGGCACAATGTGAACCATGTCACTTAGGTTGATAGCATTATGCATGCTACACTACTGCAAACCTATTTATAAGATAAGCCATTTTCATTTGTCATCTCAGAAAAAAGGCCAAAGGAACATCCATCCCTGATTCGGGATATTGGTGTAGCGCGTAAATTCTTGGACCTTGCACCATAAAACTCAATCAACTTAAACAGAGATTTGAGTCGGGATTCAAACTAGTGACTAACAGTTTAGAAGTCGGGAACACTAACCACTCAGTCATCAACTGGCTCGGCCACTACAATGGAACGATGGATAAAAGTGATATCAAAAAGCTTGTGGAAGAGCATTGCTGAGGTCTGATCCCCCAAGAACTTATGGATTGTTTTGTGTTTCACAGCAAGAAGTTTTGGAGGAAGCTTTGTCAGAAGTAACAGAAAAACAATTTTCTGCCAAAATAAGTTAAATGATGAAATCTGTTGCATTACACTGAGAAGCATTACCTTAATGAAAAAGTGGCTATGTGTGCTGGTAAAAATTGATGTCTCTGAACACATTTCTATTCATAAGAAACAATTATGCATCATAATTATATAAAAAAATTGCAGGTGTGTCAATTCCGTTGTGAATAAAAAGATGATGATTTATTTAACTTAACAATTTGTAACTAATTTACTTTAAATAAATATTGTATGTAATATTTTTGGAATAGTATTCAACCTGGAACACATAATTATATTTTATATTTATTATGTGAGAAAAGTTTCCATAATGGGCATTTTGCTTTACTAGTATGATCCTTTAATGAATTATGCTCATTAAGTAAGGCTCCTCTGTAATTTTAGGATAGTAATCAAATATTTTAACTAACTTAAATGTATAATGAATAAGCTGTGAAATCATGAAGTAAGTGGTTTAAACATAGCTGCCTGACAGAACAGTTAAAACTATTCCCTAATGGTATTGTGAAGAAATAGTCAAAGCTAGATTATGAAAAAATTTTAATCAAAAAAGTAAATGTCTCTAAATAACTTAATTATTCCATCATTTCAGGAATTTTTAAGATATCTTCAGTATAGTTTGAGCAAAGTTATGTATTGTATACATACTATCATAATTTTAATTTTGATATATTTTGTAAAAAATGTGTGATTACAATTGTGAAAAGGCTTTTTAAAAAATTAAGTCTTTTTGTAGATTTTTTGTCATATTAAATGGCCAAATTCATTTTAAGATAATTTTTTCCTTAGAATAATTTGTCTTTTAAATATATATAGTTGCCACCTCATTGTCCAGCTTCTGTAACACTACAGCCCGCTACGGGTGAAACAGCAAAGCCATGTGGGGTCGATTATGAATTAAAGGCCTATATATCCGATAGGGTTGATGAAAAAGCTCATAAAAGGCAAGTGTAATGTGTAAAAGCATTAAAATAGAAGTTAAAATAATTTCTTTATTCTATCTAATTATAGTTTAAATTCCTTTGACATAAAGTAACACATATTAACAAATATTTCCTTGTTACTATTCAAGTATTAAATTAAAGGTGAATCAATATGGGATTATATTTCTTAATAAAGATTCCAAATAGTTTGATTGTTTTAAGATTTATAACAACTTTTTGACAAAAATTTTTATGAACCTTAAAAAATTATTTAATTTTTAAACAATATTCATGGTTAAAACTTTCATAAATATTTTATTATAACTCTTTTTTTATTTTTACTTCTTAAACAGAAGGAAACAAAAACTTGTATTAATGGATTTACTTTATTTAATGTTTCCATAAATGAGCACAACACTAATACAGTTATTACATAAATATTCAGGAATTCAAATTTTTTTTATATTTTGGATTATTGATTTCTTTTCAAAGGCATTTTTTTTTATGTAATTTAAATATAATTCACAAAATTAAAAAATAAAGGAAGTGAGGGAAGAATATTATAATATGTATGGAAAATATTTATAATTTTTTAAAATCAAATATTTTGTAATTATTAAAAAGAATTTATTTCTTAAATCTTAAAAAAAATTTTTTTCCAGTAATATTTTTTTAATTGTCAGCTGTTGAAAATTTATGCAAATCCAGCAATGGTTTCTTTTGAAGGTATCATTTTTTCATTTCTGTGTCTTAATTTCATGGTTTTCTACTATCACCTCTATACTTTTTTGTAATTATAAAAAATTTTATTTTTAATAAAAAAAAATTGTTTGAAATATTTTCTCATCACATGTTATTACACATGAATTTAGTTAAACTATTTATCTATATGTATTATTAAATTGTTTGTTTAAGGTTCTAATAAATCTTTAACTATTTTTAGTTTATATACTTTTCTGTTTTTATAATTATTTGCTTTATTCTATTTCATTGTTAGTCTGTATATTTTAATCTATAATGATATATACTTATATCTATTTTGGAGTGTAAAACTTGTAATGTAGCTGCTGCTATTTTTATAATGGAACATATGTTGTAAAATACTCCATTAACTTTGAATGTCTAATATATTCCTAATAGTCGATAGTTACTTTTTTTTCGATTTTCTGTTACTTTCTATGTATTAGCATGTGAACTGTGTGTGACAATTGTATGATATTTTTCAATGATATTTCAATTTATGGCTTTCAATATTCAGAAAATAACTTTCTTGGTACTAAAATGTATCAATTCCATAATTATTTTCCCATTGATGCGCTTCTAAAATGTTAAGAATAAGTATTATCTTTTTAAATATTTATGTATTTGAAATTAATACTTTATTTTTACTTTTCTTCTATGATTTGTTAAAAAAAATTATTGTAAGACATTTTTACTCCATATTTTAAGTTTTACTCCAAATACATTCGTTCTTTGAAAGGGCTTTCACAGAATTTAAATGGATATATAATAATAACACTGATCAACAGAAAAAACCTTTTTTTTCCTTTCACAAGGACCAAGTAAATGAGATCTTAGTAATTTTTTCCTTCACTGAGTTCAAATATGTAATCAAATTTTTTTCAATCAGGCAGGTTTATTATTATTATTTTATTTGAGACACATTTTTAAAGTTCTGGAAGCATTGATATTTAGGAAACAATTATAAATATGCAGTTAATTCTGACTCCTAAAAAGTCTATATTTTGATTTTCTCTTAAATTTTGCATTAGAGATATCACTCTTTTCTTATCCTCTTTATTGTTGCCTAAAAATTTGTGACAAATATTTTCAGAATGATTTCCATGCAATTTTTTAATAATTTCAACAGTTCTACAAAATATTAGCATGCAATATTTTTGATCTTATTTGTAATCATATCATTATTACTATATAATATGTTTTGCTAATGAAGTACAATTTATATAATTTTTTTCCTTGAGTTTTATAAAATTTCGTTTTTGAGATTTGAATCTTAGTTCTCCTCAGATATAACGTAAATTGAAGATTTAAACTCTTGCTTAGAATAATAAAAAGTTATGAAACTTTAAATAAATAAAGTACAAAACCACACACACACACACAGCAGAAATAAAAATAGCTACCCCCACATAAGTTTTGCCAGACTCAATATTATTTCAGTATTGACTACTGCTGTTTGTTTAGTAAAATAAAGCAATACCAAACATTTAAATCCAGAATTGGCATAAATATTCTTAAAACATTCTCTGATATGAATATCAGTCTATTTAATGTCAAATTATTCTGGATAAATTTGCCCTTATTTTACAAAAATCAAAGGAAATTACAAATAATATTTACTAAAAAACATTACTTGTTGAAATGAATCTAATTACATATTTGAATTCAGTATCTAAAATCACATTAAAATCACTGTCTAATTTTCTTTTGAAAATTACATTGACCAATGTAATTGGCTAATTTTTCTCTGATAAAGCACCAAGAAACATGTTCTTTCATTTTATTAGATAAAACCATACTTATATACTATGCAACTTCTCTTTCGTTTTTAATATTTTAACATACAGTAGGGATAGTTTTTATCCCTTCATGTGTGTAATCTTCTAACTTTAAAAATTAACAAAATAACTGCTGATTACTAGAATTTAATTCATATTTATGTTCTTCAGCTTTAACATTAATAAACATAATATGAAATCACTAATGACTCATATTTTTTTTAAAAAGAAACTTATTTGCAATAATTAAGTATTTGTTTTGATTTTTTTTTAAACTGACAAAGAGTGAATGAATATGTAGCTGAAAATTCTGATTCATACTTTCTATTGTAAAATTTTATTGTATTCTATTGTATCAAATCTATTGTATTTAATGTTAAAATTTTAAGAGATCGTCATATTTTCATGTAAGTTACATAGTTGTTTATAGAGACCGTAGTAGCCTGGGTTGGTTAGGATATCATTCTCATTATCAGAGAGTAGTGAGTTTGAATTTCTACCCAACCAAAGATGTGTCCTATTCACTAATGGTGTTTGGGATCACAATTGTCTCCATGTGAAATGATACTTCTGTGCATTAGAGGACAAGTTTATGATGTTTCGCTTGGGCCTTGCTTCTAAATTACAAAGATTCACCCTCTTTGGAGGTGATTGCTCACTGGGTGACACCATTGTATAAGATACCATTACTTTAGACCTTTTGGTTCTGCAAGGTAAAAAGCTCAGTTGCTAGGCATTGGAAAAAACGTATGAAAAAACACTATTTTCTCATTTCAATTATTTATTGAAAAAGTAATTTTACTACAGAATTTAACTTTATGATTAAGTACTTTCTGCCCTGTTTTAAATATTTTATTAATATATTCATAACAAATTAATGTGAACATGTGTTAAAAATGCATGTAAAATAATAAAATATTTACTGATCCTAATAAAATAGTTGTCTGAATTGTCAGACAAATAATTTTATATATATTTCCTAATTTATAAAATTAGGAAATACAGATAAAATTAGAAATTTAATTTCTATTTTCAGGGGATATATTATCACTTTCTTTATAATTGTTTCTGTATTATTTTATAAATAAATTTAGACAAAAATCATACTAAACTTCCATTTATTATATTTCACAAATGTGTATTTATTTATTTAGAATCCAAAATTAGTTTTTATACATTTTTTTTCATTCCCCGAAAAAAAATTCAACCTGTAAAATACTGTATATTGAATATTTTATTGCATTGAATAAAGTTCTTTAATAGTAAAATCAATAATGAATTTGAGTTTTGACACTGCATAATAATTGTTCTTATTTTAATAAGTAATGTAATAGTGTTCCTCAGCTTTTCAATTTTTAATTTCAAACAACAGGGTTCGCACAACTCCTGGAAACTCCTTAAATTTCAAGAAAAAAAATAAGGGCCCTTGAAATTCCTGGAATTTTGACTTGACTCCTTGAAAATTGTGAATTATTCCTGGAATTTTTCTTACTTTGTTGCATTAATTTATTCCTAGGGAATATAATTTTTTTAATTGTTTTAATATTTTTAAAACTTTTAAATAAAATTGTTAAAAAACTTAATTTAGTATTAGTTTTTAATATTGCCATTAGATGGCAGCATGATCATTTAAATTTTTTTTTTATATATTCCTAATTGTTGACTTGTATTAACAGCTTCAGGAGCCTGTTCAGCTACAATAATTTCATGATAATTCGGTTTAGTAGTATTTAGATTTATGTAAAATGAAATGAAGCATTATATTAAGTGAAGTAATTACTAAACAAAAAATCAATATGTTGCGCTATTAACACAGGCAATTTTAATTGACTGTTTTTCTATTTGCTGCTGTTTTCATTATATTGTATAAAATTCTTTGAATATTAATATTTAAATATAAAATTTTTGAGTTCAAACATACTTCCATGTCTCCCTTGATGCAAATTGCATATAATTTTATTGAATCGGGATAAATTCATTTATTAATCAAATAAAGACTAAAATAAATTATTTAATATGCTTGGTGGAAAATGTCTTTTCAATGACCAGTAGACTCTGGAAAAGACATACAAAGTATGGCTTTTCGCGTGGTTCAGAAAGAAACACATCCCCATTATTTATTTTCCAAGAAAGATTTCTGTATTTCAAATTAAAACGAATCAGCAATTAAATGTATTATGAATAGGAAAATCATAATCATCTCTCCTATAAGAAACAAAGGAAGCAATTGAATGTATTCCGAAAATACCCTACTACGTAGAACCTTGTTGGTTTTAAAAAACCAAAGCACAAGCTCGTTGAGTTAGATGTCTGTGTCAAAGAGAATCTTGGATTCGCTGTGTCTTCAATCAATTCATTGACAACAAGCAAACAATTGTGGGGGAAAGTTAAAGCAGCCAATGGTATTTATCAGGATTATTCCATTTTTGTATTAAAAATAGGAGCTGCAATACACTCCTCAGCAGTAGATATTGCTAATGTCATTGGTAAAACTTTCGCTAGTGTTTTTAGCTCTGATTCATATAATCCTATTTTTCTAAGGATTAAAAGAATTGCTGAGCGAACTCCTGTAAGTTTTCATGATCGACATAATCTACCCTATAATTGTGCTTCTAAATTGTCAGAATGGAAACTGCTTTATCTAAGGCAAACAATACCAGCCCAGGACCTGATGGAATCTCGTATCAACATGATTCTGTATTGAGCATACTTTCATTGTTTAATAGAATTTGGTTTGAACATGCTATCTTATATCGTGGAGAGAAGCGATAGTGATTCCAATTTTGAAACCTGGCAAAGATTCATCTGACCCTCTGAGATATTGTCCAATAGCTCTTACTTTTGAGTGTATGATCAATGTTAGACTCATTTACATCTTAGAGAAGAATATTTGCATACTTCTTTATCAAAGTTGATTTTTATGAGGATGATCCACTATTGATAACATAGTAGATATAGAATCCCAAATTCAAAATGCTTTCATGAGGAGAAACCACCTTATTGCAATCTTATTCGATACTGAGAAAGCATACCATTATACATGGCATAATGTTATTCTCTATAATATGCATAATCTTGGCTTTAAGGGTAATCCTCCAATATTTATACAGAATTTTCTAGGCACTAGACTTTTTTAAATATGTGTTGAAATTACAGTTTCCAATACTTTTACCCAAGCTGAGGGTGTCCCTCAAGGTAGCGTTTTAAGCGTAACCCTTTTTAACCTTTTCATCAGTAACATAAATCATCAGTTACCATCTTCTTTTCATAGTAATTTATATGTTGATGACTTGCAAATTTATATCAAGGATCAAACATGAATATAATTGAGAGACATTTGCAAAAAGCTGTAAATAATTTAACTACTTGATGTGAACGAATGGCCTTTGTATATCTCCAAGTAAGAGATCATGTGTCCCTTTCTGTAGGAAAACTAGTTTCCATCCTGATCCTGTGTTTCATGTAAGCAGTCAACCTATTCTTCTAAAATTACCCAAAGGAATTCACTGAGATAAAATTCCTTTGGGTAATTTTCGATTAGAAGTTAACTTTCCTTTCACATGCTTTATATCTGCTGAAGAAGTGCGAGATATTGCTCAATATCCTCAAGGTGTTGTTGAACACATTTTGGGGTAGAGATTGCACTTCACTACTCCGAATTTATCAATCAGTCATTTTATCTCGTTTTGAGTACTGCTTTGTTGCTTATGGATCGGCTAGATCTTCCATTTTAGGGAGATCGAACACTGTCCACCAATCTGATTTAAGGATTTGCTGTGGAGCATTTCGCATATCATCCATTCAGAATCTGTATGTACCTGCAGCAAATGCAACTGTCTCTTAATTATTATTCTAAAATCATGTCCACTCTTCATCATCGCTTATGTTCCATGATTCTAAGTACTGCTCTTAAGAGATTATATAATGCTAGACCATCAAGCATTCAACCTTTACTCTCTCATGTTAAATCATATCTATTCCTTTCAGACCTAAGTGATGTCTGGATTGATTCTGCAGACTTGTTCGCACATCCTCTGTTGTATGATCTATGCAGTAATGTGCTGAATCCCTTTGGAAAATATAAAAAATCCTATACAAATACTGCTATTTTTCAACAGCTTTACTCATTTCATTGCTGCCAGTATACTATGTACACTCCCTTATTCACCGATGAATCCAAAACTGCAGGATCCGTTGGCTGTGGAGTTTATCTTGATGATACCTCCTACAGTTATAACCTTCACAAAACCTACTCCATCTTCACTGCTGAAGCTATGGCTATGCACCGAACACTTCAGCTAATGAGAACAAAAAACGAACATAAATTCTGTGTGTATACTGACAGTAAAAGTATATTAGAAACTTCGAATAATAATCTTATTTGCCATCCAGTTGTGTCCAAGATTTTCGAATTGTTTTATTCTGTTACTAGCAAGGGATTTGAGATACTGTTTTGTTGCATACCAAGCCATATAGGAATAGATGACAGTGAGAAGGTTGATGCTGCTGCTAAGTTTGCATGTACTTCCATTTTGCCTTCTGTACCATCAATGGACATGAGAAAACGATTCAAATGTTTCATATATTCTCTTTGGCAGGAATCGTGAAACCTGCAAGTCATTAACAAACTCCATTCCATCTTTTAATTCATCATTCCATTATCTGTTTTACCTACACGAAGCTCAGACGTTAGACTGACTCGCCTTTGAATTTGTCACACGCGTTTCAGCCACAAACATTTTATCTTAAGTGATCTCCAACCATGGTGTGAAAAGTGTGATGAACCATTCACTGTATATCATATTTTAGTTGTGTGTCCAGATTTAAACCATCATTGTTTTAGATATTTTAATAGTAACATTTTAACTTTAGAAGACCTGCTTGGGGAACCCCATCGCAATCCCTTTGTGTTTTTAAAAGACATAAAATTTATGAACTTTATCTGATTTACAAATATTTTATTTAAATTTCAAGTTTTTAATTTTATACACATGTATGTTGTATATATAGAGACTTTTAATGTACATTTTAATTATACTCCCATTTTATATTTTTTATTGGTTGAAAAAAACATATATAGTATAATATCTTGTGATTGGTGCAGCTTGTCCTTATCTAGACCTTGCACCATTAAACCAACCAACCAACCTCTTTAATGCAAGCTTAAATAATCATCAGCAGGTAAAACAATTGGACTGACTTGAAAGTTTGAGATAATGAAACAGTTAAAACATAGTATTACCCATCTGTTTTTTTTTTTTTTTTTTTTTTTTTTTTAGGTTATTTAACTGGAGATATTTTGTTTGAAAAAGTGAATGAGAAGTGCTTAGAATTAGGAACAAGTGGATTACTCTAGTTGTGAATGGATGGCCCAAATGCAGGGTTCACACAACTCCTTGAAACTCCTTAAATTAAAAAAAAATAATTTAAGGGCCCTTGAAATTTCTGGAATTTTGACTTGACTCCTTGAAATTCGTGAATTCCTCCTGGAATTTTTACTTTCTTTGTTGCATTTATTTATTTCTAGAAAATATGATTTTTTTTTTTTTTTTTTTTTTTTTTTTTAATGTTTTAAAATTTTCAATGAAATTGTCAAAAGCTTAATTCAGTATTAGTTTTTAATATTGTCACTAGATGGAGGCATGATCGGCAATAATGTTTTTGTGTATGTTTAACTATTTACTTGTGTATAAACGTTTTCAGGATCTAGTTCATCTACACTAATTTCAATATAATTCAGTTTAGTAATATTTAGATTTATGTAAATTTAAATGAAGTAATTATAAAACAAAATTAATGTGTTGAATAATTAAGAACAGCTATTTTAATTGATTCTTTTTCTGTTTGCTGCTGTTTTCCTTGTATTAAATTCTATGAATACTATTTATTTAAATATAAAATTTTTAAGTTAAAACATTTTCCATGTTTGCCTCAAGGAAAATTGCGTATCATTCAATTGAATCGGGATAAATTTGTTTGTTAATGAAATAAAGACTGAAATAAAATATATTTAATATGCCTGGGGGAAAGTATCTTTTTAATGACCAGTGGACTCTGCAAAAGTAGGACTAGTGACTAGTGGAAGAGTGTGAGCAGTGGGACTCTGGCTTTTGTGTTGGTTCAGAAAAAACACATGCACATTGTTTGGTTTGCAAGAAAGACTTCTATATTTCAAATATGGGTGATTCGGCAATTAAATCCCATATGAAAGGGAAAAAGCATATATATTTATTAGAACAAGCTATATCTGCTAAAAAATCTACTAATTTAAAAGATTTTTCACTTCTGCTGATAATGTTAAAGAATGAGAATGCAAAGCAGAATGTGAATCTAAAACTTTAGATTCATTTTTTTCTTCAAAAGAAGTTTTAGAGGTGGAAATGTCATGGGTCCTTTAAGTTTTAAACAGTGGATTCAGCTACACTTCTTGCCGAGCTGGCAGCCGATTGGTTAGCGTTCTTGCCTTCGGTTCAACAGTTCATGGGTTCGAATCCCACCTTGGGGGTGGATGTTTGTAGTGGTTCAGAATCCACTTAAAGCCATAGGTCCCGGTCTAATTAGCCCTTGTGTTAAAAAAATGACCATTGAGCAACAAGCAAACCAAACCAGCTACACTTCTTGTAACAATATAAATTACTTCTTTCAAGTAATGTTTCTAGATAGTGTTACTGCAATGCAACTTTTCCAACTTATTGAAAGAAAAAGTGAAGAATGTTTCTAATTATGTGCTTCTCTTTGATAAAAGCTTAAATAATCATCTGCAGGCAAAACAATTGGACTGCCATGTAAGATTTTAGAATAATGATACAGTTTAAACACGGTATTACTCTTCCAATTTTTTAGGTCATTCAACTAGAGATATTTTGTTTGATAAAGTGAATGAGAAATATTTAGAATTAAGGACAAGTGGATTACTCCAGTTGTCAGTGGATGGTCCAAATGTAAACTAGTCTGTTATGAATAAAATAGCTGATTTTTTTAAAAAACTGAACATCATTCAAGGATTGTAAATGTCAGAACTGCAGCCTACACATTATACATAACACTTACAACCATGGATGTTCCTCATTTCCAGAAGTTGAGGTAACAGCAAGTGCAGTTTACAGACTATTTAAGGACTCACTCACTCGAAGGGATGACTTTGATTGCCTTATATATACAGATACATATTGCATATTTAAATAAGCAAGATATGTGAAAATCTATTGGATGATTAAAGTAGTAGAAAATCCTAGAATATGGATGCGAAATTTTATTGTCTTAAAAGAATTTCAAAGTAAACAGAAGAAAAATTTAGAATTGCTTTTATTAAATAAATGGGAAAACCATTTAACCATGACACTATATCTAATAGTTGTATTTGTTTTCAGTAAGTGTATTTATATTTGAAAAGAATTTGTCATACACATCTTGAAATACTCAAATAATTAATATACAGGAATCTATTGGAAATATCTAAAAAATCTTAAAATAACTCTTTATTTTATACAATGTATAATGTTGATTATGTAAATAAAAAAAAATGCTGTTGTAGCTGTAAATTTATTGAAGACTTTTGAAATAATCATTAATAATTTTTACTTAAATAAAAAATAGTCTCATTAATGTTTTTAATTATTTATTTTAATTACTTACAGAAATGAAGGAAAAATATTGCATGTACATAATTACATACATTTTTAGATAAGAACAATTTTTAAAATAAAATAAAAAATTATTTGACCTGAATGTCGATACCTCCTGGAAATTTTTCATTTGACTCCTTTAAAACTCATGGAATTTGATTCTTGGAAATCAATATGAACCCTGCAAATATCAACTGTTCGGTTTTGAATAAAATGGCTGATTTTAAAAAGTCAGTGAAACATCATTCAAGTATTGTAAATGTTGGAAGCTGCAGCCTACCTATTCTACACAATGCTTACAGCCATGGATGTTCCTCATTTCTAGAAGTTGAGGTAATAGCAAGTGCAGTGTACACAATATTTAAGGACTCATCCACTTGTAGGGATGACTAATATAGCTTTGGCCCAGGCATAAAATTTCCTTTAAAGTTTTGCAAACATCGATGGTTAGAAAATATAAGTGTTTTCAACAGATTGCTTGAAATGTTATCGTATCTTAAAAGATATGTCATTTGTTCAAAACGAAAAAATTCCTAATCCTGGTACCAGGACTTTTATTATTGTACAGTAGTGCACAAAAGATGTACTTTTTTCTGCTAAGTGCAATTTTTTATATTTATTGTTTGGGAAGTAGAACTTTTTCTGACACTTTTTAAAACTAAGAAACCAATATTGTGATTTATTGCTGGAAATTTTCATGCATTGTTGAAAAGTTTGATGCAAAATTATTTAAAAGAATATTTTTTACCTAAATCTATTGGAAATGTCTAAAAACTCTAAAATTACTCATTTTTTATACAATGTATAATCCAGCATTATACAGAATGTTGGTTATTTAAATGTAAAATTTTCTGTTATAGCTCTAAATTCATTGAAGGCTTTTGAAATAATTATTTATAACTTTATCTCAAATGAAAAATAGTCTTATTAATGCTTGCAATTATTTATTTTTATTATTTACAGAAAGGATTGAATAATATTGCATGTATGTAATTATATGCATATTTGGTTAAGAACAATTTTTAAAAGAAAATTAAAAAATTATTTAATATCAATGTCTATACCTCTTGGAAACTTTTGATTTTCTCCTGGAAAACTCCTGGAATTTGATTCTTGGAAGTCTGTTTGAACCCTGAAATAATTAAAAATACACATGCCTTTATAAATTTAACTGCATATTTAAATAATTGTAGGTGCTCAATTTTTAAAGAAAGACATTTCATGTACTTTTAATGTTACTTTGGAAAATTTTTGGATATGAATCATTTATTAAAAAATATTTTATCAGTGACAGTAAAAGTTTTTATCCTTTGAACAGTAATATTTGAGATTTTTGAAATACATTTTTATGAGCATTTACTTTATATTTATAGTTGTACAGATTTTCTTTCATCAAATCTAAATGAAAACTTTTCCCATTATTTACAATTAGGTTTCTTTTAATTGTTTTTAATTTTCTTTGTTTTTTTTTTTTTTTTTTTTTTTTAATTTAGAAATTCTGTACGTTTGGCTATCCGAAAAATAATGTATGCACCAAGTCGGCAGGGTGACCAACCAAGTGTGGAAGTTAGCAAAGACTTCATGATGTCACCAAATAAATTGCATTTAGAGGCATCTCTGGATAAAGAGGTAATTTTTTCCTCCATATTTTAAGCTATAACCATGTATTAAGTGTATCCTTATTAAACTTACATTAACTTAGATTGCTTTAAAATTATCTAATATAATAATCATGAATATCCTCTTAAATTAACCCAAAAATTATTCATTCAAACTGTTAATTTCTTAAAAATTCTAGAGTATTATTTGCTTGAATGTATTATTTTCTTGATTATATTTTGACATTATTGAAAGTAGAAGATGGTGATAAAAATTGGTTTCTGTACTGATTTATAATGATAGATATGTTTATAATGTCAAAATTGAAATTTACACACACACTCACTGTAAGCATTTTTTACTTTAAAAAAACTGCACATTTTGTCTTTCATTTGAAAAACAACTGAAAATTGTCTTTAATGAGAACAAGAAGTATTTGATTATATAATTTATTTCTTATCTGAGGGGAAATGCTCTTAAATAAATGTAATATCAGATCTGAAAATATTAATAAAAGTTAATAAAATTATATTTTGTTTATAGGAATGGGGAAATTAGCATAGTTGTATGCAGCTTCGTTGTTAAACAAGCCATATATTGTAATATGCTGTTATAGATACACTTTGTTTTGCAACAATTTTAAATTATAATTATGTATTTTTTTAGTCTTATGAAATTCTTGGTCTGATTCATAACCTTTTTCTTTGTTATATAAATTTCTTTTCTTATTTTTAAAAAAACACATATCTTATTTATTTTTATTATTTATTGTTATATTTCATATTATTTTTATTTTCATAAATTTGCTTCAGTTCAAAAACATTTTTAACAATAAAAAGTTACATTATTTGTCTTAGGTTTTTATGACTTTTTTACTTTTCAACTTAATTTATGTTCTGTTGCATTATTTTCTTATGTACGATTGATTTTTTTATGTTAAAAATATTGAAAAATTTTTTTATTAACAAATATTATATTTATTACCTATAAAAAATAATTTATTTTTTATTATATTTATATATAAATGTGTGTGTACCGTACATACACATTTATGCTTACATATAAAAAACATACATTCATATACATACTTGCAAATATATATATTGCAACAATTTATTCTAATGTATTCTTTATTTTTCTTTTGATTTAACTGTGCCAATTATTTAACTATTAAAAATAGAGATATTTTTAAAATTTATTTTTGATTGAAAAAGATTTTTGATAACTTGCATAAGAACATTGTGTTTGTGTGGTGCTACTTTTTGCTTTCATATTATATTTTATTTTTTGGAGTAATTATACCAAAGAATTTGTTGTGATATAAGTTCACTTAAATGAAAAACCTATAGATTTATGAGGTTTTTTGGCTCAACTCTATCATCTGTTTGCTAATCTTTTAATAATAGGAAATGTTTTAGTAATTTATACAAAATGAAATTCTTACCTCAAATTTTTAACTAAATCGAGAATATAACAAAAATTACATTTCCAGTTCTTTGTAGTGAAACGCAATGAAAATCAGGTACAAAAAAATTGTTTATGACATAATTTTTGAATTGTTGATACCATGCATTTTCAAAGCTTCAAAAAGAAAATTTTTTCAATATTCCCTTTATAATGTTACTTTAAGCATGTCTTATGTGTTCTTTGAATCCCTGGACTGCAGTGCAAGATTTTCAACATCTTGGTATCAGAGCAAAGCAGTTCTGTTGCCAAGAATGCTTCCAGTTATATTGGTAGGATTGTTCTTGAAACTAGTAAACAGTACAAGGTGAAGTGTCAGGCATCATAGTCTTTCAAAGAGTCAAGCCATTTGGCTGAAGTGTAACTGAAATCATCCCTGCTCTTATACATTGCTGGTGGGCAGTGTTTAAAATCATACTATACGACTAAACATTGGGAAGACACCAACTTTGCAATACAAGATAGTGAATAAAAGGAGAAATTAAGTGGATGAATATGGTATTGAAATAGGTTGTAATGTTAAAAATTTACAATTTAAGATTTCACAGTGTTAACCATTATTTGGATATTTTCCAGTATCAAGTAAATTGCTTTTAGAAACCACTCTTATGATTAGCATTTTTATATTGCAGAACAGTAATTCCTAAATCATTTGTCATATATGTTAATATCCAAAATTGTTTGCAGGGTTGTCACAAACACAAAACTTTATTGTTACTAAATGAAAACACTTATATGTTATCAGGCATCACCTTCCACATTTTCTCCACCCATAGGACAGGTTGATTTTGGAGTGATTATCTACCAACAATCAAGTGTGAAAGTGAATTTGCTGTGATACAGATAGCTGTTTTGACCCAATTGTAACAAAAAAAAGACTCATTAGAGAGAAGTATTGAGAAGTTTTAGCTAACCAGATCTGTTCTATGATGCAAACTTTTTTCCTGCAAAAAATGGAACAGTCTAAGATTCTATTATTTATGCGTGAGATATTTCCAGTTATGATTTGGTGAACACTTGAAGAAAGTAAAACATTTCTATTGTATCAACAATCTTCAAAACAAAACATAATGGAACCTTTATAGTCAATCTAAAGATATCACCATACTCACACACAACCAAATAGTGCTCTGGTTCTTAGTTCAACATTTCACAAGTTTGTTTCCTACCTTGAACAATAATGTCTTTAATTGTTCAGAATAAACTTTAAATAGCAAGTTACCTCCTCAGTAGCTCTAATGCAAAAAAAGATCATTTAGGACAAACATACCAAATCTGAAACAATATCCTCATTAAGAATGGTACTGTATTTTTCTAAACTCTGTTCAATATTTTTTCTCATTTTGTTTCCATATGATTCTAAATTGTTTTATAAACCATAAATGGTCCTTCATCTTCAAGTTAGATTTCTTTTAAGTCTAAGGTATTTGCTATTTTGTGTGCATTTAATTATCTTTGTGATGTGTGCACATAATTATCTTCATATGGATGATAATACAAAATATAAGAATTTTTAAAGCATATTATCTTTATTATTATAAAGTTTCTAAAATAAACAATTGAAAATAAGACAATATCATGTGGTTCAATAAGAGAAAGAAAAAGATTGAAATTAATATTTAACTTTGTAATTAATTGCTAATTACATTCATGTCCATTTCTGAGATTATGCACATTTTTCAATATTAAGATATTTGAATTTCTTGTTTAAACAGAAATTTAAACAAAATTTACTTATGAAATTAATTACTAATATTATCATAAAATATGTAATGACCAGTCAACCCTATTTTCTTGCATGTTGGTTGTTTTAGTTTTCAAAAATAAAAAAATGTTTGAAATTTTGAAAAATATTAAGATTATTTTTATATACTTATACTGACATACTACAGTGTCGTAACAATTTAAATCATTTTAAATAATTTGCATTAAATAGTCTTTAGTTGTCTTATGTTTGTGGTTTTGTTATTAGATTTTAAGATTATTTTTGTTTCAAGTATATTTCAATTGAATTTTAATTCCAATCATATTTGATGAACACAAAGAAGAAGTGAAACATCTAACTTGTTTCGAACAGTCTTTCAACCTAAATTGTGTATTAAATTCCTTCTTATATCCATTTTCGTAATGTACCATTATTTTATGTTGCATTAGAGATTAAAACTGGTTACAATGCACTTTTGTCTCATTATCACAATATGTAAACTTTAGTATTTTAAATTAATTGCTCTCGTTCATCATTTAATTCATTCATCTGGCATTCATATTTCATCAAGTTTAATCTGCAGTAATTCCTTTACCACTTTCTTTTAAAGTGGTAAATTTCATTTTTATGCAAAAGTGAGGTACTTTTTCCTTAACCCTTTAACTGTCAAGTTATTTTGATGATTTGTGTACACAAATTGTCAAATTTTTTTACTGCAAAAATCAAATGTTTAATACAAAATAAAATATACTTAGGAGTTAAAAATTGATATTTTGAAGTACATGGGTAAAATTTTTAAAGTTTTGTAGCCACTGCATATTTGTTTGAAGCAACTACCACTCAACATGGCAGTTATAATGTTTGCTTCTAATGGAGCATTATTTTCTAAAAAGGATTAAAAAATTATTTTCTAAAATATAAATAAATAAATGAAATAAATAAAAGTGAATCCTATTAATAGTTCAGTAATTCAGTCTTGTGTGGTACATCTGGAAACACCTTTCCAAGCACAAACCGATTCCACAATCACTACACCAGAATCATGTTTCCTTCCTTATTTTTTTCCCAATTTTATCCTTTTTCGAACAACACTTTGGGCTGTCTTGTAGGCTCACGTTTCACAAGAGTAGGATTAATATGAGATATAAAATGTTATTCAGTAAGACGGGCAATGTTATCTATTGTAGGTGGTCTGCCAACATTCTTTTGTTCAGAAGCTGCATCATCATATTTATGTAAAAGCTCTTCTTCAACTTGGATTCAAAACTCTAAAAATGTAATACGTTTCCTAGCTAAATTTTTAGAAAACAGTTATGAGTTCTTGAGTACCTTGTCTAGTAAATGCAAAAACATTTTTTATAATATTTTCCTAACGTTTTTGGATTGTTGGATGAAAGGATATTTCCTGATCACAGCGATCTATACCACCCATAGATTGTAGTCAGAAACAGACTTTGGCTTGAGTATATCTTCATTTTTTATTTTTGTGGCTGACCGTGGAAGTATCATGAATACTGCTCATCAAACACACATCCTGCCTGTGCCAAAGGTTGTATACCTAGATGACAGGGAAGGAAATATTCTGCTTTCTGGAGTGAACACTTACAATCTCTTAAAGTTAGCCATGATGAGGCTAGAGCCAGAGCTTTGGCTACTGGACAAATGACTGACTGTATTGAACTTCGCAAAAGACAAGCCATCATTAAACGAGCTATTAAAGAAGCAAAACGACTTTATTTTCATAACTTCTTAGTGGGCTTAAATTACAGAAGGGATGCCTTAAAGGCCCACCATTTCCTCTCAAAAATCAACAATCAGAAAGATATTAGGAAAGAGCCATTTAAATTGTCCAATAAATTACTCCAGACAGAGAAATTGCCTTGTCTTTTAATAAACAGTATACAAATATTAGCAATTATCATCCCTTGGATATGATATATGATAATCAATTGGTTTTCCCGCAGACATGCTTAACTCCAGAGAGGGATAGCTTGTTCAATTCTCCTTTCATCTTATTTGAACTCAAGTGTGGGTTAAAGGCTTTGACCTGGGGTAAGAATCCTGGACCAGATAATATTGTATCAGACTTCCTGGTGAATTTGGGAGAGGGCTCTTTGGATAGACTGCTTAACATAATTAATATGTCTTGGACTAGGGGCCTTCCAAATCAGTGGCGTAAGGCTGAAGTTATTCCGGTCCTGAAAAGTGGTAAAGACCCTGGGGATATCTCTAGATATCGACCTATCTCTCTCAGAAGTGCTATCTGTAAATTAACGGAGTGCTTGATTTCAATAAGGCTCAAATTATACTTGGAAAATTTTTGCCTGTCATATAGACAAGCTGGCTTTCATAAAAACAGAAATACTGTTGAACAAGTGGCTAGACTAACACAACTGATTAGGGATGGTTTTCATCAGAAACACAGTTCCGTGACAATCTTTATAGACTTCAAAACGGCTTTTGATAGAATGTGGAGAAGAAAACTATTTAAGAAAATTATAGACATGGGAATCTGTGGAAACATGTACAGTTGGATCTAGTCACTTTTGACCCAAAAATTTATCAGAACCAGGTTTGATGGTTTTGCCTCCTCCTTCAGACAAACTCAACAGGGACTCCCTCAGGGCTCTGTGTTGAGCCCTATCTTGTTCAACGTCATAATAAATGATGTAATCCAGAGGGTTATGGATATTGATGGGGATGTTAGGGCCCTTCATTTTTCAGATGATCTGGTCATTTGGTCAACCAGCAGAGATATGCAGCACATCCAGGTTTCCCTTAGTGGGGCTTTCAGAGAACTGTTCTATTGATCTACTGAGAATCAAATGATAGTAAGCATTGATAAAACCCTTTACCAGCAGTTTACTTTAAGTACAAAACCCTATGATATTAGTTATATTAAGGTCCCCATCGTCTGTGTAAAACAGCTAAAGCCAAATATCTGGGCATCTCTTTGGATACAAGGTTAAGTTGGAATAGCCAAACTGTTGAAGTTATAGACATTGGAAAACACTGAAGTAAACTTTTAAAAAGTCTTGCAGAAGTGAAATGGGGAGCTTCACAGGACTTACTTTGCACCACCAATAAGTCCTACATCAGGCCTGCAATTGAATATGGAGCTGAGCTCCTGATTACTGCATCAGATACCATCCAGAAAAATTGGAGACTATTCAAAATAATGTTCTTAGACTTATCCACAAGTGAGGCTTCATCTACACCTATTGAGGCACTGCAAATTCAGACTGGGTTGGAACCTTTGGCAGATCAAAGACAAAGCACTGCCCTGAAACTCTCTGAAAGGCTTCTAACGGATAATGGGTTCTGGAAAATTATATTCCTGTTTTCCCCAGATTGAAAACACAGAAAACCTTTTTTACTCTGATCGGGAAATTGTCTGATTAGTATAAGATCCTGGATGCAGATAGAGTGCCTTTGTTTAAACCCCCTATATTTCAAAACCGTATTTATTGAGCTGATTGTTGTCTAAACCTGATACTACTTGATAGTAAGGTCTCCACTGATTCTGAGCTAAGGATGGCTCTCCTAGCTACTATTGATGAGCATTATCTATCATCGGTTTGGTTCCATGTATATACAAATGGTTCAGCTGTGGATGCCATTAGAAATGCTGGTGCAGGGTTATACTCTAAGAGTTTCAGGCTATGCCAGGCTGTTGGAAAAAAACTACTATAACAGCTACAATGGTGAATTGGCCACTGTGCAATTAGCACTTAAAGAAATCAGAAAGGGTAATGAGAACAACATTGTATTTTTTATAGACTCTCAGGCTACCATCACGCCACTTTTCAATTGCTCCTAACAGTATTGGGTCTGTTTATCTCTGTCAGATGGCACAATTAGTTCCCTACTAGAAGAGGGACGTCAAATTGTGCTGCAATGGATACCCAGCCACTGTGGTATCGCGGGAAATGATACAGCTGACAAATTAGCAATAGCTGGCTCAGATCTACAACAGCCTTCTCCAGCTTTGGAGTACCATACTGTTAAAAGACTTATTAAGTCAAATATAGCCTCCTATCGTAGAAATGCTTACAACATGTACACAAAGGGGAAAGCACGGGCTTCCTTACTAACAAAGCCTATTCTATACAACCTCCACAGAGCTGTAGATATGGCTAGTTTTCATCTTAAAACTGTCATGCTTATCTGCAAAAACACCTTCACTGTTAGGGTTTGAAGGACTCTTCAATCTGCCCTTTTTGTGGACTAGATGACATGACTGGTGACCACCTTTACACTTGTCCTGGACTTTCGGACTTTGCAGTTAGAAATTCTGTGGAAGATGACTTTTCATTCACCTCAAGATTGTATTGGGCTGCCCGACAGAGAGAGATGGTTGAAAAACCAAGGTTTGATGTAGGATTTAAAAAAAAAAACAATTTCTTCTTATCTTTTTACCTTATAGCCAAAATCTTACCTCTTTGAAAAGCTATGTTTTGAAATTTTGTAATTTTCTTTCATAAAATTCTCTAGGTAAATCTTGTCTGTTTATCCTTACTAGGTCATAAGTATCTGTTTTCTTGGGCTTAAGTAAATCTTCAAGTTCAGGTGACATGTCATAGTTATCTACAGTCACACAATAACCATTTCCAAGTAAGCGATGCAATAGGTGCATGGCGACTTTTGTAGAAAGTCCATAATTTGTATGCAATTATTGATTGACGACAGTACTATTTCCTGTATAGATAATGAAGTCACAAATATACCCTGTTTCCACTTCACAAAGCATAAAAATTTGATTCCAAATCATGCACATTTGAAAGAAATATATAGTTTCCAAGATAACCTTCCTTTTTAAGGCATCAAGTTTTCATCAACCAATACTTCTTTTTCCAATATATAAAAATTACAAAGTTTTGGATTTGGAAAATCATCTTTTTTTTCAGCTTTATATTGCATAAATGTAAATATCGAAAAAGCAAAGTAAAATGATTTACGTCATTACTTTTGAGTAAATTAGAGTATGCAAAATGCTTTAATGTGACCAGTATATAGCCTGATTTGGTTTTCGGACAATTCCTTGAAGAATTATTAGCCCAAAGAATAGCTTCATTTCTCTGTCATTTGTGAGGATCCATTTTTACCATGGGAGTACCTTGATATCTTTGCCCGATTTGCTTTTCATTCTTGTTCTGTATAGTTGTTCGTTTCTTTGACTATTATATCCATTAGATTTGAATCCAGAAACATTTCTAAAATATCTAAAGAAGTGTAGTTTATGTTTACAGTAAAAGATACTCCTGGAGTATCTGTAAAAGAGGGAACCAAAGAAGCCCTGATCGAACTGAAAAAGTTATTTACAACCAGTCTCTCGCATTTCCTGCATCATCATCACCTGCATCACTGGTATCGATGCCTTCAAAATCTTCATCTTCGGTTGAAGAATCTAAATAATCTGTATAACGTTTCAAAGAACTGCACGCCCTTTTATAACCAAAAGGTATCGTGCTATTTAAACAAAATAACATCTAACTTTGAAGTCTTCAGTAAATTGCTGCCATCTATTGAATTGATCGCATATTAACTTCTCCTGATATACATTTGGTTTGACAAAGAGATGAAGCCAAAATAAACGCCTCCCGATATATATTCAGGTATACTAAAATATGAATTACCTTGAGATCTTCTAATACTCGGGCATGATATTTTTGAACACCTGTGTTGTGCCCTAGAGATTTTCTTGGGCATGACAGTTAAAATGCTAAATGCTTTAAAAATTGGAGGTTCCATTGAGAAATCAAATAATATCTGATATTCAGTCATCCCAATTGGTAATGAAATTATCGCAACCAAAACAATTTATACTTAATACTTCTAATATTAATAATTTAATGATAGTTTTGAATATTTTCATAATTATTAGTGTATTGCTATGATTTTTCACCTGAGTTCTCTTAGAACATCAATAAATGATTAGTAATCTAGAGTATTTCTCCAGTTAGTATCACTTTATAATACTGAAGCTGAAAAAATCTGACGATATATTTATGTTATGTTTCTTTACATATTTGGTGTTATTCTGCCTTGTTTCTCATTCTTTCAATCAAAATGATATATTTGTAATAGTATATATTAAAATTCATTAATGTATTTAAATTTTTAAAGACTACAAATTTTTTTTCTTGTGTTCATTAAAGTAATGAGAAAAATCTCAAAATATTTTATTAAAGGTCACTGCATATAAAATATCTTTACTTCTATTCTAAACATTCATTTAAATTAATAAAATATGTGAGTATGTCTTTTTTGACAAATAATTATCAGTACAATTTTTTCTTAATATAGACAATCGTAAATAACCTTATGCTTCAGAATGACAAAATCAAGTTGAGAACATTCAAGCATTATATACTTGTTATCATTATTCCTAAAATTTTCTGGAAATTGTGAATTTTCTTGTAATTGTATAGTAGAGATATTTGTATTTTTTAGTATTGTAGAGGTATACAAGTATTACTTGAAGGATTAACAAGTCTTTCTTTTTAGTCATTAACTAGTCATCATTTAAACTGTATTTTTTTTTATTTATTTTTTCTTCAAAAGTTTCCGTCATAATAATTGTTTTTTCTCCACCTGTAAGTTCCACCTTTATGTTTGTCTCCCAGAAAATACAATTTTTTATTCAATTAAGTTTCATAAACTCAGTTATTAGTGATCAAATGAATTAATTTTTCATACTTATTCATGTCCTGTCATTTAAATCCATTCATACTTGCTAGAATAAGTAAATGAATGATATAGAAAAATTGAAAAAGCATCTTTTTTATTTAGTTGTGTTTCTGTAAAGAAGTAAATAAATATTTGTGGGTGAGCATTGTAAGACATCTTTAAAATGTACTGTATAGAACCAATTGTAAAGAAGGTGTTTTATAAATGAAGTAGTTTTAATATTCTGTTTTCATCAGATATTTTGTTAAGAAACGGGGTTCGCACAACTTCTGGAAACTCCTTGAAGCTCTTTAAATTCAAAAAAAAATTTTTTTAAGGGCCTTTGAAACCCCTGAATTTTGATTTGCTTCCTTGAAAATCGTGAATACTCCTGAAATATTTTCTTACCTTGATGTTTTTTTTTTTTTTTTTTTTTTTTTTTAAGAAAACATAATTTTTTGAATTATTTTGTTTTAATATTTTAAAATTTTCTGTAAAATTGTCAGAAATCTTAATTTAGTATTAATTATTAATATCGCCACTAGATAGCGCACAATCGATAGTAAATTTTTGTATTTTTAACTGTTGAGTTGTATAAACAGTATCATGATCTAAGTCAGCTTCAATAATTTCGTGATAATTCAGTTTTGTAGCATTTAGATTTATGTAAAGTGAAGTGGAGTGAAGCATTATGTGATGTGAATTAATCACCAAACAAAATAAATGTGTTGTGCATATAAGATGGGTGGTTTTAATTGATTCTTTTTTTATTTGCTGTAGTTTTCCTTATATTGTATAAAATTTGTGAGTTAAAATTTACTTTCCATATCTCCTTTGGTGATAATTACATATGATTTAATTGAATTGGGATAAATTTGTTTATTAATGAAATAAAGACTGAAATAAATTACTTAATATGCCTGGTGGAAAATGTTTTTTCAATGACCAGTGAACTCTGAAAAAGGCATACAAAGATTGGCTTTTGCCGTGGAGGAAAGAATATAAGTGGAGTAGTTCTAACCGCGAAATATCATGAGTGCCAGTGAAAAAACTAACAGATGATGCCACGCTCAGTCTGTCTTTCAAGAGAAACAGTACTTTCTTATTGAGGGCATAATATATAGACATGCATTATTTTCATTTATATTGCACACACCAAAATAAAAATGATCTAAATTACTTTCTATTTTTAAAAAAAGGTATTTTTATTGATAGTTAAATGCTTATTTTGTATATTTTCTAATTATTATCTATTTCAATAAAAAAGTTTGAGGCATGTTATTCACCTTATTGACTTTGATATAAACATTTGAATATTATGAATTAAATTAAATATCAAATTAGGAGATTTATAATTATGAAAAATGTCATTTGTTTTTCCTTAGGTGTATTTTTAGTCCAATACTAGAAAAAAAATTTATTATCAATAATTTGTAAACAAATTTCGTTGAATAATGTAAAACATATTCAACGATATACATACATAATATATATATATATATATATATATATATATAATAAATTGTAAGAAATCCAGAAACTATATAAAAATATATATATACATATACTTAATGAGATTTATATTAGATAAAAATATCTTCTCAAAAAGTGTGATATTTTAATATTAATGTAATGTTAAAAACTCAGTATTTTTGTTTGAAAAAATTTAAATTTATTCACAAGCAAAATAATTAAATGTATTCCTAAACTTATAAAATTAATCTTCTTTAATTTTTTAACACATGAATTTTTAATATCATACAACATGAAAATTTTCTTCTATAATGATTATTCAATAAACATTCAGTAAAATAATTTTTGTTTAAACAATGAAGTTTAAACAAGTATATTTTCTTGCAGATATTTTTTACAGTTCTGAAAGTTTAGAAAAACCACAGTCAGTAAGAAATAAATTATTTTCAAACAAATATTAAAAACATGTGACATTCTTTAAATTGCAAAGGTTTTAAAACATTAGTTTAATATTTTAATTTGCCTACTTATTTCTTATAAATTTTTTTTTTCTCTTTTGTTTTTTCTTTTGTTATTTCTTATAAATTTTTTTTCACCCACATGAAACCATTTGTAAAGTTAAAAAGATGGTATAGTTTAATTATACACATAATGTGAAGAAATGGAAATTAAATAAGAAGGAAATATGTAAAAAATTTCCTCAAACATTTCGACAATATAGTAATTTGTAAATAATAATATGTTTTATATTAATGTAGATTGGTATAGTTGTAGTATTTGGCAATAAAATTGTTTTTAATTCTATTTGAATTAATAAACAACCTATACAATAAATTTTAAAAAAATGAGAGATTTAAAAATTTAAATGATTGAAATAGTAAATACTCATTAAAATTTTTTAATAAAAAATACATTAAAAAATTTAATTTATACAATTATCAGTACATTACAGATTCTGTTAAAACGTTTACATTAACACATTTACATAAATTGCAATATTGAGAGAACCTATAAAGTATGTAAGGCTAAATATAAAGATATGTTTAACATCATGTACAGAGCAAATTACTAATTTAAACATTGTTATTGTACCTTGAAAAGGAATTGATGTGGTATAATAATCTCTTGATACATCAATAGTATTTATAGAAAAATGTGCAAATCTTAAACACAAATATTGTGAAATTAAAATGTATGATAATCAGTAAACATATTGAAATTGATACATTGGATTCTGATAAATTTTTCACACTATTAATATTTACGTAAATTATAATACTGGAAGAACTTATAAATTATACTTAACATAAATATGAAGAAATGTTTCATGGACAACAAATTACAAATTTAAACATTGTTATTAAACTTTAAAAAGAATTAATTTGTCATAAATATATTGATATTGAAACATCAATAGTATTTATGAATTAATGTGCATATCTTTAATACAAATGTTATAAACATAAAATGTATAATAATCAGTAAAAACATTGAAATTGACACACTAGATTCTGCGGAAATTTTCACTCTATAAATATTTATATAAATTGCAATACTGGAAGAACTTATAAAATATACAGGCCTAAATATAAAGAATCTTTATACATTACATTATTAATTACACACATATATATATATATACACATTCATATATGGTTATTGACCTTGAAAAAGAATTGATTTGTGGTATCTCTTTGACATCGATAGCATTTTTACAATAATATGCATATCTTGCGCAGAAATATTGTTTGATTATTGCATTAATGAAAAATATGAAATGATTTTCAAGCAGATCTGCATCAAACATTGGCTCCTTTAAAGAATTAGAAAATTTCGAATAACAAATTCAACTAGAGGCTTGATAGTAAACAACTTGATTTAGTGTACTGTTTTGGAAAACAGAGGGGATATAGCACTTCAAGTGCTGACCAATAGGGCGGCTCCACTTATGTTCCTTCCTCCATGGCTTTTGCATAATTCAGAAAAAACACATACCCAATATCTGATTTGCAAGAAAGATGTATAATAAAAGTATTTTATGTATCTTTATATGATTTTGTCTAGGCATTCAGCTCCATCAGATACTGTAATGCAAAAAAACAATTTAAATCTCGCAAAAATTAAAAAAAGAATTCTCAAAAATTGTTTTTATTTTGGTACATTGCGGTTGACAGCCCAAAGCCTATTGTTTGTTATTTCAATATCTACAATCTAAGTTACCTTCATAAAGGACTTTTTATAGATAATGAATCATATTAATGTGTTTCAAAGGATTGAAGGGGGAAAACTCTCAAGTATATTATCTCTGCATGCACTCCTGACAGAAGCAAAAGCCTAACTTTCAGCTTGATTATTTACTTTAGCTAATTTGCATAAAAAATTAACCATCTGATGCTTATGCAGATGATTTTTGTGATGAACATTTGGATTACCAGTCATTTATAATTCAAAATGAAGAATAGTTTAATTTATTATAGAAGGTTATATTTGTGTTTAATTGTAGCAATTGTAAAAAATATAACATAGGGACTTTTCACCATTACTTCTAAAAAATTGGATACAAATTTCTTAAAGTATGATGAAAATAAGAATAACCAAATATCTGATTTAAAGGAAACTAAACTTAAACTTAATTAGGCAGCAGAATTTGTTTCCTTAACCAGCTTCTTAATTCCAAAAACATAGTTTGTTACAGAATTGTGCGTTCATTAGTAAACATAGTGAAACCATTTGCAGAAGACAGGATTACTGAAAAACCTTTTAATAATTTACTACAAAAAATGATAAATGACTTCCATTTCTGAACAAGAAAGTATATAACTTGTAGATTATAAATGTCTATTAGTTCTAAAAACATCAATTGTCTTATATGAAAAAAAAAACTTGTTGCAAGCTAAAATAAGTTAACTAATTTATTAGCTTCTGTTTTATTACACATTATTTAAAGATAGATCTTATGTGGCTTATATTACAAGCCCTACATTTAAATATTTACAATATATTACAATATTTACTCAATTTTAAATATCTTGATGCGAATACTACAACTTTGAATAATTTTTTGTGATTTACCACAAATATTGTTTTTGCAGTGAATGGGAAAAATAACTGTTTTGCTTTGTAAAAAATCTGATGTACAGGAGATTTTTATTTTATCTTTCTCTTATTTAACTAAAAGGACATTTTTATTATATTAAACAGTAAAAACAAGATAAGTGTAATTTAATCTGTGGCTATGCAACATGGATTATTTAAATTATTTTTAAAAAGTTAAGAAATGAGATGTAGAATTTAAAGGTCTTATTATGCACCATACTAAAATGAGATTATTCAGTAATATGTGCAATTTTTAGTTTTATCGAAGGAAAAAATCATTTATATAAAAATGAATGTTTGTAGAATTGAAATGAAAGCATGTGGATTTCTTAGTTTAGGTTTTCCATTAATAATAGGTTTAATTATTAGTAAAGTTTAAAAATTTAAAGCTACTAGAAAGTTTTCATATTGCTTTTGAAGTGAGTGCAATAAACATTTGAGAAAAGGAATTAAATCTACAATGTCATCTAGAGAATGTATGTTAGCATTTCTAAAATTTAAAAATGGTTATAGAAAAAATTTTTTGTGATTGATATGCTATGACTCATTAGTCTTATATGTTGGTGAAAAATTTTATTCTCATAGATATAGTATTCAATTTTAGAAACAATTCTATTCGGTTGGAAATATTTTCTGTTTAACTTTTCTCATATTAAGAATTGTGAAATTATTAAAATCTGATCAATATTGAATACATGACTGATTTGTGATGTTGATTCAGTGACATTGATATTCGTTCTTTTTCAAATCAAAAAAAAATTTATTGAATGGAAATACATTCTTATTGATGAGAAAATTTACTTTATTAAAAGCTTCCAATTATATCAACAAATACTCACAAATATTTTATCACAATGTCAATCAGTTTTTTTTTTTTTTTTTTTTTTTTTTAAGCATTTAAAATCAAGGTAATGAACAGATTTATTAATTGATTTAGAGTAATGCAGAATGACAAGTTTTAGAAAATATTTTATAAGTTGCCTATTAATTTGCAATGTCAATTAGTGCATTACTTATTAATTTTAATATCATAATTTTCTTTGAATTTGTAGATTTCACATTATAATTGAACTTACCTATGTCTCCAAAAATATTTCAGCTAGCCCATTAAAAAATATGATAATAAATTTTATTGGGTGTCAGTAAAATTATTTTCCTTTTTTAATTATTATGTTTAGTTATTTTCTTATTAAAAATATTTGAATTTAGAAAATTGTAAATGTTTTGCATTTGGAATTTTAAATTTTTATCTCTTTCATGATTTTGAGTGCTGTAATGTACTAAAATTATGTACTAAAATTATAATAATGACAGAAGATACATGTGGAATAATAGATTATTATTTCAGATGTATCTTCAGCCATTATTATCGCCATACTTTTTATGCATTTACTGCTTGGTATTCAGTAATTACTATGAAATCTAAATTGTTTTTAATTTTCTGTTGACATTAAAAGCATTAATATACGTGATTTTTTTCTTTTGAGCTATATCATCATGGAGAAAACATAGCTGTTAATGTTCACATTGCTAATAATTCAAATAGAAGTGTCAGAAAGATAAAAGTATCTGGTAAATTATTTTTAGATATTTATTCCATTATAAATTAAATATTTTTAATGTGTCCATTCTTATAAAACATTTTTATTTTAGTACGGCAGTTTGCTGACATATGTTTGTTTTCCACTGCACAATACAAGTGTACTGTTGCTGAAATTGAAAGCGAGTAAGTTCACAAAGTAAAAAATTCAATAGGGTAATTAATGTTTGTTACAATTAGTTTTCTCAAGTGATAAAATGTGTAATTTTCTTTTCTCAAGTGATAAAATAATACTAGCATTGTTGCAATGGATTTTTTATTTGATGGTCTTTTTAAGATTTTTTCATTTTATGAGTATTCGAAGTTAGTTTAAGATTATTCTAATATTATCTATTTTTTACTGTTTGAAACTTATACCTAATGGCTTTCTTTTTTCAAGAATATCGTTCAAAATTACTTGTAAATATAACTATTAGTAAGTATAATCATTACAAATGAAGTAGATTAGTTAATGTTCTGTCCTTCAGTTCAGTAGTTTGTGTTTAATTCCCAACCATGATATAGGTTAATTTTAGTAGTATGAATTTCATTTGAAATTGTAGGTACACTTCAAATCAATCTTTGTTTTCAAAAAACTATAAAATTATATTTTTTAAATACAACTTTAATAACTGTTTTATTAAAAGAAAAACACTTTTTTATTTTGTGATGATTGATATTACTTATTCATCATGAATGCTTTTTCATTTGTTGAAAACTAATAAACATTCCTTGTTTGGAGAATATTCTAAAACATTTTCTTTTTTAAATCAGTATTTCTGTAATATTTTTGTCATCTTTAAATGGTGTAAATAACTACTGCTATTAACGTAACTGCCTGGTTATAATTTATGAGTAACAAAATTAGGCAAGACTTTTTTTGTGATACTTTCATTTATGAATAATATTGTAATTTTTCCTTTTTCTCTTTGTTTTGGGATTGATATGACTTATCAACTTTCTTGACTGTCCAAAGTTATTTTTTGTCATAACATTATTTACGGTTACAATGGGTTCATTGCATTTTTATTTGACTTCATTTAAAATGAAAGGAAATATTCCGTTTGCAGTATTTGACATTTCGAGTTTCTTCTATAAATAGATTTTATAAATTTATATTATTCCCTCAAGATTAATCTATATTGCTGTGTAATTAGATATTGCTATTATATTCGATTTATAAATATCTTACTAAACTTAAATAATTGATTACTTTTTAGCCTTGCATTGTGATATAATATTTATTATTTTCTTTCCCAGATTCAAATCTGAAAATGGAGTTACAAACTGACTTTTTTATATAATAAACAAAATATTATAATTAATAAAGTTGTAAGTAAACAAGTATTAAAAAATAATAAAGTTATTCACATGGCTAAGTATCCTCATAATATGCAAACTTAACACTATTTTCTCTAGATTATTAACCAAGTGACTCTACTAATTAATGTAAAATATACTAGACAAGGTGGTTTGCTCGATTGTCTTTCTTCATGTTTTTTAGAAAACTTGTTCAGATCATTCTAATCCATTACAAACATCCACCTCCATGTTAACCCGTTCTGGCGCACTACCCTCTAAAGTTGAAATGTTAACAAAAAAGTGTAGGCTGTCTATTTAGTCCTTAAATGTGTACAGGGAAAAGTTTATAAAGATTGCATGTACCATTCTAATTTGGTGCGTGTTCCATCACATGAAACACTGCACCACAAGGTTTCTGAAAAGTGTGACTAAGCGAGCATTGTAGTGAAGCACATAAACGCATAAATACTTTTGCATATGAATGAAAAACCAATGCATCACACCTGTGTAGCAGATTAGTGTAATCCAGGCACCACAAGGAAACCTGCTACTCTGCACCAAAAAAAAAAAAAAAATATATTTCTGTACAAACTGATTAGTTATCCAAGTTTGGAGCTGAATAGAGTAGCCTGGTTGAGATAATTCATCGCTATCATTTTCCCTTGCATCTGACACATCACTATCAGACTCATATTGATCAAGTGGTTAAGGAATATATTTCCCTGTATCTCTATCTCTCTGATAATGATACAGAGAAATACTGATTCATTGACATAGGGCAATTTTTTAAGCATTTTTACTGATTCAGAAAGACTGGGACCTCTCTGTGCAATTTATTTGCAATTAACAAAGTAAAAAATTAACTAAAAATTAAAATTTGCAAAAAAAACTAAAAATGTTATAAAATAATTAACTTTGAAAAGAAAAATTGCGAGCATAAAAATAATGCTCCTCTAACTAGAGATGATTTGAACTAATTGATATAATCCTATACCTCCCTGAAGCTTTCCAATTCAAGAGGCCAAAAAGGGAGTAGAAATATTACACATACAAGTAAGCTTTCCTTATAAATTCCTCAGCATTAGTTTTTTCTACCCCAAAAAAAGAGAAAAACAGTAAAAATTAAGCACAGCTGTTTCCCTTGTCACTGTACTCAAGGCTTGTTGCTTTTAGAATCACAGAAAGGAAAAGTGCCATTGTGGTGCAGTGTTCCAGGGGGTGGAACACCTTGTTTTATCAGGTAATTCTACATATACTATATGCGGAAAATATTAAAAGCAATATAGAATAAATAGTTCAAGCTACAGGCATCAAAATAACACAGAAATTTCTTTTCAAACAATTATTTTTGTATGACAAAAATAATTAGGAAATATTCTTTTAAAATAAAGGGATTTAAATAATCTGCTATAATTGAAAATTACAGAGCATCTTATGTAGTGCAACCATCTATTATCAAAGAAGAATGTTTAAAGGTCATTTTAAGCCAAATTTAATTCATTTATAGCTAAATCCAACAATTTGGAGTTCCATCACTTGTGTGTGTGAAGCACTGAACTGCAAAGGGTTAAATATTAATATTTTATTTTCTGCACACTAAAAACATACAGGATTTAATTCCTTCAAAACCTGAGATTCTGCGATCTTGAAAAGTAAGCAGACTTTAGTCAGGCTAAAAGATTTAGCTGTCTTTTTATGTGTTAGCTGTGTTGGAATTCTTTTTATTTTCACAAATTATCTCCTTCTTCAGACTCTTGTTTCTGTTTATTCTAGTCATTGCTTTTGTGACACTGAACCTCTTTTTCCATTCTTGTGCCCTTCTCTTTGGAACCTGTTTCCACATGTCTTGTGAAATGAGAGTGAGGAAATGAGGGATTGTATCCTGTGGAATCGTGAAATATAGAAAAGACTTCAGCAGGAAAAAAATGGAAAATTTAATAAATTTACAAAAAAAATGTAACCAGCCAGTTAATACATTATTCAGCTGATGCTAATGATAAAATTAAATGATTTCAATCTAATAAAATACTGAAATTCAACTTAAATATATGTACATTAAGTTGTACATGAATTCTTTATATTTAATAATATAATAAAAAAAGAAAGTGAAACAGTTAAATTATTTCCTTTCCATATCTTTTATTAAAAAGTATGGTTATTAAGATTCATTTAGTATTCTGAATTTGATTTAAGTAGCATATAAAAAATAATTTAGTACATTTGCATAATATTTTAAGTACATCACATAAAATATTTTTGTGTAATGGCGTGGAAATAAAATGCTTCTATCCGGTATGAGGTATAATTAAAAAATAAATTTATAACCACTTTCATTAACTCATAAAATTAGAATTATCCTACAAAAAAAAATTACACATAAACTTAATTTAAAATTTTTTTTACTATAGAGTGTATTTAAAAAGTTGCATAGCCTTGTAATAAATATAATTGCTGCTTAGTACAAAAATGATGACTGAATCGAAAAACGTTTATGGCATTCTGTATCATTCTTTTGATTTGGTATTGAACAAATATTGCAGCATTGTCCTTGGTTAAGTGCATTATAAATTTTATATACTAATTATATTTAATTGTATGCAGATACAGTGGGTGTTTGGTTTTTAGAACATAATCCATTACAAGACTGTGTTCACTATCCAAATTGTTTGTTAACAGATCATCTATTTACCATATATTTTTGTGAAATCGATTAATTCATTCTGGAGACCCTAACAATAAAGTTGAAAAAGGGTGTATAATTTCGTAGTAAGTTTATTAAAAAATAATAAATATGTATAGTCTCACATATTAATCAGTCCTTTTCAATTTTTTGTTTAAGTAGCATTAAAGAACATATCCAATGTTGATTCCTTTTCTTTCTTTTTAAATACTTTCTGAAAGTGATTAATGACATTGTTCTTGTAGAGATCCTTAACTTTACTGATATCAGCTTGACTTAGCTGCCATTCTAAGACCATTGATTTGACATTCTCTTTCTTCTTCAACAAATGAACGAGGGGAGAGATATTCATATTGAAATCTGTTTTCAGTGTGAGTGAAATCAAAACTAGAACTGATGTTCTACTTTGGCTATAAATATACTGTGGGGAAAAAACTTTTTCCTATATATAGAACTTTGTAGTTTTATAGGCAAGCAACATAATTTAAGAGACATGAAAAACGATTTTTGGTTTGTATAGTTTGGCAACCCTGCACATCATGCTTCGATAGCCAAAATTTATTATTTTTATTATCTGAACACAAAAATCATTTGTGAAAGTATTCCTTGTTCAATTTGTTCGCAGTCCGAACTGTTCATTAACCGATCACCTATTATACATGTGTTAAATTATTTGATTACAAAAATTCTTTGCTCATGTTAGTTGAATATCTTGTTTTGTAATTCATTAAAACAACAATTTCCTATCATTAGAGTATAAGATATGATAATCATTCTTTTTAATGTGGATACAAATATTTGGAATTAAATTACATTTGTTGCTTATTGTTGAAGTACAAATAATACTGTTTCTTCTAAATATTAGATTCTGTCTGTCATAAGTATTTTAAACAATATTAGGTGGTATTTTAAATAGTTTTAATATAATTTTGTCCTGTTTAATGTTAGGCTGTAAATATTGAGGATTCATATTAATGAAGTAAAATTCCCTAAATGTTGAGGATTAAGAAATGTATATAATGCATGCACACATGCGCATGAAATTTTTTGAGAGAATTTTTCATATTGCTTGTGTTTGATTTTGAAAGATATCATTGCTGATATCATGCCATGCTTGAAGAAGAATGTTTAAAATTCTCTCCTTCAGTTCAACAGTTTGTGAATTTGAATGTTAGTGTCGCTCTGAATCTATTTAAAAATCAATCCTGTTTAATTAGTCCTCGTGCAAAAAATTACCATTCAGCTACAGACAAACAAGCATTAGATTTCTCCATGAGTATCTCTTTTGATATAAAGCTATGTTTTGAAAAATTACACAATGAAAAAGAAATGAGCTTCATTACACAAAATAACAATTATTATTCAAAATGTGCTATTTCAATCTGAAATTTGTTTTCTTAAATCAATGTTTCTGTCATGGTTTACTTTTTGTATAGCATTTAGCATTCAATAACTAAAATTGGCGTTAACTAATATATGTTATAGCATTTTATTTCTACTTTTTCATCCTTTTCAGTTATTTGATGTCCTGTTTTTTTCTTTTGTTTCCTTTTTCTTTCTTTTTAAGTTTCTAATAAACTAATCTAAACTAAAGTAAAACTGTGTGGCACAACATTCCACGAGGCCAAGACGGGGCCCGTTGCGAAATTATTTCTCTCACTGGGCCTGATACCAGAGTAACCAAACTGGATCTGAGGTCACTAAGTAAATCGGGGAATTTTGGAAGATTGTTGTTCAAAACACATTTGTATACATGTTAACTTTTGAATGAAAAATATTAAATTAATTTTGATCGATTTCAGCAAGAAAATATCAGCCGAATCTTTGTGGTCATTCTGAAAGGTAACTTATTGTTTTTATTCAATTTAATTAACAAACTTTAACCCTTTCTTGAAAGGAACTTCATAAATGAAACATTGTATACCAAAAATATTTCAAAAAATATTTCTTTCATTTACCTTTTAATTTTACTTTTCTATATTGAACTTTATTTTAATATAAATAGAAATTTCTGTTATGACTTGCATAACAGAAATAGCAAATATTATATTGCAATTAATGTAGAAGAAATCACTGAAGCATTTGAATGTTTAATAAAAACTTATATTTTTTGATGTTATAATATAACTTTATTCTAAACAAAATACTTAAGCAATTTGCATTGAATAAATTTTTCTATCATTATGTTTTATTTATGTAGAAATTTTAAATAAAATAATTATTTATTTATATATTAATGTTTCTAAATTATTCAAGAAAAGATATAAACAAATGAAAGATAAATCAATCATACATAATCTTATCAGTATATTATATTTTTACAATATATATATATATATATATATATATATATGAAGTAATACAAGCTACTTTAGACAAAATTATTTAGAATATAAATGTGGAAACTCTTGTTGTTAAACTGGATTATTTTTTATGTCTATGTACTATTGTTTTGAATGAGAGTTATGTTAATTTTGATTGCAGTTTACTTTTTACTATCTATCATTAATATTTTACTTAGTTATTATTTTCAGAAATATAGTTAACTATATTTTAAGATGAATTTTTTAACTTCGAATATTTAAGAGTGTGGCATTCGAACGAAAAAATTGCTAGAGTTTTAGAAAAATTGATAAATTTTTAGTTTAAGCTTGTTTTGAAAGATTTCTCAGGATTAATTTTGTAATAAATAATTTAATATTATAACTATAATACTTTTTGAACTTGTTATGTGAAACTTAAAAGTTCTTCTGAATTTTGTTAAACATTGCTTGCTAATATTTTAATTTTATTCAACGGTAATTTTAAGATCATTGATCTAATATTTATTGTGTTCTAAATGTTATGTCAAGTATTTTTCTATAAATGTAATATCCCTATAAAAGCTTTTACTATTTTTGGTGTGCAAATAAAACACTTGTTTTAAATATTTATTTTAATGTGTTTTACTACACTAAATATTATATATATATATGTGTGTGTATGTATATATGTGTATATATATATATATGTGTGTGTATATATATATATATACATTTTAATTTTAGCTCAATGTGAGACACAAATGTTGTGTGCCTTTATGTCGTTCAAGTTCCCTTCAGACCCCCACTGGAGAAAGAAGTGGATTAAAAATATTAACTGCACCGAGTTTGAACCATGCTCTACTGTTGTAGTGGGCATAAAATATTTTAAAGAGAGATTTATAATTTGGGAAGACACAGCTGTTCGTAATAATGGTATAATTTTTACTGCGCAACAAAAAAAATCTTGCACTTACAGATGATGCATCGCTTACAAAATTTGAAAACCAACCTTCATATTTATCGGAAAAGCTGCCTATTATGAGGAAATCAACATTTTCAAGATGGCAAGAAATGGATAAATATGACGAAGTAAAATTTTCCCAATGATGTAAGGATGATTAAATTTCCTCATTTTCAAAAGTTTTATGTAATTGTGACAGCAAGATCAATAAAAATGGATAGTGTCAAAGAAAAATAATTTTTTGGATTTTATTTAATTGAAGACAGTGATAATCAAAAAATTATGATGACATTAATATATTAACATGCAAACATTTGAATGGCTTTAAGTTCCGAGTGTAAATGTGACAGATGGGCAAAATTTGATTTGCTTGTTATTCACTTATCCTCATGTGAAGAATGTTCTACTTTGGAAAGAAATTTAGCTTGTTCATTTTATTTTTTACGAATTTTTTAAATTTTGTCACTGAGAAAGTAATCAAAATGAAGCTTAAGTTCATAATGGAACAAATATTAATAACACATAAACAGATAACATATTCTACATTTATTATTTTGTGATGTGCTAAAATATATTATACTTATCTAGCAGCATATTGTTTAGTTAGGAATTTGCAAAATATAATGCTGCCTCTTCCCTGTCATCTTAAAAAATTGTCATCAATCTCAGTTTCCAATTTTACAAAAAAAAAAAAAAAACTTCAATATTGAGTATGTTTTCAAGAAATCAAGCTTGCCCAAAGACCATGAAAAAAAGTAAATTTAATATTAGATGAAATTTATGTTAATCCAATGATTTCATATAAATCTGGAAAACTTATTGGTACTTCAAATAACTCTAATTCTGTTGCCACAACTGTTTTAACTTTTATGTTGTCTTCAGATTTTTCAAAAAACAAGGATGCTGTAGCTTTTTTTCTTGTGTGGAATCTCACTGCTGAAGATATGCAAAAATATTCTCACCAAGTGTTGGAATGTGGTCACAAATCTAATTCTACGGTGTTAGGTGTAATTTCTGATGACAACTGTAAAAATCTAAATATGCTTACACAGTTTTGTGGAGGCAAAATGAAATCATCCGCTCCACATCCATTTTGTCCTGAAAAAAAAAACTGCCATGTTTGACAGTGTACATTTAATAAAATCAGTTAGGAATAACTGGCTAAAGCAAACTTTCAGAAACCAAGTTTTATTTTCTTCAAGCCCTAGAAAGGAATTATTGTGTCGTGGAAATTTTGCAGACTTGAGAAAGTACTGCATCAGTTACAAAAGAATTATTTTGTTTAAAAGCTCCAAAATTATCGCATAAAGAACTATATCTTAATAATATAGAATGACACAATGTAAGTAATGCTTTAAATCTGTTTCCTGATACAAACTGTGTCGCGTTAACCTTAAATAAGGAAAAATTGAGCTCATATGCAATAGACATTAAATTGTGTATTCAACATATTTCTACATGGTGGAAAATTATTAATGTGAAACATCCTTTCAGCGGTCACCATTGTTTGCATGATCTAGCAGCACTAATTAAAAGTGTAAATGATGAAATAAGTTTATTTTTAAAGGAATTCAATATTTGGTAGATAAAATGGATTGAGCTGAGCACTTCAAATCTAGAAGATAAAAAGGCTCTTGAAATTCTTGGCAAAGGGTGTACACTGTCAAAAGAAACATTTTCTGCTTTTTTATTTACAATGCAAACTGAAGTTGAAATTGTTCACTATGCATTTGAAATGGTTGGGCTTTCTTATGTTTTACTTGGAAAATTTCAAATTGATTATTTAGAAGCTTGTTTTGGTCAATATCGCCAAATCAGTAGCGGGAATTATAATGTATTTTGTTTGCTGATTTTTTAATCTGAGATACATTTAAAATGTTTCACTTGATTACTTTTTATTTCGAAAGAGAAAGTAAGTTTCAGTTAAAAGATTTCAATTTTATATACCAAGATTTAGAAAATTGTGAAATACTTGAGTAATTCTATGATGCTTTATATACTTCAAATGCTGATATCACAGAAGTAATACCAGTTTTAATTTATATTGAAGGTTATGTTGCTTATAAAATATCTCTCAAATTAACTTGTATAGTATGCATTTCTAAATTTATAATAGACAAAACATTATGTTGTATATATATATATATATATATATATGTGTGTATATATATATACATATATATATATATATATATATATATATATATATATAATAGTAATAATAATAAAAATATATAAAACAATAGATTTCAGAAAGTAAGGCAAAAGTATTCTACAAAATGTACTGTTTTTGTACCAATTGTATTTAGGTAAATAAAATTATAAAATCATGACTTCTTTCATAATGTATGTTTTTTAAAATGAAATATAATTTACATTTCAATTTTTGAATAGTCACTTTTTGTAATTTCCAAAGTAAAAATAAAGTATTTTTAGCATAATAACTGTTTTTATAAAATTAATTATTCTTTAATTCGATATTTGCAGTGAATATTTTGATAACCAGTTTATGAACCATCTAATTTATTTTCTTAAGTAAATTAGATGATTACTTTTCTTAAGTATTCTGTGTATTTATTTTTAAAATTTCAAAATTATGATCATTAACAAGAGATTAATGTTTTCATGAAATTTATGTTAAATAATAAACACATCATAGACAACTGCAACAATAAAATATATGCTGCAGATATTATTAATATGGAAACACTTTTGTGATTTCAAAAATTCAGAAAAGTACTGAATAATTTGTTGATTTTTAATTGGCATAGTTATGTTAATGGAATAGTTTAAACTAGTTAAATAATGTTGGGTTAGATTAGTTATGCTGAAAAGTTAATAAATATATTTATTTCAAAAGTAATTCTATCATCTGATGAAAAATAATTTGTATCAAATTTTTAAATATAATTTATTTATACAATGTTAGTATAACATTACAATAGCTTAGAAATGACATTGTTTATTATATTAGAAAGTTCAATGATTATTTTGTGATATTCTTAACAGTTAATAACTGTAATCTAATTTTAAGGTTAATAATTGTGTCAACTTTAACAGTCCTACAATCTGCTTGTTTTCCTCAGTGAGTTTTCACTTATTTAGTTTAAGCATGGTTTTCCTTGTGAATGTGACTGAAATCACTCCCACTGATGTTAGTTAGTAAAAAAAGGGAAAGATGAACTCTTTTTGAATTCGACTTAAAGGAATATACAATAAAAATTTTTAACTATTTCACGTGCTAAATTTTTATGTATTTCTGAGCTTGCCTAACTGAAAATAATGCATTAATTCAAAATAGTCTTTAATCTTCAAACGTTTTGAGTTTTCTAGCAACTTATAAGAATCCAATTTCTACTTCAAGCAAAAAATTATAAATCTATATTTTTAAAAGGAGGAATTGAGCAAAAAAAATTCTGAATGACTTCTCTGACTCATCATAGCCGAGCTGGCGGCCGAATGATTAGCGCTCTTGCCTTCGGTTCAACAGTTTGTCGGTTCGAATCCCACCTTGGGCATGGATGTTTGTAGTGGTTTGTAATCCACTTTAGACTGTAGGTTTGGTCTAATTAGTCCTCGTGTGTAAAATATGACCGTTGAGCAACAAGCAAACCAAATCTGACTCATGATAATTTGATATTTTTATTTTGTAATTTAATGAAATGCAATTTTAAGTAAGATAACTGTATTTCTGTAAATTACCTTCTATTATATTTATAAAGTATTTCAAAGAAAAAACTTAAATAACAATATTGTTCTATTTCTTAGAGGTTAATAAGTTTAATTTAGCATATTAATTTGTATATCAATTAATGTTATCTTTTTGATTAGATAAAAGGATTTTTTTTTTCATAGAGATGGTTGCCCTGTTGGACCTGGTTTTACACTTTCCAAGGTTTACTTATTGAAGCCTTTATTGGCTAACAACAAAGATAAAAGAGGTTTGGCATTGGATGGGCAATTGAGGCACATTGATTCTAACCTTGCATCCTCAACATTGTGAGTATTTTATTATGTATATAATTTTAATTCTTTTTGATGATATATTAAATACAGCTTTTTTTTTTTTTTTTTGCATGTATTATTTTTCCATACATGCAATAACCATTGGTTTTTATAACACATAAACATTGGTTATACATTTTTTATTTGTCCAAGTTTTTAACTAGCTTATTTAAGTAAAATTGCAAGTATAGGATGCTTTTAAGTATTTTAGAAAAATTAATTTGGTATCTTGCAATACAAATTGGATAAAAACATGTATGCTTGTATAAATTGTTTTTTCACTTAAGATTTATAATTTTTGAAGTTATTGTTATGGATATTCATTTTAACATTGATTAGTTTCAAACCCTTAATTCATGAGGAGAAAGATGAAAAATGTTTTATTCTGTTTGAGAGGAAAATCTGTCATTTAGAGGAAGTTTAGAAATTTGTCACTATACCTGTCAATACATTCATCTCAAATGAGGTTAAATGAAATGTATTATCCGAGTGCTTAAAGTACTGAAAACAAGTTTGATAGCAACTTCATTCGTAATCTGTAATAATGATATATTTAAACTGGCCAATCTGCAGAAAGGAGACTCATTATCTTGGCTTAGTTTCCCCCTTTTATTCTCTTATTTCCACAAAACTGTTTTCATTGTAAAAGAAATGTTCTCTCAACAAAAATATTCAGATCTCAATATCTAGATAATATATAAGAATTTTGCTAATATGAATTACACAAAATAGAAATTCAACTTGTTTATAATATACAAGGTGACCATAAAATTCATTTAAAATTTATAAAAGTGGAAGGAATTGTGATAATTTAATGCAATTGATGACAAATTAATTTATGATGAGGAAATTTTGTGAAAAAATAATTGAAAGTTTTCTCAATAAAAAGAGTTTCAATCATCTTTGTTACTGTATGTCTTTGTAATTGTATATGGACAATGATATTTTGTGATTTTTATTGTATAATGAATTGTATATGGACATATGATTTCATCATTGTCCATATACAATTTAGAGTTCTATTAAATGTAGAGTGTGTGCTTGACAACTTGTATTCCTGCTGGTTTCTTTTCTGTGATATTGACATTAGCTTATAAAGCATTACTGGGGAATCTTTACCTCAACCTTTAATCAATGATCGAAATAATATTACGGTTTTGCTCACACAGAAAACTGCCAAATTTCTTAGCCTAGTACCACATTTTGAAGAGACCCTTGTCAGTTAGTTCTTGCAATGGTGCAGCATATTTATCAAAGACTCATCTTAGCTATGGCTTCACAATTGGATACTTTAAGGTAACAGTCCACAAGTAAGGTGAGTAGTGCTTGAGAAGGGGCATAAGTAATTGGTCTATCAAAGTCATTGATATTCCATATCCTTCATATATGTTACACTTGTAGTCCTGCAAATTGCTATCACTCCACTAGTTCTTACCAAATGACTAAGCAAGAAGAATTGACAAGGGAGGGGATGCTTTCACAAAAATTACAGGAAATTCACAATAGTTTATTTTTATAATATATTGTTGCTCTCTTTGAAAAGAAATATTAACAAATATAATAATACTTTTTACATTTTACATGCAAACTTTGCTAGTAATTTTTTTTTTCTGCCAATGAAATTTTCTGTGCCATCCATAGTGTTAGAGTGAACTTCATTTTTCTAATTTTAAATGATGATTTTTTTCAAGAGTAAGTTTCACTTACTCTTCTCAACAAGTTTCACTTGTTTTAAAAATAGATCTTCAACAAAAAAAGGTTATATTATTTTCAGTAGTAATAAAATTCTTAAAATCTTCTCTATACACTATGAAATTAACAAGTTAGCTACCAAAGAGGCTAGTAGAACAGAGATTATTTTCTTCTAAACCAGGACTATACTACTGAGTTTTTATAATTGTTAATATTTTTTCTAACAAATCACAAGTTTTATGTCCAAATACAAAAATTATATTTTACAACAACAAAAAAAATTATTAGTACTGATAATTCGGTATACTAAGATTGCTCTTCTATGGAATTTCTAAATGCAAGAATTTTTATATTAATGACGATTTTATTATCTCTTTCTGAAGCCAAAGCTATTTAAAAATTAGAAAAACAGCAGTATTTCAATTTTTGCTACATTGTCCTACTGCTTAAGTTTATACAGAATAACAGGATTATATAAATACAACTTCATATTTTATTACAAAAGTAACGTTTTAACTAGTTTTTACATTTACCGAAAAATTTGATAGATTGGATGGATTGAATCATAATTTATCTACTTTTTATGTTTGATAGTATTCTTAAATGAAATACATTTGTTAGGTATAACAATTGGATGTAATATCAAATGATAGCTTATATTTCTCTGTAGACACCAGTATAAATTAGCAATTGTGGAGAAAATATGAATGTGTCCTGTGTTCATTTAAAATTGCAGAAATGATATAAATGTACACATTATATCCAGCAGGTTAATTTTGCTTCAGTTTCCTGTTAACTTATAATAAATTAGTATAAAAACGTTTGGAACTATTTTCTTCCAATAGAACTAAGCGGCTTTGTGGTAGAGTCAGGAAACTATAACATATTCTTTTATTTTTCTATTGCATTAAAAGATAATGGTTGTTTCTTATTGGCTAAACATTTTTTTATCAAAAAAGGCTCAAGAAAGTACAGATATCTAGAATTTTTATATTTTAACACACATTTTGGAATTAAATCATATTACGATCATTGTATTTACGATCATTTTTATCTTGTAATTCTCCATTACTAAGTGATTTTCTAGGAATTTTTTGTTTCTTATAGTTTTTTGAAGAAGTATTTGTGTACCGTTTAAATGAATTCATAGAACAAATATGATATCGGCTAAATTTTGTATCAGGATGTTAATAAACGTTAAGTAAATATTATTTTACAATACTTCAAGATTTGCAATTTTCATTAGGTTATTTTTTTATATAAAAGATCAATTAAATAAATAAGCTTACCAGGGCAATACTATTTATTCATTTAATATCAAAAGCTTTTGTAGGATTTTATGGAGCTAAAATCTGTTTTAATTAGTGATCTTCCTTAATTTTTAAAAGTATGCTGAATTATTCCTATAAAAATAACTATTCCTTTAAAAATTACTGAAACTTGAAAGGATATGTCTCCATTTGTACATTATACTGAAAGATTAGTAATGTTTGGTTAATTTTTACATTACATTTTTCTGTGCAATGAAATAGATAATATTAAACATATAATGTATAATAATATTAATGGTTATGATATTATTTGTTAATTCATATGCTACATCAAAATTTTTCTCACTTGTGGCTAGAAAAGCCAATGCTTATTTAGAGAATTTTTAAAAATAAAGTCACCATGATGTTCATTTTATGGATTCTCCATTGGAAATATAGTTTGTGTATGTGTGTGTGTATACATATATGTATATATATATTACATGGCATGAATTGATTAAAATTTGTATAAGATTTTTGTATTTTAGTTATAAAATGTATTTGAATTGTTTCATTTATTACAATTGTATATGATTTAATTAATGTATTATTTTAAGTATCTCATTCATTGGTATGAGAGATTAAAAACATTGTATTGCATCAAAAATTTAAATGTTGACTAATGTGAGGGCAGAACTGTTTTAAATATAAATCTTTACATTGCAATCTGTGATGAATCAAGCAATTCAGACTTTCTTTGTCATTGTCCAGTGCTGTTTTTCAAACTTATTTCTTCTACCGCCCCTTTGAAAATCAATTATTTTTCATCCTCCCCTCCGTTTTTTATACACTCTTAAAACTTAAAAACCACAATTTCATTACTTAATTAATTTAGTTATAATGTGCTATATTAGTCATTTCTGGTGTTTAAAATTGCATTCTAAACTAGAAATGTTTACCACAATAAGAGCAATTAAAATGGAACTTTATAATATTAATAATATATTTTAATCAAATTAAAAGAAACAATGTAGGTAAGTAATCAATTTTATTTTTGAAACTAATCTAATGGGATGGATGAATTTGATGATTTTTGACAAGTTTGTTGATATCAGGTTCGATTTTACTCAAAAACAATCCTAAGTCGCCGCGTTTGGTAACGTGCAAATAATATCTTTTTTAGTAAGCGGCATTGTCACAGCACTAAATCCACATTCACACAAATATGACGATGGAAATGATATCAAAAATTGTTGAACGATCAACCATCAATCCAGGCTACAACTGCAGAATTGACTTTAGTAGCTATTTTTAAATTTGACTTTTATTTCCTCATTCGTTGTCAGTTCTATATGTTGTTCTTCCAGCTGGGGTGATGTTGCTATGTTGACATTTGAAAAAAGATCTAACAACCAGTCTGGTATTTCCAATTTCAAAATGTCCTGGAATCTTTCAACGAAATCACTGTGAAGATTTTCCAAATGTTGGCAGTAGATGAACAAGTCGTCGTTGTTGCAGGATACTGATAAATTGGGAAAATTATGGAACTCACGCCTGCAAATATTCTTCTTGTGTAAGAGCAGCTTGGCTACGAAAGCAGTGATGGTATATTTTATTTTTATTAAGTTCAAGTCATCACCTTGAAGTTGGAGACTCTTTTCATTAAACAATGTATAAAGGTCTGTCAGATATGCGATATCATTCCTTGATGTTATGAGGCTTTCACGCAATGTTGTGTCTTTGTTTTCCAAGAACTCTATTGCAGAGTCAAACGGATTGTAAAAATGAGTCAGACAATTTTCTTTTGATAGCCAACATACTTCAATGTGAAAGATCCATCTATTGAAATCTTCATCATTAGCAACACAAAGCTGATTAAATAATCTGTCGGTTAAAGAGTTGTTTCGGTTTTCTTTGATTGTTCTGATGACATGTTGCGATGATTGAAACAGTTGTTCACTTAAATTTGTAACTAAAGGCTGTCATTGTGTATAATGCAATGTACAGCAATCACATTGGGAATTTTGTTTTTTTTTTTTTTAAGTACAACATGAAGCCCTTTTGACAACTTGTCATATCTGGAGCACCATCTGTAGCAGCTGATATAATATTCTTCAAGAGAATTCCTTTTTCATCACAAAACTTTTTCAGTGTTTTAAATATGGTTTCTTCTTTTGTGTCCGTCTTTAAATTTCTGGCAAATAAAAGTTCTTTACAAATTTTTTCATCTTTAACACATTGACTACCAGTCTCTAAAGATGGGGTCGATAGTTATTGCCTTGATATCAAAGTAGATTGTACCCAGAAGCCAACATACTAATTATTGGAAATATGATTTAAAATTATTAATGAAATATGATTATTTTATATCTAAATATTATTTAAGCACTTCCATATGGAATTTCTTAACTACACGCCAGCGCGTGATGGCACTGCACATCAATTTTTTTTCCCAAATGCCAGATTACACGCTGGTGCGTGATTTGCAAAAGTGAATCAATATAAGTAAAATAATTGAGAGTGTGCATTATTTTTATATAAATCTCTATTACAAGCAAATATACATATTACAAATGAATTTATTACATGATAATTATAATGGTAGTATTACAAAACTTACATTTTAGAGTGTTATTTGTGTGTAATCTTAGCACAATCTAGGCAGTATTCGGGAGATCCTTCACAAACATTGCACACATATATGGTATCTTATCGTTTTCCTTGCATATAAAAGCTTTTACACTGTTTTCGCAGTACTTTTACACCTTTTTTCTCTTCTCGCGTTTGTAGTACATGCTCCGATTCAGATGGATGACACACAGAAGCACGATGAACAGATGGCTGTTTCTATAAGCATCTTATCACGGATAGATGATAGTCATAAAGTGACATGTTTCCATTGGAATACTTGTTGTAGATAAAATGGGAATTTGCCAATATTATTTCTAAAATATGCACAAAAATTTTCGTGGGCTACCTAATCGGTTTTCTTTTACAAGGGTAATAAGCAAGCATCTGGTTTTGCTTATCAATACCTGCCATAAATTTATTACACTGAATTACTTGTAGTGGTTTTGTTTTAACTTCACCTCTTTTGTTGGTTTTTTCCACCATGTCATTTTTATATTCATTGGAAATATATGGGACGTCCCTCTCATCCTTCCACTTACAATGCCAAGCTGGCAGCCGAATAATTAGCGCTCTTGCCTTCTGTTCAACAGTTGGTGGGTTCAAATCCCACCTTGAGCATGGATGTTTGTAGTGGTTCGAAATCCACTGTAAGCTGTAGGTCCCTGTATAATTAGTCCTTGTGTGCAAAAAATGACCGTTGAGCAACAAACAAACAAAATTCCACTTAGCAATCATCACACCATTAGTATATTTTGCTACAGTTTGCTTTTTCTTCAGTTTTTTTTTTTTTTTTTTTTTTTTTTACATCTTTCAGAAATGTCTTCCTGTTGTTTCTAATTGTCCCAGTGTAACAAGTTTTCTATCAGAAAGACATTTTGACAGTTCATAGCTGTTATAATAATTGCCCATAAATACGCCCTACATTCAACATTTCCTCAAGTAAATTCATTGACTTTTTTTGCATGTCCTTTTAGACCAGAATCATCCAATATTCCTGTATATACCACAAATTTGAGAACTATACCATCAGGGGATGTGATCATGTACAGCTTGATACCATATTTGTGACGTTTATTTAGTATTTCAAATATATTTTAGATTTGCTAAATGATTGCATGGTAACTCGATATGATAATCAGCATTTAATTATTGATATTCATTGTCAACCAATTTTAAATTAAGAAAAAACTCAATCTGAAAATGCTAAAATTATAAGAAGCATGATTGATTGTGTTGAAAAAAATTTTCATGCATTAAAAAGTTTAAAACTATGATAGAAATAATTTATCTGATGTTCTTCTAATTAAAAAATTGGATAGGGAATCAAGAAAAAATTTTGAGTAATCACATAAATCTAATGACGAATCTACATTTGAATAATTCATTAAATTCTTATAAATATGTGAATTAGTCTTATTATCTATTAACAGAAATGCGACTACTAAATTTAATACAGAAAAACGTTTTTAACTCTCTAAACCAAACTTTCTTCTTGCTAGTGAAATTCAAAATAAAAACTGATTTGTTTGTAAGGAAGATATACATCCTATTTTCTGTTGTAGGATATTCTTAAACCCTAGTATAGAAGAACGAATAAAATTAATTCATAAACATAAAATTTTGCGAAATCTGCTTAAGGAAAAATTATGAGAAATATCAATGTTTTTCAAAATATAAGTGTATGTGTGGTTTGAAACATTCTAAGCAGTTTTGTACTAAACTAGGGGGCAATAAGACTATTACAGATATGGTAGGCACAGCTAAATGTTTTCTATTATGTTATTTACTCCAATTCTTTCATTAAACAGAGATGCCAGAATATTAAATCTAATAACTTTTTATTTTAGTTTTTAATAAAATTTAAATTTAGTTTATAGTAAAAGCATTGTTAATGATATATCATGCATACCAGACAGAGAATGATGAGCAGCATGCTAATCTTTATTTTTATCCCAAAAATCAATTACAGTACAGTTACAGTTAAAATATACAAGAACAATTTTTACGGTTAAGCAAATGAAAATATCTGGAAGAAAATTTAATTTATTAACATCATTTTGTAATTACTGTTTGGCAACACATGTACTTTATTTTCAGTTTGAATAGTGTTGCTATCTATTGTTATTGACTTAACATCATATAGTAAAATACAAAGATATTTATCGTCATATCATTCAACTATTGGATAGAAATTTCAATGAGGACGATCTCATATCTGGTGGCAACAACGTTAATAAAACACTTCAAATACCACAAAGCCCAAATAAAATTATGGAAGCTGCTGGAATGGTTCTCAGAAAAGGAACCAGTAATGATGCTGAATTGATGGAACAGTGGAAATAAGATAAATTAGATACCTATCCTGAAGACACAAATATCAGTTTAGGCTCCATAAGACAAAAGTTTAGGGACTCTCTTGGAACATTTGTGAAGATTACTTAACTATAGATGCTAAAAGTCTCCCGCAATTTGTCCCTTTGAACAAAAATATCAAAAGGCTTCATACTTCAGGCTGTAAGAAAGATATTTGACCCACTTGGATTGATTTCCAGTTTCACCAGAAGAATGAAATATCTTATACAAGAATTGTTGAAGGAAAAAAATTCCCTGGGATGATCCCTTGTTATCAAATATTGAAAAGAAATGGAACTACTTCTTCAAGAAAACCTCAGAATACCCAAACTGGCTTTTGATTCTGTTTCCAAAGAAGATATCATAGAATTACACAGTTTTTGTGACACCAGTCAACAAGCATTTGCTGCAGTCATTTATCTGAAAGTTAAAATAAAGGATGAAACACACATCAAACTTTTAACTTTGAAAAGTCATGTGGCACCTTTGAATGATACAACTTTACCACGATTAGAATAGATGGAAGATCTGCTTGCAGCTCGATTAACATCAAAGGGGAAAAAAGATACTCAATCGTAGGTCTTTTAAGATTTATTATCACTGGACTGATTCTAAAATAACCTGTTTCTGAATCAAGGGTAAAGAATCTGGATGGAAACAATTCATTGCAAATAGAGACAATGAAATAACCACTTTGACAGATCCAGATTCCTGTCATCATTGTGCTGGTAAAGATAATCCTGCTGAGATCCTCTCTCGTGGGATGACTACTGCTGACTGGTTGAGAGTTCTAGTTGGTAGACAGGCCCTGAACTTTTGATGGAATTAGAGTTTTCAGAAACTTCTAAGTCTTAGTTCCTGGGATTTATTGAGAGAAGCAAAAAGAATTCGACAATCTGAGGACATATTATTGAAACTGTTTTATTGACTGATGGTTCTGGGACTATGATTGATGAAGTCTTAGAAGTTTCTAATAAATATTTTAAAATTAATCATATTTTGTCTTATATTTTCAGATTTATTTTTAACTGTAAGAGCTAAGTGAAGAAAGTTGGCCTTCTAAGCCAAGTAAAGTATGGTGATATAATCCTAGTTAAACATGCTCAAAGGCCATTATTAATAAAAAATCGATTTATAAATAATATTTCTAATTTGGTTCCTTTTACAGATGATAAAGGCATATTGCAAGTGGGTGGTAGGTTACAAAATGCTTCTATACCATATGACCAAAAGCATCCTCCTATTTTACCAATAGGTTCTAAACTGAGTAGAGTTTATTTCAATAGCTTACAGAGGAGATAATTTCATGCAGGACCTCAAGGATTACTAAATGCAGTGCGACTAAAATTTTGGTTTGTTGGTAGCCGTGGTCTTGCATGTCAAATTGTTCATCAATGTGTAATATGTTTTAAATGCCAACCTATTCTTTCGTCCCAAATTACGGGTAATTTACCCTAAGATCAAGTCAGTGTGCCTCCCACATTAACTGTTATGGATCTTGATTTATGTGGACCTTTCTTAGTTAAGCATAAAAATTAACAAAAAGGTGTCTTGAACAAAATTTATATTTATGTTTGCATTTGTTTTTTAAAATAAGTCATCCATCTTGAGCAATTGTCAGATCTGTCTTCTGATTCAATGTTTGCCACATTGAAACAATTTATGAGCAGAAGTGGCAAATGTTTAAAAATTCACGCTGATAGTGCCACAAATTTAGGTTGATATTTCTCAATTAAAGAAGTTCTACAAACTAATTAATCTTTCTGATGAGAATTTGGCTAATTATTTTACTTCTGAAGGTACAGACTGGAATTTTTTTCCTCCTAAATTGCTTCATTTTGGAGGACTTTGGGAGGCTGGCATGAGATCGGTTAAACAACATCTCAAAAGAGTTATTGGTAATTTTCATTTCACTTATGAGAAAATGGAAAAGATAATTATTCAATTAGAAGGGATTTTGAACAGTCTACCCCTTTTCCCCTTAATGGTGATTCTGATAAACTTGATATTTTAAGATACCCATACAGGTTGAAAACGTCAATTTCGACCCAAAATGATAAATTTATTTCATTCTTTCGTTAAATAAGGAATTTAAATAGCTTTTAAAACAGGTTTATTTTTGTCTCTACGTTAATTAGATTTTGAGATATAAAGGATTTCTTAAAGATTAGGAAACCAAAAGTGGACATATTTAAAGGACTGGAAGTTGGCATTTAAAGGGCCAGAATGATGTTAAAAATTAATTTAAATAGTGCTTAATTTTGAAATAAAAATTTAGTAAGCTTTTAAAAGATACATAAAATAATTAATGTTCCAGAAATTAATCAGAAAATCAAATAAAAAAATTAATCAATTTCTTATAAAGACACAACATTTTAATCTTTAAATGCGATTTTCTCAGAACTGGCTTTTACCTATAATTTGCACGCTTCAAAAACGATAACTCAAAATATTTTTATAATATCACTATGGAATTTCATGACCATGATCTGTATATTGTTTTCTAGGGAATGTACTAAAAGAATTTTAATCAGTAAATTATTTCCCAAATTATGGCCTGTTATTCAAGTAATGTCTTAGAAATTTTGGCTAAAATTTCAGTATAAATATTCAACTGGCTATAATTTTTTTATGTCTTAACAAACACTTAAAATTTTAGTACATGCTCTAGATAACAACATATAGATTATTTGGTATTAATTTTTTTCAAATATGTTTTATATATATTTAATTCAATACTACTTGAGCAATAGATATTTTCTCTTTGCTTTTGTTAAATTCATGCTGTTTTTATGTATGTGAATTTATTAACTTGAAATAAGAAATACACACTTTTAAGTGGTTATTTGGTAATCTGGTAAAGTAAAAAATGGCTAAGTAAAATGTAGAATTTGAAAACTGTCTTGTAAAATTGTGTAGAAGATTTCCTAAAAGATTTAATTACTTCTTTATCGATTTTTTCATCAAATGTTATGTAAGAAAATGACCAAACATTAGGAAATGCTAAATAAAAATTAAGTTGGATAGAAGAAAATTTTCTGTAAAATTATTCTTCACTTTAAAGTTCTGCAAAAATAAGTATGTCTAAATTTTTCAACATTTTTTTTTGAGTATTAAAAAATTACATTTTCATTTTTCATCATATTAAGTAAATTTAGTACAGTATTAAAAAGAAATTTTACTGAGAAATCTTTGTGGGATTGCTTGCTCCAATTTATCTGAAAATACTTTTTGTTTTATATTTTGCCGAATTGGCAATGTGGCTGCTTTGCATAAAAATAAACGTAATTTCTCATACCAAATTATTAAAAATATTTAATTTTATCTGATATAATTTCATATATAAATAATTTCAATTTAATTTTTATATTAATAACTCACATATAAGTAGTATGTATAATATATAACTGTTCAATGTTTATTACTAGCATTTATGTACTTTTAACTTTTCTTTAAGTTTGTTGCTTTATATTAGAAAAATGTTTCATTAATTTTGATAAAATCAATTTTACTTATAATTAATTACAGAGTTGGGGATGCAACCCAAAAGGAAAACCTTGGTATAATCGTCCAATACAAGGTGAAGGTTAAATTGATTCTGGGGCCTCTAGGAGGGTAAGAAAATATTATTGTAGATCAAGTAAATGTTATTAGTTTTTCTTATTTTTTAACAATTTGATTAAGTACAAACAATTCATTGAATTATTATTAGTGGATTGTTAATGGTTAATAATGTTAAAGTTGCAGTTATCTTTTTTTTTGTGAAAAAATTCTTTATCTTAATATCATACTTAAAGTATTCCTTACATTTTACATTAAGAAGTTATGAATGAATATTTCTCTAAATGAGACAGAAAAATTATATCTAAGCTGGTTTTGTTTTCTGAGTTCCCTAATCATAAAAATTATATTAGATTATTTAATTAAGAAATTTATTATTTTATTATCTTTGAGGTCTTATACCATTTTGTAATTCATTCTTAAAATAAATTATTCAAATATTTCTCTACTTATAATTTTTCATGTATGATGAATTATATTAACAAGTGAAAACATTTGTGATTTCAATTGTGAATTTTTTATGCTATAACATTGTTTTCTCAGTAATCCTAATTTTATGTTATCCAGATTCATGCAAACATTTATGCATAATATTTATATTTTCATTTATTTGATGTCATATATTTACAAAAGGCAAACCATATGTTTATTATAAAAATGTCTTTTTCTCAAATGGTTTAAATTGTACCTTATCAACTACTTGTAATTTGGGCACATTAGTTTTGAATTTATTTTTATCTAATTGGAAATTCTACAATACACTTTTACATGTTTTTTATATGGAAAATGTTTCCAATTAAAATATATGGTTTGTATTTACAAATTTCAGTATTTTAAATTCAAACCATATAAAGTAAATATTTCACTGAAACTTCTACATTTTAACTTAAAAAAACTTACATGATTAATTATATTTTCATAGAAATGATTGTGGTCAGTTTCAAAAGTGAAAAAATTGTAGCATCTAAATTATTAATCACTTTTTTCATAGAAGTTACAATTTTATAAGGTATATCAATAAAGTTATTTCTTCTATTTGTTTACTTCATTGAAAACAGACTGTCATGCAATTTTTTTTTTCCGAAGGATTATTATACCTCTTTCATTTTAATTTAGCTTTTGTACTTAAATTAAATAAGTAACTCTGCATAAAAGTTAAAAAACAAAAGTTTTCTTTGATATGCTAATTAAAAGGACTAAGAATGATGTTTCATGTAAATAATTTAATACTTTAACGATTTTACATTTTCCAAATAAATTTTTAACCCTATCATTTCTTTTCAATCTCAAAAATCTCATTATGAGCTTTAATTTATAGAAATACTTGTTGTTTATAGTATGCTAAGCTTGAATGTTTCATAGTTTACCCTCTGATCTTCAATTCAATAATTCGTGTGTTTGACTCCCACCTTGTGTATGGATGTCTTTAATAATTTTTAATCCACTTTAAAGTGTAAGTTTTGGTTAATTAGCTCTCAAATGCAAAAAAAGTTGGGGGCAAACAGTTTTTGCTTCAAAACTTCAATGCATATATATGTTTTGGTTAAAATTCAAGTATTCAGTGTCCAAAATAATCTGTAACATTAAATTCTTATTAATTTTCTGTTGATAGTTTTATTTACCTTTGTATATAAGAATTTTTTGTATTAAAATTTATATCTTAACTTGTGTTGCTGAGGTAATAATTAATATATAAAATTATAATATATCACATACTTTGCATTTAAACAGGAATAATTATTATATTTATTTTCATTGACAGTATAATTTAAATCCACATTTAAAATTTACAAGAAAATAAATGTGTTCTTTATGTCATGTAATCTCAAACCACATCCATGGTGCTTGCTTGAAAGGGATTTATTTGTTGATGTTTCTGCAATTGTTCATATACAATGGCATGCTGAAGAGCAATAAATATTCCATCAAGAAATATTTTATGAATACTTTATTTCTCCTTTGTTTTAGTATATTCCAATGACTTGCTTTCATGTATTGAAGGGAATTTTCTTCATTGTATTTAATTTAGATACAATTTCTCTTTAATGTGGGTAAACACACACACACACACACTTATACATATGTATATATATATATGTATATATATGTATGTATATATATATATATATATATATATATATATATATATATATATATATATATATATTAAAAATCAGTTATTTCTTATTAAATTATAATTGTTGTTATTTCTGATTAAATATTAAAGATCTGATTAAATCTTATTTCATGAAGTAACTAGACACAGGGTTCGCACAACTCCTGGAAACTTCTTAAATACCAAAAGTTCCTAAGGGCGCATGAAACTCCTGGAATTTTGACTCCTTGAAAATCGTGAATTACTCCTGGAATTTTATTCTTACATTGATGCATTTTTTTTTTTTTTTTTGCAAAAAAATCATATTAATTTTTTTATTTTATTTTAAAATTTTTAATAAAATTGTCAGAAAACTTTATTTAGTAATTTCAGTTAATCAGTAATTAAAATTGCCACTAGATGGCGGCATAATCGATATTCAATTTTTATATTCTTAATTTGATTTGTATTAAGGATTTAAAGACCTGGTTCATCTGAATTTCATAATAATTCAGTTCATAGTATTTAGATTTAATGAAGTGAAGTAATCGCCAAACAAAATCAATATTTTGCACAATTAAGAAGTGTGATTTTAGTTGATTCTTTTTCAATTTGCTGCTGTTTTCCTTATATTGTATTAAATTATTTGAATATTAATATTTAAATATAAAATTTTTACTCAAACTGATAAAGCAGTGTTCCAATTTATTGCTGGATATTTTCATGCACTGTTGAAAAGTTTGATGCAAAAGTTTTTAAAAGAATCTTTGCTATCTGAATCCATTGGAAATGTCTAAAAATTCTTAAATTACTCATTAGTTTATACAATGTGTAGTTCAGTATTATGTAGAATGCTTATTATTTAAATAAAAAATTTTCTTTTATAGCTGTAAATTCATTGAAGGCTTTTGAAATAATCATTAATAATTTTAACTCAAATAAATAATGGTCTCATAAATGTTTGCAATCATTTATTTTTATTATTTATAAAAATGTTTGAAAAATATTGCATGTACATAGTTATCTGTATATTTGGTTAAGAACAATTTTTGAAATAAAATAAATTATTTAATGTGAATGTCAACATCTCCTGAAAATTTTTGATTTGACTCCTGGAAAACTCCTGGAATTTGATTCTTGGAAATCTGTATGAACCCTGTAGACAAGACAGCGAAACTATGTAAAATTTCTAAATTCTACAGTTTAACTAGGTATTCTATAAAATAATTGTTACTTGATCATTAAATTAGGAAATACATCACTTAAAAATCTTTAAACTGTTTATTGCTGCTTTGCAGTGGCATATACATGCTTCATTTCAGTGCTTAAATTAATTTCTATAGAAGTTCTGAATATTTCTAGAATGCTTCAATCTGTTAAAACAGCACAAAATGTTGGTACTGGGCAAGGATTAAAAAAATGTGTTATAGTAAAATGTCTGCTTGTTTTGAAAATAATATGGAGTGCAATTCAAAGTGTCATCACATGAATTATTACTCAAATTTATAATCTCTCTATTTTTGTTCAAAAAAGTTTATATAATGCTTTTATGAAACAACAATTTTCTGCACTGCATTCATTTATATATATATATTATATATATATATATATACACACACACACATATCATATATATACATAGTATTTTAATATCACTGTTGTTGGAACATTATTCTTTTCCTTTCTCTGTAACTAATGTTAGCAGTATTAATAGATTATTTACTTTTCTTTATTTTTATCTATTAATCATTTACGATAGGGATAAATTAAATTTTTTTAGGGATTTTAGCTATTTAGGATCAATTAATTAATAAAATAATTGCAATTGTTTACTTTTTAACTTGAACTACTTATCATATTAGTTATTTCATAAAATGACTATTTCTTGAAATATCTATTTATTCTTTGAAATGACTGAATCATATATTTAAACTGTATCCTATATACATAAGTATATGAAAGTATGAGTATGTGTGTTTATATACATATACAAGGGTTACTCTGAAATTTTTGAGATACGCGCAGACGAGAATTTACAAAATAAAAATAATGGTTTAATTTTAAAACACAATGTATTTTAACACAGAAGACTATTTTTTACTGACTTTCTTCAACTTGTTTAGCGTAGAATAAATTTTAAATAGAAGAGAAAATGGAGTTGATGAGAGAACATTTTCGTGCTATGATTTTCTACGATTTTAAGCAGGATTAAATTAAGAAGAATGCGTTCAACAGTTGCAATTAGCATTTGATAATGAATCTCCAGCTCGTGCTACTGTATTCAAATGGTTTAGAGAATTTAAAAGAGGTCGCAATTTTCTTCAGGATGAAGAACACACAGGAAGGTCACCTTCGGCAGTAATACTGGGTAATGTATCTGCCATACAATAGATGTTAATGGATGATAATCGCTGTACCTATCAAATGATACAGAAGGAACTTAACATTGGATCTGAAGCCATACACAAAATCATTCATGAAGAATTACATATGAAAAAAGTAGTTTGCCGTTGGGTTCCCCATAATCTAACTGAGCACCAAAAAAGCAGCGTGTCAGAATCAGTAAAGAAACTCTTAAATTGCTAAATGATGGTGGCCATTGCATCATTTCTAAAATTGTAACAGGTGATGAAACATGCATACTGTTTTTGACGTCCAACACGTCAAGAAAGCAAAGTATGGATCTTTGAAGATGATCCCATGCCGACAATGGTAAAAAATCAATGCGTACTGGAAAAAGCAATGTATGCCGTTTTCTTCAGAAGTACGGGATTGGTCCTAATCAGCCCCCCTCCCTCTTGTTAATGTTGGAAGGACAGAAGACAGTAACGGCAAACTGGTATACCACTAAATATCTTCCAGAAATTCTTCAAGAACTGAATGTTAGAGAACTAATGCTTCACTATGAAAATGCATCTTCACATACAGCCGGATTAACAGGTAAGTTTCTTAAACAAAAACGAATTAATGTGATGGACCATCTGCCGTATTCACCTGATATAGCTATGCGTGACTTTTGGTTATTCTTTAATCTAAAAAAGGACTTACGTGTACGTCGTTTTCATTCAAAAGAAGAGATTAATGTCACTATAAATGCATTTTTTCATCTATTCCAAGAAATGAATGGCTTGAGGCATTTAATCTGTGGAAAATTCGTCTACAAAAATGCATTGATGCTGGAGGAAATTACTTTGAACACAACTAAACATTTGTAAGTATAACTTTAAAAAACCTAGTTGTATCTCAAAAATTTCAGGGTGACCCTCATATATATGTATATATATCAAGTTCAAACAATTCCTGGAATTCAGAAAAAAATTTTAAAGGCAATTAAAACTCTTGCAATTTTGTTTTGATTACTTAAATCTTGATAAATTAATTTTTGTTAGAAAATATTATAATTTTTTTTCAATTTTTTTGTCAAAAACAAAATTGACTATTAACTTTTAGTGTCACCACTAGATGGTGGCACAATCTATATTTGATTGTTATTGTATACATAACTTTTGATTAAAATAATGATCCAATTCAGTCACAATGACTTCAAGATGATCCAGTTCAGTCAGGACTGGATTTAGTATTAAGAATTATGTGTACAGTTCTTTAATCACTGATAAGATCATGTGGTGCAGTGATGTGGAATTTTAATTGATTTTTCTTTTTCTATTTGTTTCTATTTCCTTTATATTTTATAAAATTCAAGGAATATTTAATACCTAACAAAAAATTTTAGTTAAACTACACTTTCTATATCTTCCTTCCTAAAAACTGTGTATAATTTCATTGAATCAAGATAAATTTTGCTTATCAATGAAATAAGGGCAAAAATAATTTAATGTGCCTGATTGAAAGTATCATTTCAATGAGTACTGCATTCAAAAAAGCCATACAAAAATTGCTTTTTGCACAGTTCAGAAGAACACATGCTTGTTGTCTATTTAGTTTGCCAGAAAGACTTCTGTATTTTAATTTTGAGCAAATCTGTTGTCAAATCCTATATGAAAGAAGAAGGGAAAAAAACATTTATTAGAGCAGGTTGTATCTACCAACAAATCTACTTATTTAAAAAATATTTTCACTATTGTTTTTCCTGTTGAAAAATGTCATCCCAAAGCAAATACTGAAAATTTAGATTTGTTGCTTCAAGAAAAATTTTAATGGCTGACATTTAATGGGTCCTTAAAGTTTTAAACTGTGGATTCAGCACCAGTTCTTTTTGCAATATAAATTTTCTCTTTCAAGTAATGACTCCAGACATTGCTTTTCTTTGATGAAAGTTTAAATGATTATCTGCAGTCAAAACAATTGTACTGCCAGTTAAGATTTTGGGATGATATTGTTAAAAAGCCACATTACTTGTCAGAATTTTTAAGTCTCTTAACTGGTGATATTTTGTTTGAAAAATGAATGAGAAGTGCTTAAAATTATTAACTTCATAACTGCAGCTGTCAATATTCTGAGTGTAAACTGGCTCGTTTTCACTAAAATAACTGATTTTTATAAAAGTATATAGAATTGAAATTTTGTTAATTTTAGAAGCTTTCGAAGAGGTTGTTATATGCACATCTTGAAACACTCAATAAATTAATAAATAGGAATCTAATGAAGATGTTGGAAAACTCTAAATTTATCCATCATACAATGTATAACTCAGTAATGTAAAAAAATTTTTATTTTTAAATACTGATATTGATTATGTAAATGAAAATTTTTCTGTTATACTTGTAAATTGATTGAAGACTTTTGAAGTATTTATTAAATATAATTCTTTTATAAATAAAATGTGTGGCTATAATTTTTACAATTACTTGTTTTTATTATTTATATATCCAATCGTAATTATTTATATATAAATGTTGCATATTTGGTTAAGAACTCCTAGAATTTCGTTCCTAAAAATCTTTATGAACTCTATTATATACACTACTGGCCATTGAAATTGCAAAACCAAGAAGGAATGAGCTTGTGAATATGAAAATCATGTGAAAGGAGAAGTTAAAATATTGAAATATTTAATGCTTCAATTCTTTTAGACAATGCAGAAGGGGCTAACAACATGCAAATCACTGCTTAAAACAAAAGTTATCTAGTGAATTTGTCATTCAGAAATTGCTTTCTGATTTCACTGGTTTCTCATATCATTGTTGTTTTATCATGTTACGCGACAAAGAAGAAACTCTTATCTGCTAGTATCAGAATTCAGTAGAGTCAGATTTGTTGTATGGAGTGGATGGGGAGTATCTTTCCACGATATTGTTACTTGTATTGATTGAAATCTCACATGTCAAGCAAATAGAAAATAATTGAATGTCAAAATCACAATCAATGGCATGCAGAATGTCAACACTAGAGGTGACAAAAGCAGTTATTTTTGGATAACTAGTTATCAATGTTACGTTCCAAGGAAATAACATGTTCGGAAAAGCGTTATCAGGTGACATCTTTTTTAAAAGTTACTCCAAGAAATCCATTCACTTTGGCCTTCTTGGGAATTCTATGGAGCGAAAGGAAGCTTAGTGGGGTGACAAAACTACTTTTTTGAGGAAATGAGGTGTAAAGTGAATTTTAGTGACTGAGCATTAAAAAATCACTTAATGAAAGAAATTTTAACAATTTATATATTTTTATTCAATTTTTTAGAAATTTCCTGCTTTATTATACGGAAGTTCAACACTTAAGTCTACACTGATTTTCATTTTTTTATTTTTTTTAAAAATTGCAATGGATTAAATTAGATTTGTAATTTTTGTTCTGTCAATTGATTTTTCTCAGTTCAAAATTCTTAAATAATGTGTATTTGCATAGTTTGTTTCCCAATGATCTTAACTGCTTATTAATAAATTATTTATTACTTTAATGTATAAAGTATACCTAAAATATATTTCTTAATTGCTAAGCAATGCAGTGCACCAAGCAAAAGCTTGGAATGTGTTCCGAGGAAAGCTCAACATCAATGTTAGAAACCAAAACAATGAGAACAGCTTTAAAGTTCCAGAAGTTAAAAAATAACATAATGTTGTAATGTTACACAATACCATGACGAATTTGAGAAGTTACCAATACCGGAATGATTTCAGCAGTTACGAAAAGAAAAATGTTATCTTAAAAACATAATTTTTGAAGAATGTGTTATTTGTTAAACAATTGTCTGTATAATAACGGTTCTTAAATAACAGTTCCAGTAAATAACGACCATCTCTACTCAACACCCTTTGCTGATGTGCAAAAAATTACCTTTGAGTGTCAAACCAATCAGCACCATTCTGTGACTGACATCTGAGAATATAGACATAAGTTCAACTTTGTAAAAATGTAGAACCACATCATGAACAAGTCTGAATTATAGGAAATGGCAAAATCTCATTTTTTCTGATGAGACCCAGTACTGCTCTCTTTTCTGATATCAGTATACCTCTCTGAGAAATAACCTCGTTGCCTGATTCCATTCAATATTATCATAAGAGACCTGTGTTCCTTGTGTGTTGGTATGAACATTCATTGGGTATATGATGCAAAATGTCTTCTTTTTACTGAATAATGCAAGATCTAACTTTCCTTGACACAAGTTTACTCAATTATTATCCTAGCCTGTACTATCTCCTGACCCCTTACTAATTGAAAGCTTCTGTGAGACTGATTTGCCATTCCTTCGCAACTGCAATTATTGATGATGAAGTAAGACAAACTTAAAGTAAAGATTGGAATGAATTGTACATTTTTAATGGCCCGCATCTTGTGTGTATGCATGTATGGTTTAGATTAAGCTTTTATGTGCTTATATGAATTAAACTATTATGTTTAATGTAAACATAATATTGAATATTTCGCCTTAAATAATAAAAGAATTACTTATTTCTTTTCTGAATAGTTTATTTTCTTTGTCTTATTTTTTTAAAATTGAAATATTATGTTAACTAAATTTATTTATACTATTATTATAAGCAAATACAAGTATGAATCTTTTGAAAAATTAAATATTATAAAATAATTTAATTTTAGAGATCTTGTTGCTGAGCTACCATTTATCCTTATGCATCCAAAACCTGCTGATGATCCTCCTCCTCCTCTTCCAGCACGAAATCCTTCTATTCCTAATGCTGATAATGGTGAGAATGCAGGAATTGACACAGATCTTATTCGCCTGGATGCGTAAGCATGTCTTTCTACCCATTAATCAATAATTTTTTGTAACCAGAAAACCATATAGTTTTCTTATAGATTCTTATTCCATTTCTTATATATTTTATACTTAGGGATGCTGGCTTGGATGATGGAGATGATGATCTTATATTTGAAGATTTTGCTAGGTTGCGTTTACGAGGCGAAACTGACGCATAATTTTTTATTGGCATAATATTTATTGTGTATTTTGTCTTGGTTATGCATTTTTATTGTGTTTGCAATTGTATGTAAACAATTCATATATTTTATTGTGGCTATTGTAAACACTTTCAAATATATATATTAATAAATATATGATTAGGCAGATAGTTGTCTGTTTGACAGCAATGATATTAACAGCATTTCTGTATATTGTTATCTTCTCAAATTTTCAACATTTGTGTTTTTTTACTCTTTGTCTCTAAGTCATCTACATTTTATGTCAGCCCGTCTCTACATTTGAGCCAAGATTACTCATTCTCTTGTATAAAATGAAACCTCATGTTAAAACTGTATGTTAACCGAACTTGCGATTGCATTATCTGTATATTCTTATCATTGCAGTGTACATGTTGGATGAAAAATTCTTAATGTATTCATTTATAATTTTATACTTTTACAAATGCTTTCTTTAATATTTTCATTATTCAAGCCTTGTTTTTATAAACAGCTTTTTTTTTTTTTTTTTAAGCCTAATATAAATTTTTAGTATATGTTTATTTTTACAGCATATTTATTTTAATTTTTACAGCTTTTAGAATATATTCCTTTTAGCGATTTTTTTCAATTTTAAATGGTTTAATTATTTTTATTATACTGTACTCTCATATACTTTATCATACATGGAATTTTAATTGTCCATATGTAATTATTACTATTTAAGTTTGTTTAATTAAATTGAATTTGATTAATTTAGGCTCAATTGCATTATTTGAAGTATTTACATATATTTGTAGATTCATACACACATACACTATCACATATTTTTGCATTTCATTGCATATTAAGTGCATCACAGCTGTTAAATATTTTACTGTATTCTAAAACGCACAAGATTTGAGCACGTTCTGAGACAAAAATTGAGATTTCTTGTCTTGGAATTTTGTGAGACTATTATATATGTAGAATTTTCCTTATTAAACAAAATCAAAAGCATTATACAGTTTTTACTGTGCAATTGTTATAATTAAATATGCTTCTATATTAAAAAACTGGTTAAGTTGCTATTTTTTAAATAAAAATAAATAATATGCAGTGTTTATTTTCACAATAATTTAATTTAACTAGAGATATCAGTGTTCAAAAATCTTTTTTGAGTTTTTATTGATCTATTTATGGAAACTATTACTTCCAATAAATATTAATTCAATTAACGTATCAAAAATTTCTCTGGCTTATCTCATTTTCTCCAAATGTTTTAAAACTAAGAACTTTGAAAATTATTCTAATAATGGAGAAATATTTTTTCTTCTAAATAATGTGAGTATTTATATTTTTAAAAAATTGTAGAATATTTAACTATGACATCTTATGTGTGGGTATTAATGTAACTTAATTCATATCACTACTTATTTCTTTTATGAAAATAAAATATTTTGTTTAATTCATAAAATATAAAGTGTCAAATTCAAAAAATCTTAGAAAAGTTATTTTCATAATCAAAATGTTTTGTTATTACTATGAAATCTTAATGATTGGAGAATTTATGATACTTTTTTTATTTATCCAGCTTGTATGTCATATCCAAATTTCCCTTAGTACATCAGTGGTGTGAAAATGCTTAGTGATCTAAAGCTTAATTCCTGTTGCTACAAAAAAATCTTGTGTCAAATATAGAAGTGTAATGTTTCTGGAGTGGTTTTTATCTGGTTTTCATGGTAGAGACATCCAAATAATGAAATATAAAAATTATTCTATATGAATACAACTTTTTACTTATTTATATAACTTAAAATAGTTTCTTAAGTATCTATGTTTTATTCATTTTAGGGTAAGACCAATTAAAGTAATTTAATTTCCTTATATAGAATTTTTTTTGTAGAATGTATTTCTTTTTTTACTTTCAGATGTTGAATTAAATTAAGAATATTACATTTGCATAATTTACAAATTAGCTTTATTTGTTTAGAAAAAAAAGAAAGAAAAAGAAACACCATTTAAAAATAAATTAAATGAAATATTTTAGAGTGTGCATGAAAAAAAAATGATTTAAAAATAGATGTTAGGGTCTTCTAGTTGCCAATTAAATTATTTAAATGAATGTGTGTATACTTTATATCCTAACTGTATACTTTTTATTCAAATTCACGTATAAAATTGGTAGAATTATAATTCTGTAAATTTTTCATTAATGTAAAATGAAACAAATATTCTGATTGGTTTACAAGCTTTATATTTAAATTATAAAAAATTACTCTGAATCAATATTTTTTAGCTTATAAAGTTTTAATCATTTTGTACCTTTGAAGTTGATTAAATCTGGTATGATTCTTAAGTTACTTTTTTGTATTTTTATAACACTGAAATTTTTCTGTTCTGAATTTTATTAAAAAATGGTGTATAGTTTTTTGCTTAGATTATTTTGACTTCAAATTATAAGGAAAGTTTTAATATATTAAACTTAATAATTGTTGAAAACATTTGAAATTGCCACTTAATAGTTAGCTCCCCTTTTTAGCTTAAAGTGCCAAAGTATCATAGCACAAAGATATTTTATTTAGTCTCATATTTGCCACTGTTTTATAAGTTGTATACATGCATTATAATGGGGTCTTTTTTACTTATTTATTTTTTATTTTATTTTTTTATAAAGTTTGGTCGTGGTTTTTTCTTACAATCGAAATAACAATAATTAAATTGTTGATTCAATTAAATGTCATTAGTTACTTTAGTTATTACTGCTTTTTTCTAAAAGTAAGCAAATCCACCACCTCCTAAAAAAAACTAAAAAATATTTTTAGAAATTATAATTTTTTATTTTCATATACTTGCTATTTCAAGGTTATAGAAAATATTTAGAAATATATTATATACTGTTATTTATTTTTTTAAGTTATGCTTGGTGGAGTAATTGGATTAAAAAATTTGTAATGAGAAACTATAATCCTGGCAAACAATCTATTAAATTGCAAATTCAGTATCCAAGATTCCTAAGTATTTCAATTATTCCTGCTAAATAATATCAAATGAGCATCAAATAATTAATTCATGATTAACAAACACTCACACATATTGTCTGCAAATGTAATTCTAACATTAATTATATATGCTTATGTTTTATTTGCGTAATTTATTAAAAAAAGTTTTTTTAATAAATACTATATTTAGTCAAAACAAAAATTTATATATTCAATATCATACTGTAAATTGAAAATATAATTGCAGAATCGAAATACAGCTTTTGATAACTTGGATTAAGCTATCTTTTGAAACAGAAAAAACATTTTTTCCCTCTTAATCAGTATTGTTTTTGAAAATGGATTATGCATTAAATTTAAATAAATCTGAATCAAAATTTTCATTAAATGCTTAATTGAATATTTGAAAATGCTTGTGACAAAGTATTTCTAATATTCTCCCATAATTTACCTTACAAATTTCAACCAAGTCAACCTTTATTATAGAAAGAGTAACTCTAGTAACCAATGACGTGTCTTTCAATATTCCATGTTAACATTTATTCTATTATGTATCAATTCAAAAAGATTCATTTAAAATAAAAGAAAATTAATTCACATTGATATTTATTATTAAGTTCAACTAAGCATTTTTATAATTTTCTTTTTTCTTTTGCTAAAATATTTACTATGAATGATATTAAAATGCAATTAAAGAGAAAAAATGCAAGATGGGTCATGATTACTTACTGTTTTAAAAATGAGCTCAATGGAAGGTTTTCATTATTAAAAAATTATTTTTTTAATTAGTTAAAACAATGTTGCTTTGATGTTAAAAGAGAAAGTTTCTATTTTTTGTGATTTGTGTGTGCTTTCTTCTCAGAATATATCTAGGATAATAGTGCATACTTATTTATCACAACACATTAATAACAGCATAAGCTCGCCTAATAAAGATTTATTCTGTGTTTTAAAATTAGGAATCTTGCTCAATTATTTTTTATAAATATTCTCATATAAAACAAATGCTTAATTTTTTTTTATTTTTCAATTAAAACAAAACCTTTTTACCATGTATTTTTGCAAGATTTATTCACTTTTTGAATTTGTATGCATTTTGTTTTAAAAACTACTCCTATTAATGCAACCTGTATGATGTGATAACTGAATTGGTATCTCGATTGCATTCTAATCTTCAGTTCAAAATTGATAGATATAAAATTAAAGTAGAAATTCCTCTACTTATGTTAGGCTTAATAAGTTTGATTTTTATGGTGATATAACAACCATAAAATAGTTGTTTGGTTAAACAACTATTTTACTTAATTGTTATACTTTAAAAAAAGTTGATGATTAATTACTCTATTTTTGCCACATCAAAGCAAAATTATTATTTAACAAATAATAATTTTGCTTTGATGTGGTAAAAGATTTGATTTAAGCCCTTATTAATGTAACTTACATGTTGCACATAAAAGTTACATTAATAAGGGCTTAAATTGTAAATGTATTCTGAATTGCTAAAAGCATCCATAATTGTGATGAAATTCAAGCTGTTTTGTTTCTTAGTAAATGTTTAATTCCTAAAATGTTTACAAAATTTTCAAGTAGTTATTTTGAGTTTGCTTAACTTATATGTAAGGAAATATTTTCAGTAAATTTTGCCAATTTTCTTCTAAAATTTTAGAACTATTTGCATTAAAAATATCAACTAAGAAGCTCCAGTATATCAACTAGGTTTTGTCCAGTTGATTTTGCATGAAAATATTCTGTTAATAATATTCTTATGGAAAATTAATTGTTCAGAAATGTTTAATTACAAATTACTTGTGTGTAAGGTAATACTAAATATATTTATTCCCATTTTATACTCAACATTTAAATGGAATAATTTTCTACTAGTTTTCAAGTATATTTAGTTTAGATATCAGTATTTTTTTAAATTCTATGCAGTTTTCCTAGAAATAAGGTAGTTTAGTTGCATTTTTAAAGTTGTGCATTTTTTTAGATTGAGTACCATCTATTTCTGTCTGCTTTAAATCTTGCGTTTTTGTTGCAAAAACTATTTAAATTGTTAAATGAACGTTTACATAAAATCTGTTGTCACTGTAGTGTTTCATTCTAAACAAAACTTGTAAAGTATTTATAAACTGGAATTGAAAATTATCTACACTAGCCAACCTTGTAAAAAATGTCTTAATATTTCTTTCAATTCAGAATTTGGAAGTTTCAACTTACCTCAAATATGGATACATTTAATTGTTTGTAATCCACTTTAAGCCATTTGTTTCCTTGTCATCATTTCTCAAAATTTGACCCTGGAGTGATAAGTTAAACAAAAGCTTATGTGTGTGATATTCATGTTTCTAAGAATTTAGAATAATCAGTTAAAGTTTAACTGATTATTCCAAATTAATATAAAAATGGGCATTGAATATATCTTTCGATTTTATAATTTTTAAGTGAAATTATTTTAGTGGAAGAAATTAAATATTTTACACAATATTTCATAAGATTGTATTTATTATAAATTTCATTTAAATGTAAGCTAATTGCAAATAAAAAGTTTATTATTTCTACTGAATTTAATGGAATTGAAAAAATATGAATTTGTGAATGTTATAAAATAGAATATTTTAAATTTTTTAGTGATTTATGAAGAAAATTACTTTGATATGCTAATAAACCTTTTGTCACTTAAAACAAATTTAATTAGAATTTGCCTTTATTTTTGTTGACTATACTGAATGTGTATTTATTGTAATCAGATTAGTTATAAGTGCTTATCCAATCTAAAATCTGCGCAAAAGATAAAGACATAAGTTTTTAAACCATTAAAATTAAAATATCAAGCAGCTTGGTATTTTATTCAATTTGATTCTTTTGTTGAAATTGAAAAATCATAATTTAAAATGAATTTCGGTTTAATTTAGGGAAAGTAAGAATAATATTTCTTGACTGTAGGCGTATTTTTATAAAAATTTGTCAGATTTGGTCACTTTTTAACTCTTTAATTCAAAATGGAAAAAAATGTAAACCTCATATTGAAATCAAATAGTAAAATCTCTTGTTATAGTTATTAAAAAATTGAATAGTTCTGCAATTTTAAAATACAAACGAAATGTATGATTTATATGTTTTATAAAAATAAGTTTTAAATAATTTAATATTTTTTTGCTTGTTCTGAATAGACAATCGCTTATTCCTAAAACTATTATAAATATTGTATTAGAAATAATTTATATTTAATGTTTTGTGTATTAAAAAAAATAATTTAAAAATCCTTAAATTTCAAAATTTGTTCCTGTAAATTGCCATTTGTTGATATTTTTCCTATCATTCATATTTCTAATCAATTATTTAATGACTTTGTTAAGGCAATTCATTTATTAAAATGAGGTAAAATTATAGTATTAAAATATATGAATTCAACCTAAATTTTATCCAAAAAGTTAGCTATGGAAACGTTTTCTTAATAAGTATTTAACTAATTTATAGCATTTTTAGTGATTCTGTTGTTGCAAATTTTTATGAGAAATTTTAATAATACTCCTAGAGAATATATATTTTCAGAAAGTTTGTTATTGACGAAATTTTACTCCTATGCTTCTTAAAATAATCACTTTTGTTGCAAACAGTTAATTAAAAATATTAAGTGTTATTTAACTGTTTAAACTATATTTTCTTCAGACAAATATACTCTAAATTTAAACTAAAATTTCTCTAAGATTTGTTAATGTTATTTAAAATTAGACAATTATTTGTCGTTTATTTTCAATCATTTTAGAAATGTTTGTTGTGGGATTGATATTAAATTCTGTCTTCATTAGATTTAAAATAGGTCATCATTACAAATGAAAACAAATGATAGAATATTTTATGTTGTTTATTACACTCAATATCAAAGTTTATTATATTAAACTAGATGTGAGAGTTTCTTTAAAAACCTACTTTAATAGTAATAAAACCAGTATGAAGGAAAGCTATTACATAGTATTTTCCCTAACAGTATTATCTTTAAATTATGTCTTTAGATAATTGTAGTTATTTGAATAATGATTGACATTGTGAAAACAATAAATGATAATTTCCAAATATCCATGTATAGTGAAAATTAGATAGTGTTTGTAAAACAAAAATAATAAAATATGAAGGGAAAAAACTACCATATAATATATATAGAAACATAGTTTATTTTCATTATAACTACTTATGATTTTGAAGCTAATTATTTCAAGTATCTATTCTGAAATTACATTTGAGATAAGATTTTTTATATAATATTTTTAAAAAGCAACAATTAAAGTTTTTTTATATCTGATATGACAATAATATGTTTTATTAGTACTGAATTATATTTATAAATCCATGTAGATGTAAAGTATATAATGATCAACTATGTAATATATAGAGGTAGGTTTAATGTAAATGAATTTAAAATTAAACATCCAAGTGTTAGTAATAAATTATTTAAAACCCTTAAATAATACTCTTGTGGTTTCTAAAATACTCCATTTAATAATTATTAAATTTCATTAATTTTTAAAATTTTGTCAATTTTTTATTGATAATTCAATTTAAATTCACCTTTATCATAAATTTGGTCATGAAAATCATTAATTATCCTTATCATTAAAGTTATTATTATGACAATTTTGGGAACAAAACATTTAAATTCTTTTTTATGAATTTGAAGGATAGAGATTAGTAAAATTATTGTTTTTCTCAAGAATAATATATGGATTCAAAAGAGAATATTCATTTAATTACATCACTTAATAAATGTTTAAATTGCTTAAAATATAAAATAATTAAGTAAATATGTGTTTTAAAGCATTTAGATGTAATTTTAATATTTTTTGTTAAATCCATTTAACATTCTTTATTCCAGAAATATAATTTAAAGTCATAAAATTATTGATTTATAACACTTGTCTACAAAATTTTATGTAATTTGTTTGATTTCTGTGAAATATGTGTAAATGTGTGCTTTTGTGTGTGTGTATAGTGTACAATAATGTTTTACTATTTATGCATTATGTGCTTATTTATTATTGTTTTGTGGTGTTCAAAATACCTTTAAACTATACTTATTAATAAAATATAAATGTTTTTGAAGTTAGAAATATCGCTTTGTATTAAAATGATGTAGTTCGTAACTTGTGCAATTAACATAAGATTTCATTTTAATGTGCATAAATGAAATCGTATGTTAATTGCACAATTTTATTCATTTCTATTCAATCTTTAAATTATTTTCCACTTGTATTCTGAAAAAATTATTTATTAAATTTTGAATTTTTTTATATTATCAAAGTTTAGTTAATTCTACACTTTTATATATTTATAAATGTTAATATTTTTAATTTCTTAATATATATTCACAATGTCTTATAATAATTTTTTTATCTGATTCTCTTACATATTTTCCTTTGTAACTGATGAAAAACTGCCAATTTCATTAGTGAGATATTTGATGTTATGTTGTGAAATAACATAAATTTAGTTTATAGATTAATGATGAAAAATAATGGTTGTGTATACTTCATCAAATGCAATTTCATTCTTAGAATTTTTAATTTTAGTTTATTCCCCCCTCCCCTGAAAAATGTATATATCGATAGTATCTATAGGTAATTGTGTTATAATATGTACCTAATTTAAAAAAAAAGGGATTAATAGTCATTTTCATGTGTTTTATTCAGTATGTGTAATATGAAACTCCTGTTTCAAGTTATAGGTAATCGTTTATTTAGGCATTTATATCCTTTTTGAAAAAATTTCAGGTGCTGTAGTGCATAGAAATTGTCTTTTCCCTATCATATGGAGAACTTTTTGTATCACTCACAGGGTATTTACCAAAACAAAAATTCCAGTGCCAATTATGATATTCAAAAATAATTTAATTTCCAAACAGATATAGTACTTAGAAGAAATACTAAATAAAAAATTATTTTAAATTCTTGTTTTCTGTTTCATTTAAAAGTGTTTATTAATTTATTTATTTTTGAACATTTGCATATAAGCAACATATTAGGCACTCTTATGTTCTAAGCATTATTTAATACACATCATATTTAAAATTTCGATCGACTTTATCTTTAAAAAATGTAACATATTTGGCATGACTGAAAACTTGGAGAGAAAAAGTAATTTATATTCTGCATTCTTTGTGCTTATAAATTTGGTATTGTTTATAATTTTATATATTTTTTAAATAAAAAAATACTAGCATAGCAGCCTATGAAGAATGCTTAATGAATGCATCCAAAATCTGCCAATAACAGTTATACAATGTTTGTATAAGCACTGTGATGTTTCTTTTATAGTCTTTAAAAATTCATTATAATTATCTTTCTGTGTTATTATGCAGGTGTAGCAAAGCTATATTTAACATTCTTTTTTTTAACCATTTTATAAAAATGGAATTATAGGCTTATTGTCTAAAGTAATTTAATCATATTGTTACGTATTAATCTTTCCTTTATACACATTGAATTTTCAAAGAGCAACATTGATAATTCAAATGTTATTAAAATAACTATGTTAAAATATAAATTAAGTTTATAATTATTCATCGAAATTACTTTCTGAAACTTTCTGATATATTTACTTTTTTTTATAATTCCTGATCCACTTTTTATGTACAAATGTGCATGATATTGCTAGAATTTCATATGTGACTGTTCTAAATTCGTATGAATTGTGTGCATTTATTTTACTAAATACTACTATTATTAATTTTTCATTTTAGAAATGTTAATTTTTGAACAGTTTTATTATACTTTTTGTGGCTAATCCTGAAAAAAAATTTAATTCTGTGTACATAAAATTTCCCGATTGTAGTAAAAATGTGATTTTTGTGAAAAATTATCATAAATGAACAATTGTGTTCTGTTATTAATGCCTTTAACTATCATTTGATATGCTTTGTGGTTGTCTTTGGATGTGATCAGAAAGAAAAAGCTTTCAAAAAATTATATCTATACTAGTATAGTAAGTATTTTTATATACATTTTCTTAATGTATATGTCCAAACAAAATTTCATTGTATATTAAAAATACTAAAGTGGAAATAGAAAAATAAGTTCACACACATAAATATTTTAATTTCACTAAGAAATTTTAAAGCATATACAAACGTTGTATTCGTGTTTAAAAGAAAAAACAGATTGTATTTCTGATTTTGTATTCAGTTTACTTTTCAATTGCAAAAATATTTCTCAAAATTCAGTCTATTTACTTTAACTTTGCAAATATATTTGTGATGAATTATGTATATCATAACATTTAATTTTGAAGACATATTTTGTATGATGTTATGTTTTTCGTATGAAAGAAAACAAATTTTTAGTCGTGAATCTCATGCTGTTTATTAGTAATATATGCCTTTTGTTTTGATTCAGAAATATTTTAGATTTTCTGTTCTTGAATGTCAAGCATTAAGCGATCATTTTTTGTATTTTCTTTCTTTTAATACTTTCAAACATAAATTGATCTATTTATAACTAAACACTTAGCTCATTCTAGAAATGAATTTAAGTGAAGTTATTAAAGTAACTTATATCACATTGATGTAAAATTATGTATTTCTGTATTTATTCATTCTCTGTCTGTTTTATAATATATAAATTATTTATTTTTTCTACTTGTGTTTGTTATTTTAGAGTTAAAAATATTAAGTTTCTTATGTTTTATAATATATCTTTAGGTCAAAAAAGAAGAAAAAGCAATTATGGTAAAGACTGAAAATTTTGATAAATTGTTATTTGATATTACAAAATATATTTTAAATAAAATTGAGTTTTTTAAAAAGTCTATTTTATATCTACATTATTGTTTACTTCTTTGGTGTTTTTAAAAAATGTTATACTGCCTCCTTAATTGAATTCAGTTTACGTAATTAAATGCATATTAATTGATTTCATTAAGAAGGAAGCTGTAAATAATGTAAAGTGAAACAATGAACTATGGTTTACTTAAAAAATCAACTCTATGGTTAGTATTATGTACTATTGCATCTTGGTAGTATCAGAAATGTGTATGAATTGTTAAATTTCGTGTTTCTAAAGATTTTTTTTTATTATTATCATTATTCTAGTTTATTCTAGTCTTCAGAAATAATCCATTTAACGATAATAAATATTTGCTTGCTTGCACATATTAGAACATCAACTGTTAAAAATATTTCATAAATCTCATTTATATGCATCTTGTTAATGTCTTTTAAATTAAAAAAATTTTATTTATTAAAATTGAAATTTTTTTCCAAATATCTTGTATTTCACTTGGCATACAAATTCTGTCTATTTTGATATTAAATACCTTAATTGTAGATTTAGTTATATTTTACAATTTTTTCTGCTTTTTATAAATTCCTGGCTGTCAGTATCATTCTCTAGTTTGTTATATCGAAACTCTAAACTATTTTTTTAACTTGAATTACCTGAAAAATGAGGATTTCTTATACTTTTGTGAATTTTTTCATGCTAAAAATATCTTTTCTACTTGCATTGCAAAAATAAGTTTTTAATTCGTTGGTCTAAATATGATTAAATTTTGGAAGGAAATATATCTGTGTTTATGTAATTATGTTTCCGTGTTTCTATGAAAATTGCATTTTTGTACACTATATTAAGCTAGAACAGTTTTCATCTACTACTGTTCAACAATTAGTGCCATATTAAATGACTGTAATATTTTCTTTTTATCATTTAGTACATTTCTTGGATTTATCCCCATTGTTGTATTCATTAGCTTGTTGTTTTTTTTTTCTAATTTAATTATATCCATTTTTTTCCCTTGTTGGAAGTACTTTCTAGATTTCATTCTGCCTCCTTTTTACAATGTGTGTTACACTAACGCCGATTCTGGAGTCCTCGGAACAGGATTGAAGATAGCCGCCTGTTTAAAACAAGAGGGCAGTTACAACAAAGCCAGACGTAATCGTGACTTGAAGTAAAAAGGAGTTCATGCAACTCCCCTGGTCAATATTCTTTTTACTAAGGTCTACTAAATCTTTGAGACTACAAAATCGCAAATTTTGAAGTAATAAAATCCTATAGTCTTTTTTACTGGAAAAGAAGAAACATGCTTCTATGATATGGAATGGAAATGAATTGTGAAAATTGCTCTTAAAGAATAAAAAAAAATAATAATAAAAAAAAAAACGCGTTTTTTAAAATCGTCAAATTAGGTCGGCCACTTGTCTTCCATTAGTAGAATTTTTTTTTTTTTTCCAACCAGTAATTTTTTATAAGTGTTTATTTTTTTAACACTCATTTTATTACCTTAATCAATTTGTGTAAAGAATGAATACCTCGTAAGTTCTTAATCATGTGCTTAATATTTGAGATGTAAATAAATTAGCATGTGTGTAAATAGTTCTATAATTAAAAAATTTGTAATTGCAAAGACAGCCACTTTCTATATCCATTTTCTTTCAAAATTTAAATTTTTTTTTTTTTTTTTTTTTGTAATTAAAAGTATTTTTTAATCGTAAAATCTAATATATTTAACACATGTGAATTTATTTACATGTGTTTATTTTAAATATTTAAGTATTATTTATTAACCACATGATTATTAGTACGAACGTGATAATCATACTTTACATAAATTAATATAATTAAATGAGTGGGGCTACTTGTATATAAAAAAATTACTGCCTGGAAAAATAGATAAATAAAAATCAACTCGTGGATGACAACTCACTTATTTGGCTGACCTAATCTGACGAAATTGAGAATTATTCCTACAGAGACATTTTTACTTTAATTTATATGTTATAGAAGTGCGTTTCATCTTTTACAATGTAAGAATGTGATTAATTCAAAAATTTTGATTTGTCAGGCTTGAATACTGAGCATTGTGTTCTATATAACGCGTGTGGACATCTCTTTTTTCTTAACTTCTTTTTCCTTTGGCCTTTATTGTAACTGCCCTCTTCGGTCTTCAACTTGCGACAGTTTTCAGTCTTGTTCTCCCTTCTCTCTAGAATCGGTTTTTCCATGAGTATCACACTAGAATACTCCTCTTCATAGATGGGGTATTAAAATTAAGAATAGAATCTTATTTGTGAATGAAATATAGAAAATACTTCCTGTCATGGAAAAAATGGGTAATTCTCAAAAAGTAATCAGCCATTGAATGTATAGCACCATGCCATACTGGGAAAAAATTTTTTGATGTTCGAAAATTTGGAAAGAAATACTTTAATATACTAAAAAGTGTCTTTGGAAACTGAAGTTTAGTACTTCGATTTTCGATTCAACATCTCATTTCATTTTGTAATTTTTAGGGATGCATTTCGAAGTGTGTATCCCAATCAAATTAGATGCGGCGAAAAGTGATTAGAGCTTCGAATGAAGCTCTAATCACTTTTCGCATAATCCCACCCGATAGTTTTAAAAAAATATTATGAGGGAAAGTATTTTTATAGATAACAAGGGAATGCTATTTCTATAAAAAATAAAAATGGAAAAAACATTTAATTGTATTTAAAAACTTATTAGAGTATTGCTTAAGAATCCATCCATGTTAAGCATCAAAACGCTATATATGTAAGTTTTTATTGTAATAGCTCCAATTATAAATATGGAGCACAGAAATGTTTTTCCAAAATTTTCCTGAAAAGTTGGGTGCCTTTTTACTATTATTGAGCAAATCTCAAATGTAGTTTGGCATACTTTAATTCTTTATTGTGTAAATATGATTTCATGCTCATGATATATTAGGTTAAGCAAAAAGATAAAACAGTGTTTACATTGAAAGTAAAAAAGCCTCGTTTCTTTTGATAGTGAATCATGTGGGGTATATAGCTCATTTGATAGTTATCAGTGATCACCATTTTAATTGCTTGATAGCATCACTTTACAGACAAAAATTGAAGTATGCTTGCATAGTTGAATTTGAATCCCTTTTGTAAATAAATTTACAGGAACAATTAAAATGAATCGCTTATTCCAACTTCAGTTGAAAACAATGTAGATTTACTAAATGCAGAACTATGCTGGAAATCATATGAATGATGCATACACTAATTAGTTCTTTTAATCAGTCTATCAAATTTCACCTTTTAAGTTTGGCTTGAATTTCATTCTCATTTTCAGAAATATACCATTCCAAATACACCAATGTACATACAATGTACACACAATAGAGCACATTCACTTATTCATAAGGTAAATATATATAAATATTAGAATGCAATTGTGAGAGAGGGGGAGTGTGTGTATGAGTGAAATCAAACGTTTTTTCATCAACTTGTTCTCATTTACATTGAATATTTCTATGTTTAAGTAAATTTTATAATTCGAAATTTGCATGTTTCACACTTACAAAATATGTGCTGTATTCATTACAGTGCACAAAAAACGTAATAATCTTGTTTTAAAGAGTAATCCAACACATTAAAAATGTCCATATTTGAATTGCGTAAAATGTGTGTGAGAGAGATACAAGTAAATGTTTTTATATGAATATTATGATCACCTTCATCATTGACTATTAAAGACAATATTGAATGTTAGATTCACTTTATTATGTCTTTTCAACAAAGCTGCTAAATATTGAATTTTTTAAAAAAAAAACTCTAATTGACAATATATACAATATAGTTGTAATATTTTAATATTATTTACAAAAAATTTCAATTTCTCATTTGATGATAAAGTTGCTTTTAAAATTACTCTAATAAATAAAATTTTCATTCATACAATATTTTTTTAATTACACATATTTTCACCCAAGGGTTAAATCTTCTATGCAAATGTTAATTTAAAAATGAAATGTGTTAATTTTCAACTTTTATTCCTCTATAATACTTTTCTTGAAGATGTTGATTTAAAATGTTACATATTTGTAATTAATTAAGTTTCTTGTTTATATCAAAGCTTTTTTCTGCTAATATAAAAACACTTCTGGCTCTAATTATTTTTATGATTTTTCTTATCGATAAATCTCTTCTGTTGGATTTTATATGTACAGCATAATTTTAGAAAGAATATAATAGATATTTCTGTTTAAGGAATTAAATCTAATTTATATAATTTATATTTCTGATATTTAATTTCCCTAAAATAGTTGTTATAAGATTGTTATTGTGCCTCAAATTTTTATACCTTAAGTATTCTAAAAATAAATTTTTAAAGGAGAAAACTTTTCTGTGACGACATAGAATTGATTATTTGTGCTTTAAATTTTCCTTATCGATCCCACTGTTAAATTCATTCAGTTCCAGAATTCACTGTAGTCTAAGTAATTGCAAAATCATCTACATTTTCCAAAACTTTTACATCGAGTAAGTGGAGTTACTCAATTGCATTTTAATCTTATCTATAATTCCCCACTTTTTAGAACTATATCTGCTTATCCACTTTTAATTTCTGTGAAGAAAATATTTTATAAAGCAAAAAAAGATGTACATTTAGTCCATATTCATGTAACTGTACTAATATTACTGGGAGACAAGCGTTATATATTAAAGTTATATTCTGTGTGGCTTTTATTTTCATTTTTTCGCATTTTATATTTACATGTAATTTTGTTTTATCATTTAAAAATGTATATATATTATTTTATAAGTATATATTAATGATTATTTTACAACTTGTTTGCAAACAATTTTAATTGGTTCCTTCTTTTGGAAATTTTATTTAAAATCCTATGTGTTATCAAGATATGTATAAAGCATTAAAATTTGTTTAATAAATGTTAAGGTTTTTATCAATTTTTAGCATATGAGAAAATATATTTCTAGTAAGCAAAATTTAACTATACGTAAGATATTAAAGTGATTTTATTTCTGAATATTTTAAAAAATGTAAAAAACAGTTGCTATATTTCGAGCTGTTTATTAAGGTATGCTGTTTCTTCTTTATTTTATTAAATATTTTTCACAAGATTGCGCTTATTTCTTTTGCGAATCAAAAATTTTAAATCGCTCTTAAATTCTTTTATGTATAATGAATCTTACTTCCCCCCCGAATCATTTTCTGTATTTTGACAATGTTTCTAGCATAATTTCATTAAAAAACGCCCAATTATTCTTTCTACATTGAAACAAGTTTTCCATCTAAAAAATGCCCGGATTCTATTTTATAGTTTTCATACTGTTGGAACTCTGAAATGGATAACATTCTAAGGTCAAAGTAGTTCTTCGTAATTTCGTTTATATAAAATCTATGTTTTAAAATGTTGCATGAATTTCCATAACATAAGTAATGTCATTGTTTTTAATGAAACGAATTTAATAAATGTGATTTAGCTCTAAGTTATTCTTGCTACATGAATTATATTCTGTAGCGTCATCCAATATCAAGGGAATTTTAAAAAAATTTGCATAAATTTTTGTTTTTACACTGGTAGACGAAATTTTTCTGGGATACCTTTATATATATATATATATATATATATATATATATATATATATATATATATTTGTGTGGGGGGGGAAGAGTATATGAATTTTGTATTTTTCATTCATAGCTTCATATTTTAGTTTCTTTATTTTTTAAAGTTTACAAAATCTATTTATATGAATTAGAATTACATAAGACCTTTTTATAACATTGTGCAAATTTTAACAATAAAATACGCAAAAAATATAATTTCTATTAGAAAATGTAATTCCTGTTAAATTAATTATAGATCAATGAGATAAACACCCATCTAGTATTCTTAATTTTGTATATTTTATTTTGAATCGTTTCAACTGAATTTCGTTACTACAATATTATCTAGATTGAAATCATTAATGCAAATAATATTATTTATAACTAAGAATTGTAAAAAGAAAAGTGTGAAAGAGGAAATTAAAATTTGATATAATTCAGTACCATAAAATGTGTTAGCTTATTGTATTAAATTTTAAAATTTTTACTCATAAGCAATTTTTAGTTTGAAAATATTGTATAGTTCACCGACAAAATTTAAAATCCATTTGCCAGCATTCTTGAAATTTGCTTCCTTTTTACTTAAATTGATTCCTCAAAATTCTCAGGAATCTTGTTTTCTGCCTACATTATTCATTCGTTTTACTTGCAATTCTTATAATTATATTAGTTTTATATCTGCACACACTACAAACTAATTATGACAGAATTTTAAAAAATACTATAAATATATTAATATAAGATAGTATTTTTACTTATGAATTCCAAATCTTGCGGATTTCATTTATCATAAAATTACTTTCGTTAGAATGAGTAGCAAAATACTTTTGGTAATCATATTACAAAAAGTGTGATTATGTATTAAATTATTGAAATAACAATTACAAAATCTTAAAAAATCTGAGTATTGCTCAATCAATCTCAAATTTATCATTTTCTTAAATTTTTTTGATAGAAATAATATTTTTCAAGAATGGAAATTTGTAATAGGATCAAAAATGTTTTGCTGATTCACACCTCACTGTTAAATCAAAATGTGTTATACTGGTTTGTTACAGAAAAACTCAATAAAAGAATAATATTGATTATTTAATTTAACTATATGGAGGTTGTATAAGTTAAATATTTTTTCTTATCCCTATTTACATTTAATATATTATTCAATAGTTTATATGTTTTATGAAGTTTTAAAAATTTTGTATGCTTATATATTTTATATTTAATTCAGGTATTCCTTTTCTATGAAAGAAGCTTCTATTAGATTTTGCATTCAATATCATTTTTTCATATTTGTTCATAATTCGTTAAAAAAAAAAACAATTTTTCTTGATTTAATCTTCAGATTCCCTTTTTTAAAAGGAATTATTTTAGTTTCCAAAGATTCCTTCGTTAACAATTTTGCCGATTGAAAACTATAGTCAGTGGTTCTCAAATGAGTTTGGTTGAATTAAAATTTCCTCTATCAGAAGTAAATGACCTATAAAACATAGATTGCACAGTGCAACTGATATTTCCGCTTTTAAATGTTGCGAATATTTTTTTTTTAACTCGGGAAAATTTTATTTAAAATGCCTTCAAATGTTAGTAGAAACTAAATTTAAATTTTCTTAATTTATATAGAATTAAAGTTTTAAAAATGCCTACCATTTTATGTAAAATCATTATGCTTGCACATATTTTATAATATTTTTTTAATTCCATTTGTTTTTATTCGTAATTCTCATATTTGACTAAAAAATTGAATTAAAACTTTTTTATTATAAATGAAATGTGTGTGTAAGAAAACAAAATTATCATATTTATTTTTCAATTTAAGCCTCTTTTAATTGACATATTTCTGAAAACTAGAAAAGTAATTTTTGAAGTTTAATCTGTATTATCCTTTGTAAACAAATATATTTTTCAATATTCTGTGTGATAAATCTTTGAGATAAATATTCTACTATACATAATTCGTGTAAGTGGCAGAAACATTTTAAATGTTGCATATTTCAATGCTTCTATTTTTTGAAAATATTGTCTGCATTATTTTTTTAGAATGAGAGAGATAGAATAAACCATGTATTAATGTTAATTTGAATGTTTTTTATGATATCCATAATTCACATTTTAAAGATAACATACAGTTATGATTTTTTTCATATTTGCAAAATCAATATTAGTATTAAAAGTATGTAATTTTAGAAAATGAGGCTTACTGTTGGAAGATTAACTGAGCTTTGTATTGAAAAAGCATTTTTAGAAACATTTGATGCTTCATGTAAAAAAAAGTATGGTGCAAAAATACATAAAATATATGTAAGTCTGGGCTTACATTTGTGTTTTACATATTTATAATATTATAATATTTCAGTGTTCACTAGAGTAATTTTTGTGCTCTTAACCAAAGAAATTTTTTAATAGCTCAAAGGTGATTTTTTTACACATGGGGGCTATTAAACCGAAACTTAGGGTCCTAAGGAATGGTAACATAGATTAATGTAAATGTGAAATTTTTTTGATAGGATTAACTCAGTGAAGATTTTATGGAATTTCATATACTAGATTCTGCTTTTTGAAATCGCCACATTCAACAATAAGTAGTATTGTAAGTAGTTAATAAATCTTTGCAATTATTATTTACTTTTTGTGAAATAGTTTTCACTTATTTGCTCTATAATATTGGACTTAATTAAATTATATATGTTATTTATTTTGAAGAATTTTGTGTATTAACAGCCTCTCTTTTAAAAAAAAACATGATGATCTTCGTGTCAATAATTTTTCTATGTATTAAAAAAAAAAAAAAAAAAAAAAAAACGGTGCGCATATTTTGAAAATAAGTGGGAGATCTAGTTGTGAAGTACAACAAATGCATTGTTACATAGCTTTGTTATTATGTTTGCTGAATGTAATTCCTTTAAATTTTCTTGTTAATTTCCATTGGAGAATAATTTTCTTATAATTGTGAAAAACATTATGATTTTACATTAATTTTCATCTAATTGTACATCACACAATTAAGAAATTAATACTTTATAAGTTTTTAGAGCCTTAATTTACTTTTCTTGTGGTTGCTGAATAATCTTGCTTCAAATATAAATATTGGTTTGAAATCTACTTTAAATTTGTCAGTGTATATAAAGTCGAGGTCTGAGCTGAACAAAACCGTCAAATGTGAGAGATTGCTGCAAAGATTTATGTAAAATAATAGTTGCAGAAATGTTATTGAGTTTTGTCCCATAGTAACAGACATCGTTGTATTGTAATATGTAGAATTTATGCCTTGAAATGCATGCTTGTATAAATTTTTCAGAAACAAAATGCTAATGATTACAAAATGAGATTTTTCAAGATAAATTTTAAATTCATAAATGTGCTTGCACCTAAGTATGTATTCATTCTGCTCTTTTTGAGGAATTTCGTTTACCCAGTCACAATTGCGTTATTTTTATAATTAATAGTGAAAGCGAACAATCATTGCTCTTAAAATATTTTTGTGCCAGAAATTTCTAAAGGGAAACGCAACATGTTTTCCTACATGAAACGTTTTCAAAAATTCTTTACTTTACAATGAGAAATTCGTTTTATATCATATTATCGCTATTTTTAATATTTTATATATTTTTTGTAGAAGTTAATAGATTATATAAATCTAAATGAATTAGGAGTTTAAGAGCTTTGTTCATTGTTTATTTATTTGAATAAAATATAATTGTTAATTGTCAAATGTCATTCATTCTTTGCATTTATGTCAACACTGAACTGAGTAAAATAACGATTATTTGAGCTAATGAGTTTCAATAAAATAAATTATTTATTATATCCAATCAGCAGTGGAAGTTTTCAATGATTTAAATTTCATTGGTATTTTATTAGATTACGCATAAATCTAGATCCCTTGGGTCAGAAAGTGACTGTAGAATGATGAAAAAAAAGAAAGCCTTTCAAATTATTTCTTCAATAACACAGAATTGGGCTTTGAATTTGAACATAGTGCAATGTTTTATTTTAACTGAAAAATTTTTTAATGTGCATTTGCAATTTCTTTCACATACCTCAAATATTAACTTAGTATCGATGATAGACAAAAAAAAATTTGCATAATCTAACAAATTATCTGTATTGTATATTAAGTACGAGATCTTTTAATTGAACAATTTGTTGGCTATACATGTTGCATTACATTAGTTTTCTTAACTATAATACCTGATTTTATATTTTTTATACTACACATATTAGTATACACAAAAAATATTTCAAGTACAATAATTTATTATGTAGCTTATATGTATACAATAGGCAAAATCTTTCAGCACATTATATTTTTGAATTAATTGCATTCATTCAAATATTCGTGATAAAATCAATCAAAAATTGTTAATTATGACTAAGTTGACTTTTGAAGTACAATTTTTAAACTTACAACTTCAACCATATGCAATCTTATGGTTGAATTAATTTCTTTGACAATAATTTGGCTCATTTTAGTTTATACACTACTACATTAAAATTGCTACACCAATTAAATTTTCAAAACATTTAGCTGGATAGATCCTGAGAAATCAGTACCCAGAACAACCACCTCTAAAAGTAATAACAGCAATTATACGCCTGGGCATTGAGTCAAACAGAGATTGGATTGCATGTACAGGTACAGATGCCGAAGCAGCTTCAACACGATGCCACAGTTCATCAACTGTAGTGACTGGCGTTTGGTGACGAGCCAGTCACTCGGCAACCATTGACCAGACGTTTTCTATTGGTGAAAGATCTGGAGAACGTACTGGCCAGGGCAACATACGAACATGTTCCATATCAAGGAAAGTCCGTACAATACCGGCAACATGCGGTCGGGCATTATCCTACTGAAACGTAGGGTTTCGCAGGGCCCGAATAAAGGGTAGAGCCACGTGTCGTAACACACCAGAAATGAAACGTGCACTGTTCAAAGCACCGTCAATGCGAACAAGAGGTGACCGAGACGTGTATCCAATGGCACCCCATACCATCACGCCAGGTGATGGGCCAGTATGAAGATGACGAATGCACGCTGCCAGTCTGCGTTCACCACGATGATGCCAAACACGGATGCGACCATCATGATGCTGTACACAGAACCTGGATTCATCTGAAAAGATGACGTCTCACCATTCGTGGGCCCAAGTTCGTCGTTGATCACACCACTGAAGGCGCTCTTGTCTATGACGCAGCGTCAAGGGAAGCCGCAGCCATGGTCTCCGAGCTGAGAGTCCATGCTGCTGCTAACGTCGTCGAACTGTTCGTGCAGACACTTGTTGTCTTCCAAACGACCCTGTTTCTTGACTCACGGCTCGTGACGTGGTTGCACGAACCATTACGACCATGCGAATAATATGCCTGTCTTCTCGTCTGCTAGTGATAGGTGGCCGTTGAGATCCCGCATGGCGTTCCGTATTATCGTCCTGAACCCATCGATTCCGTATTCTGCTAACAGTCATTGGATCTCGACCGACGCGAGCATCAATACTGCGATAAGATAAACCGCAATCCCAGTACGCTACAATTCGACCTTTATCAAAGTCAGAAACGTGATGGTACGCATTTCTCCTTCTTACACGAGACATCACAACAACTTTTCACCAGGCAACCAACTAAACTCACCAGCCAAAATATATTATTCTAGTGATGAAGAAAATAATATTTCTGTACCAAATGAATATTTAAAAGTTTTTAAAAATATTCAAAAGAAAGATATTACTTATGACAGTTCAGAAGATGAAAATTATTATATTATAAATATTCAATCATTTTTGAAACAGAGATATGTAAGTAGGATAAATTTTTTCAATCAATTAAAAAGAAAACATAATTTAAATTTTACATTGCAAGCTGATGAAATGTTTTACAAATATTTAGATTTTAATTATTACAAAAAAACTATAAAATACTTGTATGCGATGAAAAAGATTTGTGAATATTTTGGAATAGAAAATAATTTAAAAGTTAAAGAAGATAAAAATGAATGGAATGAGTTTTTAGCATTTTTATATAATTAGAAATTTTATAGATAGCCCCAAACTAGGGCTGCTTAAAAATTATTCTAAACAAAATTAATATAAAGTATTTCTACTTAAGAAGAAAATATGAAATAACAATAATTTTAAGATCATTAAAATTATTATGAGAATTAAAAATTTCCATTTAAAAAAATAAACCATAATAAATGGATATGATTTGTAGGGATTGTAAAATAAAAAAGAATGAAGAAGAATTTTATATGCATATATAAAGAAAAGAATGACTCGTTGTATCCAATGTACCAAAGATATTTATTCTCTATCTGAGCGCTGTATTTGTGGGAGGTACTACACCTTATGGCATCGCGCCAGACATGAGAAAAGCAAAATACACAAAAAATTGTTAGCAGATAAAATTGCTGCTAATGAAATCTTAAATGTTAATATCTTTTAAAACATTTTATCTTTTTCAAAAGCCTTTATAAAATTACTTTCTAATAAATAGAAAATAAAAAATTCTATTTTTGAAATCCCTTTATAAAAATACTTTCTAATAAATAGAAAATAAAAAATTCAATTTTTGAAATAACTTTATAAAAATACTTTCTAATAAATAGAAATAAAAAATTTCTTGTTTTTTATTTCAATACAAGTATGGCTTTTTTTCATATTGAAAATACTTTGAGTATTCAAAAGTTGAAAAATGTTATAAAAGATTTAAAAAGTAAAAGCAAATCAAAGAATGATATTATTAAATCTATAATATCATATATTAGAAAAACTGGAAATTATAAATAAGTGTTAACAGATGTATTAGATTTAGATACTTCTGATTATTTAGATCGAAAGAAGAAACTATTTATTAAGTGTCCAAAGAAAAGAGAAAATATTAAAAAAACTATTTGATTCATATAACTTAAAATTTAATAAGGATACTAAAGAATTTGAACTTGTGAAAAATAAAAAAATAAACGAAAAGTAAAATTGAAAGTTATTTAAACCCGATTATGAGATTATTGAAATGAAAGGTGCTTATGTAAAAAAGTACAAAGCTCATAGAAAACAATACAGAGTTGTAGGATCTAAAATTTTACCTGAACAATATCATAATATTTTACAAAATATATTTAAGAAAGCTATTGGAAATTTAAGAGCGAAAGTTGATGTAATTGCACACAATCCAAAGTTGAATAAACCTTTTCATGATAAAATTATGTAAACTAAACAAATTTTTGAAGAATATATAGATAAGTTATCAAATCAAATAGAGTATAAAGAACTTGATATAACTGATTGTGTATTTGATTTTAATGTCATTGGATTACTTGAAGGTGGTAGAAGTAGAGTATTAAAAGTTCATTCAGATGCTGATGCTACAAATAAAAGAAGTATCTGCCAGATTAAAAATGATGATAATATATGTTTAGTAAGAAGTATTGTAACTGCTCTATCTGTACGAAATCCAAATTTATTATGTGAAAAACTGAATTGTGAAGAACTTACAAATATGCAAATAAAATATATTAAAATGGGTAGAGTTTTGCAGAAAACATTAGCTACGAAATTACATGAATTTTGTAATATTCCTTTAGAAGTTTGCAATTTGGAACATTTTAAAATATTTGAAGAATTCTTAGATATTAAAATAAATATATTTTGCAGAGAGAATTTTAATGAACGAATATATAGTGGTTCTTATAAACCTATATGTATTTATATACATAAGAACAGAAATCATTTTGATGTAATTACATCTATTAAAGGATTTTTGGGTAGAGGAAATTACTGCGATTATTGTAAAATAAGTTATATATATATATATATATATATATATATATATATATATATATATATATATATATATATATATATATATATATATATATATATATATATATATATAAAAGAAGTAATCACAGCATAGATGTCCTTTGAAATGTGATAGATGTTTCACAAAAAATAGTAAACATTGTGATGGAGAAGAAAAATTATGTAAGAAATGTAACTGATCTTGTAAAGGTAAAGAATGCTATAAATATCATAAAATGAAAAATGATAAAGGTTTTAGTGTTTGTAACTGTTTATATAAATGTATTAAATGTAAACGAATAATCAACAGTTTTGAGAGGAAAAAAGAAGATCATAAGTGTGGTGAAAAACGATGTAAAAATTGTTGGAAATGGGTTTTGAATAATCACAAATGCTATATGAAACATCGAGATTCTAAAGGTGGAAAAAGTAAAAATGATTGCCCAAAAAATATATCACTTAAAAAATAATGGTGTGAGTTTTGTCAAAATAATTATGCGTAAAAATATTTATTCTTTGATGTTGAAACTAATCAAGAAACTGGAAATCATGAAGTTAATCTTGTCATATGTCAGAATTATAAAGGAGACACATTTACATTTGATAATGATGAATTTTGTAAGTAGTTATTTCACAAAAATCACTTTGGATATATTGTTTTAGCTCACTATGGTAAAGGATTTGATTTCCAATTTTTAGCTAAATATTGCTTTAAAAATCACATTAAAGTATTTACGATATATCAAGGAAACAAACTGAATTGCATGCAAGCATCTGAATACAATATTAAATTCATCGATAGTATTAATTTTACAATGATACTGTTAAGAGATTTTCCTAAAACATTTGAATTAGAAGAACTTAAAAAAGGATTTTTTCCTTATTATTTTAATACAAAAGAAAGTCAGAATTATATTGGTAAATATCCAGATAAGGAATACTTTGGTTAATTTTCTATGAAATCCAAAGAAAGAAAGAAATTCTTAAAATGGTATGAAACAGTTAAAAATGATACATTTGATTTTCAAAAAGAATTCATCAGCTATTGTAAATCAGACGTAGATATTTTAAGAAGGGGTTATAAAGAATTACGAGAAAAATTTTTAGAAATTGCAAATATTGATCCATTTCAATACGTTACATTAGCAGGTGTTTGTATGGCCATATTCAAAAATAAGTTTTTAAAAGAAAAAACGATTGCCGTTGATAATGATACATTTCAAAAAGATAAATATTCTAAGAAATCTATCGCATGGTTAGATTTCATTTCTAAGAATGAAAATATAAATATACAACATGCTTTAAATGGTGGAGAAAAAAAATTGAAATTATGAAATAAGTATTATAAAGTTGATGGATTTTGGAAAAATACTGTATACCAGTTTCAAGGTTGTCACTGGCATGGATGTCCCCTAGGTGTTATAGAGAATCAACTATTAATCCATAAAATCAAATATGATTGAAAGATTTATATGATCGTACAAAAAAGATAAATAAAAAATAATAAAGAATGGATAAGAATTAATTGAGATGCGGGAATGTGATTTTTATAATAATAAAGAAATGATGAGATATATGAAAAAAGAATGGTCTAGAGATTTTGTAGAACCTTTAAACCCTAGAGATGCTTTCAGTGGTGGTAGAGTTGAACCAACCAAATTGATATATGAATTCAAGGACAATGGAAAAGGCAGGTATATTGATGTATGTTCTTTATATCCAACAGTTAATTACTTTGATTATTATCCAGTTGGGGTCATCCTGATAAAATATTTAACCCTGAAATATATAATAAAAAGTGGTATGGATTAATCAAATGTTCAAGCAAATTTATGGACATGTTTAAGATTTGCCTGAAGGTCTCGAAGGTATTCCTCTGGCGATGAAGATGTATCCGGGGGACGACCAAACTGAAGATCACAAGGGAGACGAAGTTCGCGACCAAAGAGCATTTGTGATGGGATGTATCCGGTAGTCTCATGGACAGCACTGCGATATGCAAGCAGAAACAGTGGTAGCTTCAAATCCCAATCTTGCTGATTTCTGGAAACCATAAGTGAGAGATTATTTAAGATGGTTCGGTTAAACCTCTCTACCATGCCGTCCGATTGCGGGTGTAATGGCGTGGTCTGCGTCTTGTCTATTCCGAGAATTTGACACTTTCCTTTAAACACATCAGAGGTGAAATTTGTCCCTTGATCTGAATGAATTTGTAAGGGTGCGCCGAATCTGGAAACCCATTGCTGCACTAGAACCTCGGCTACTGTAGTCGCTTCTTGATCAGGGATTGAAAATGCTTCAAGCGACTTAATAAAGTAGTCCATGAAAACTAGGATGTATTTGTTGCCATTTGAAGATAGTGGTAAAGGACCCAAAATGTCCAATGCTATCCGCTCAAAAGGTGCTCCTACATTATACCGCTGCAACCTTCCTCAGCTACGTTTCTTTAGTCCCTTACGTGCCGCACTGCCATCACAAGATTGGCACCATTTCTTTACATCTTGTCTAGTATTGCTCCAATAGAAGCGTTTTCGAACTTTCTGTAGAGTCTTCATTACTCTTAAGTGGCCTCCAGTTGAGCTACTGTGCAATTCCTTCAAAACATCTGAAATTCTTGATTTTGGAAGAACTAGCTGCCATTTGAAATTACGTCCATCATCGGACTCCCATTTCCTGTACAACAGGCCATTTCTAATATGGAGTGAGTCCCAAAGAGCCCAATATTGTTTAGTAGCAGGACTGTATGTGGAGATGTCCTGCCAACTTGGTCTCCTACTGGAAGATTCTTTTAATTCAAAAATTGGATTTATATCTGGGTCTTCTTTTCGGGCTTCTCTAAGTACTTCATCACTCCATGGGTCTGGTTTCGATGGGGGTGAAACAGTAACTTGGCGTAGCGAAGGATTTACTAATTAATAGTTCTTCTCTACTCTAGAACAATATCCGCAGCTTCCATTACACGGTCTCCTTGATAAAGCATCAGCATTTCCATGAAGAGTGCCTTTGCGATGACGTATTTCAAAATCAAACTTCTGGATTCGTTGAATCCATCTGGCTACCTGTCCTTCCGGATTTTTAAAATTTAAAAGCCAGGTTAAGGATGCGTCATCTGTCCGAAGCAAGAGCTATCTTCCATATAGATAATGGTGGAAATGTTCTATGGCTTTAACGATTACTAGCAATTCTTTCCTGGTTGTACAATAATATCGCTCCGATTTCGACAAAATTTTCTCCAATAAGCAATGGCATATTCTTTATCATCAATTTCCTGCGACAAAACAGCTCCGATATTTTCGTTACTGGCAACTGTGTCGAAAATTAATAATTTTCCGGGCTGAGGATATGCAAGAACGGGCGAAGATGTCAACGCCTCCTTCAGTTGCTTAAAAGCTTTCTCACATTCATCTGTACATAGAAATCTCTGTTTAACTTCTGTCAACTTGTGAAGGGGTCTGGCAATACTTGATAAACCGTTAACAAATTTCCTGTAATACGTGCATAGTCCAAGAAAACTTCTTAATTGGTGGACATCTTCTGGACGACTACAGTCCTTGACTGCAGAGATATTTTCAGGATCTGTTCTTACACCTTCAGCAGAGATAATGTGTCCCATATAACTTACTTCACGTCGAAATAAATTACATTTTCAAGGATACAGCTTCAGGCTGGCCATTTTTAATTTTTCCAGCAACTTTCGGATGTTTCTTAGATGGTCTTCGAATGTGCAACCTACAATGATGATATCGTCCAAATATACCAAACAGGTTTCGTAGGAAAGTCCTCGTAATACTGTCTCCATCAGGCGTTCAAACGTTGCAGGTGCATTGCAAAGCCCAAATGGCATAACCTTGAACTGCCAAATTCCTTGTCCTGTGGTGAACGCAGTCTTTTTCCGATCTTCAGGATGCATCTCTACTTACCAGTAACCACTCTTGAGATCCAAAGTCGAAAACCATTGATTTCCGGATAAAGCACCAAGTGTATCGTCAATCCTAGGAAGAGGGTAACTATCTTTTTTAGTGATGTTGTTTAATCGACGATAGTCAACGCAGAATCGGGTAGAACCATCTTTCTTCCGAACCAAAACAATAGGTGATGCCCAAGGACTCTCTGATAAATCAATAATGTCATTCTGCTGCATTTCTCTCAGAAGATTATCCACCTCTTCCTGCTTAGCGAATGGTAGTCTTCTCGGATGTTGTTTAATGGGTGGATGATTTCCTGTATCTATTCGGTTCTCCGTTATTTTGGTTCGCACAACATCATCTGATTTCTTGGAAAAGAGATCTCCGAATTCTAAAAATAGATTTCTTGCAGCATTCTTCTGTTTGTCATCTAACTCTGCATTCTGAAGGAGTTCATTAATTAGAGTGTCAGGAGGCTCAGATAGTGTGGCTTGACAATTTCTGTTAATGCAGGTCACTGGAGTACAAGTCGCCAGCACTTCTCCTTCTTTTATTAGTTTTGCCTTATCGCTTAGATTAACAACTCTTACCGGGATAACATTTCGTGAAAGGTCGACGAGTGAAGAAGACATTAGTAGTCCTTTAACGCTATTGTCAGAATCTGGATATTCAATCAATCCATAATGAAAATTATTATCTTCTGAAAGAGCTCCGGAAACTATCGTCTCAGTTCTTGGTGGTAATGTTGTTTCACTTTTTGCAGTTATATGATGGACTGTTTTAATATCTGAATATTTCGTCTTAAAAATCGATATGTCTTCAGAACACGAGTGTAGTTCATTATTTTTAAAATCTAACTTGAAATGGTTTTCTTTGAGAAAATCCAATCCGAGAATAAATTCGTCATTTATATCAGCGACATATGCCATATGATGGTGCACAACATTACTAAATGCAATGTTTAGATTGAGTTTTCCATGCACTTTAATCTTATCATCAGTCACAGCTTGGAGGGTAATGCAGGGCGGCGTCCAGATGAGTTTCTCACCAAGTTAGCGAGCCAGATCTGTCCTAATGATGGTTACGTTGGCTCCAGTATCGATTATCATTCTAAAGGGAACTTCGTTGACATGTCCCATAACGAAAAGTCCGTTGTCTCCACCATTTACGGAAGAAATGTGAAGCAATTTAAAATGGGGCTTCCGACTCTCTGGACATTTCCGCCCCACGAGATTCTCACATATTAGTTTCTCTGCTGTGGTGTTTCCACCATCTTTTGGTTTCGGGCAGTCTCTACGGACGTGTCCAACTGCACCGCAAGTCCAACACTGAATTTTCGTGTTTCTGCTACCTTTACTCAGTTCTAAGCTACGGAATTTTCGCCGCAGATCTTCAATTTGTTTTCTTAGATCATGGGCTGTATCAGTAGCAGAGATGGCTCTGATTGAGTGCCGGTCTTTACGCGCGGCCTGCTGGGCAGCCTCTATTTTAAGTGCGTAGACTAGAGCAGATCCGATATCTTTGACGTTGGCGAGTCTAATCTGTATCTCCAGATCCGCACACTATGGATGAAGTGATGGAGAGCCAGATCTTGACGTGTCTCAGCTGGGCAGTCCGAAAATGCTAAATGAGAAAGTCGCTGAATATCGGCAGCCAATTCTTGCAGACTTTCATCCGCTTTTTGACAGCGAAATTTTAACTGTAATCTGCTATATTCTTTATTGCACGTTTCTCCAAACCGCAGCTCAAGCGCACTCGATAGGGCTTGGAAATCGTGCCTCTGCTCTTCCAGAAGCGTCTCGAGAATATCGGCCACGTCTCCTCTTAAAGAAGCCTCCAGCTGAAAAACTTGGGCCCGGGGATTCCATCCATTAGCTTCCGCTACCATCATAAACTGGGTCTTGTATACCTGCCAGGATGATTTTCCATCGAATGTTGAGAGTTTAATCGTTGCTGGGGAAGGCATGAATGCCACATTGGGTTCCTCATGTCTGTTTGACATTTGTTTCTTCAAGCTTTCAATATCCTTATTCATATTGTCTAATGCTTCTTCAACGTTTTCTTCGATCTCCAAAATCTTAGTTTCAACTGAAGTTACCTTAGCTTCCACTGCGTTCATCTTCTCTTGAATGATGTTGGAGAATTTTTCTTTAACACTTACAATGTCCTTCTTAAGTTCCTATGTAAGCTTCTCCTGCCCAGATTTTATCTCTTTCGTCATCTCGGTTTTAATGTCTTCTTGTCCAGCTTTCATCTCAGCCATCTTCTCAGTTAATTTTTCGTAAAGACTTTTCATTAAATCCATATCTATTTTTCTTGTGACACGCTGCATCAACTCTTCAACCCCGCTTCTAATACCATTTCGACCATTATACCGAGCTTCGGCGTTCGTGTCGATTGAGAGTTGAAGAAAGCAACCACTAAAGAAACAAAATACTTTTATTCGTAAAAAAAATTCCACTAGATATACCAGCTGTAACAATCACTATTATACAGCTCCAATTCGTCAGGTACAATAAGTAACAGCTTCTAATCACAGGTCTCAAATACCTCAGGCAGAGAACAGCTTTTCTAAACTAGCAGTCATGACTAATCGTCTTCACCCATTCACTGTCTTCACAAAACTCTAACTATGTCGGGCTGCGGTACTTATACACGACTTGGCGGGGAAATCTACTAATTTCGCCAAGGTTTTGGAAGCTTCTAGGCTATCTCGGTAAATATTGGTCCTAGAGCTTAGGTGATGGATGTTTCCAGAAGTATTTATTTCTCGCCAAGTCACCAAGTTTTCTCGCCAAAACATCGCCAATTCACCAAATCATTAGAAAACCACCTTTTAACGTATAACACGTCTAAATACCGCAATTTTTGCCTAAAATGTGAGCATTTCCGATCTGTGTGAGATATTTTGAGACATATACAATAATTATTTATAAATTTGTAACAGCTGTCACAATTATAGAAATGATGCGGTGGCCACCATCATTTAGCAATTTAAGAGTTTCTTTACTGATTCTGACACGCTCCTCTTTTTGGTGCTCAGTTAGATTATGGGGAACCCAACGGCAAACTACTTTTTTATACGTAATTCTTCATGAATGATTTTGTGTATGGCTGCGGATCCACTGTTAAATTCCTTCTGATAGGTACAGCGATTATCATCCATTAATATTTTTCGTATGGCAAAAACATTATCCAGGATTACTGCCGACGGCGGCCTTCCTGTGTGTTCTTCATCCTGAAGAAAATTGCGACCTCTTCTAAATTCTATAAACCATCTGAATACAGCAGCACGAGCAGCAGATTCATCACCAAATGCTAATTGCAACCGTTGAACGCATTCTTCTTGATTTAATCCTGCTTTAAAATCGTAGAAAATCATAGCGCGAAATGTTCTCGTCAACTCCATTTTCTCTTCTGTTTAAAATTTATTCTACGCTAAACAAGTTGAAGTAAGTCAGTAAAAAATCGTCTTCTGTGTTAAAATACTTTGTATTTTAAAATTAAACATTTATTTTGTAAATTCTCGTCTGCGCGTATCTCAAAAATTTCAGAGTAACCCTCGTATGTATATATATATATATATATATATATATATATAGATATATATATATATATATATATATATATATATATATATATATATATATCTGTATGTATATATATATATAAAATAATTATATACGGTATTAGTTTCCTACTCTTCATTTTTTATTTTATTTAATTTTTTTATTTATTTTTTTTATTTCTTGTTAGTTTGGTTAGTTTTACACTATATGTTAGTTAGAATTTAGGATCATGCAGATTTGGTGAGGAGGTTTTTGTTTGTTTCTTGGCATTTGAGATTTTTTTGCTCTGTTGTGCAACACTCATTAGATTTTTTATTATTGGTTAATTCAAACATTTCCATGATGAGGAACAATTTATCCTTCCTTCTATTGCAGTTTCGTATGCGCCGAATAACTTCTGAGATGTTGATTCCAGAGCATATTTCTCTGATTTCCTTTAGAAGGGTGAAATGTTCACCTATTTCATTTTTATTTGTTTCATTATTTGAAACGTTTTGTTCTAATGCTTCATCTATTACCGTTGCTGCTTTAGTTGAGGGATCTGAATGACCAGCTGCCACTTGAGCATACGAGATTCCTTTGCTGACATGGTTAGGTTTAATTTATTCCTCAACCTCCTCTGGAGCTGAAATCGTAATCGTATTTTCACTCCATTCTGGATTTGACCTCCACTGATGAAAATATTGCTTTTAATATTTTCTCGTTAACCTGTAACTCATTATATGTATATAGCGTATTGAGAAGTTATTTTCTCAAGTGCAAAATCTGTATGTTTCCTCGTTGTTAGTTGTTTAGGGAATATCTTATCTTAATTTTTCTTTATAATTCTCATGATTCCCATGGGTTAAACTTCAATTGTACTAATCTATATAATTGATTACGTGTATTGTATATTTATTTACCTTATCTCTTTTATCTGTTTACTTTTTCGAGTATGTCATCCTTTATATATTATGTGCCTTCCTAATAGGTATTGTTGTAATATCTTTCTCCTATTATCATCCCTGTGTTTAACCTGTAACCTAATTTGTGTAAATAGTATTTGGAGAAGGTTTTCGTCTATTATGTAAGCTCTGTGTTATAATTTTATACTAATTGTTTAGGGAAAATATTGTTACCGCTTTACTCTTTATTACTCATGTTCCCTATTGATTAATTTACAATCATTTTAACCTGTATAATTGCAATACGTGCATGGTATAATCACACTTATTTAACCATTCTATTCTAATTCTTATCTCTTTTATCTGTTTTTATTATCCCTTATATTTTATGTTTAATTTTATTCTGTTTATTATGTGTCTGTTTATTGCCCAGGCTTCTGCCTGCAGCTTGTATCGTCCCTTTTTGTAAAAGCCCTTGTCGGTTTAAATAAATACCATGCCATGGTTGGGGGTACCGGTTCGATTCTACCAATCGCAAGTCTTCTGATCAATAACACATGTACATTGTGTTCTGATGTCACCACCTCAGCTATAGATCAAAATTCCTTCATCAATTTTAGATGAATATTTTGTTAGGAACATCTCTATTCATTTTTTTACATAGGAGATATATGCTTATGCACGGGTGCTCCTATCAACAAAAATGACAACCCCTTGTCCCAGACGTATCCTGCCCGTGCTCCAGAACTGTTGTCTCTCATTACTTTGGGTTGCCCCCGGCATATCCCCCCTATTGATTACTCACGAAATAAAAAGCACTTTTCAGTATTAGCAACGAATTGATTTTCTAAATTCCGCGGAATTTAAATACGACTTGGAAAGACAAATGGATATGGCACAAGATAACGGAATTCAACAACTTATTCGACCTGCTAAGCTTAGCAACTTAGTTGCCACTAAACCCCGACTACAGATAATGGAAATAAATTAGAATATCTACAAAAGGAACTAATGAAAATACTTGGCAGGAGGCCATGTACCGCTACTGTTCACCCTGAACAGGCATTTATCGACTTTCTTGAAAAAGAAATCATCAGAGAAACTAAAAGTCTTACAGTACAGGTAGCGATGCTGTTTCTTCTGTTCTGGCTTCCCACCCCCCTGAGAAGCAATATATTTTAAATAGAACTAATTCTAAAGTTGAGGTTAGCAATTCAACTAACATTAAACCAGCTAATGTTGCTGGAATTAAAAAAAATAAATAATGAGAATGAAGCTGGTTTTATCAAACCCAAAAAAAATAGCTGAAGTTACGTCGGTTATGGTCGCACAGGCCCCCGTAACAACTCAAAACCATTCCGATGGCTTCAGCGCTGAATAAGGCCTAGCAGATCAGATGGACTATGACTCCGTCCCCACCACTCAAAATTCAGAAAAAATAGCACCTATTATCGTTAGATATGGTGATAATCATGTTGAGTTCTTAAACAAGTTAAAAAGTGTGTTTATGCATGAACTAGAGGCTAAGACATCGGGTGAAAACCTGAAAATTTATGTAAAATCTGCGGAAGCACATAGAGAAATAACCTCAATTCTAGAGACGGAAAAGATTGAGTACATACTACTCAGGAACAAGAACGAAAAGCCTAAAAAAATGCCCTTAGAAGACTTCCACTTAATACAAAAATTAATGATATTGAAGACGATTTAATCCGTAAGGGATTCCACGTCAACAGAATAAATAGGATGACCAATTTAAGGAATGGCGCTCCCATGCCCTTCTTCCTGTGTCACATTTTCATCACCCCAGACAGCCTCAATATTTACGAGATAACCTCACAATGCTATATTTCAGGCATAGTAGGGAATTTTACAGGGGCCCTAAGACAATCATGCAGTGTTATAGCTGTCAGAGATTTCACCACAGCTCGGAAATGTGCCAAATGGCCCCGAGATGTGTTAAATGTGCTGGAACGCACACCACAAAGCAGTGCCCACATGATAAATTGCCTTCACCCAAATGCTTCAATTGTGAAGTAAACCAACCGGCAAATTACAAAGGGTGCACTCGCTACCCAAAACCAAACCCCCGAAATTACACAAAATCATCAAAATTTTAATAAAAATATGAATCAAAAAGAAGAAAATTTCGTTAGGCCAGGAGTTTCTTATGCAGATGCATTACTCCGCTCCTCCTGGAACCATATAGTTTTTTACGGAGTGCCTGGAGTCAAATTCCTACCTACAGTCTGGGAATTTTTAAGTTAACAGTGGAATAACCTTTTTGGTGCACAGTATTTAATTTACTCCTTTTATTAAGAAAGAAAGAATTTTTCATTTATATTTAAATTTCCATTTAGAATGAGAAGATAATAAGTTTTGTATATATAATGAAAGTATAAATAGGGAAACTTATAAGTCCATATAATATATACACATACGTATATCTCTATAAGTGAGTGTATATTTTTTGGTTATATATACAGATATATAGTTTAACCCTATGTTTTATTGATTAAATGATTGATATTAATCTAAATATCTAAGATTTATATATAAGCATAAATATTTATAAATTATTACTTTTCTTTTTTTTAATGTAGTTTTTTCTTTTCCTTTTATTTATTATTTTGTAAAAGAAATGGAAAGAGAGAGAGAGAGAGTAAAAGTCTTAATAGTTTAGGAGTTGATGCCAAGGTTTTCCTGTTAAGCAGTTTTGCTTTTGTTTTTAGTTTCATTTCCAGGACCGGTCGCCGATTTCAAACAGTGTCTTGTGCAAAAATCCCTACTCCTGCAGCTTGGGGTGCTCCTACAATCAGAGGCTGACCTCTGTCTTCGCTCCTCTTCAGTCCATCCCCCTTTATGTTTTCATCCCGAATTTTTATTTTTTATTTTTTTTATTTACATTTTGATTGTTTATATATTTTTTAATATTGTTTTTGGTCTTTTCTTATTAATGTAGTCATGAATGTCGTACTGTGAGAGCTTGGCTATTTCATTTGGGTGGGTTTTAATATTTTCATAGAATTTATTTGCTTGTTTTGACATGTGTTGCATTAGTGTGTATATTTCTGTTTCGTCCCTAATTTTGTTATTCCTAATGTACCATAGTGTTTTTGTGATGAGTCTGAGTATAATGTTTTGTAGTACTTCAATTTTATGGAAGTTAGTTTTTGCAGTAGATCCGTATATTTCTGAGCCATACATTAGAACGGGTCTCAGAATTGTGGTATAGATAAGTTTTTTATTTTTGAAGTTTAATTTAGAGTATCTTCCTAGGAGGGGATATAATTTTGTTTTTATGGCAATGAATTTTTGTCTAACTTTTTCAATAAGTGGAGTCCATGTTAGTCTCCTATCCATGGTAACTCCTAGATATTCCACTTTGGGTTGCCAATTAATTTTTTGGTCTTGAATTTTGATTTCTTTTAAAAGTCTGCTTGAGTTAGAGAAAATAATGGCTTGTGTTTTGTCTACGTTTTGTGATACTTTCCATCGGGTGAACCATTTTATAATTAGATTTATATACAAATTTAGATTTTCAATAAGGGAGTTATTTAATTGACCTCTTCTAAGTATGGCTGTATCATCTGCAAAAAGTGCTATTTTATTTTGGTTTGTTTTTGGTATGTCATTCATATAGAGTAGGAATAGAACTGGGCCAAGTTTGCTGCCTTGTAGTACGCCGTTTTAGATATTTTTGGTGGTAGATATTTCCTTTTCAATCTCAACTATAAAATTCCTTTCCGTTAAGTAAGATTTAATTAGTTTGATTAGGTAAATTGGAAGCTTGATACTGACAAGTTTATATATCAGCCCTTCTATCCATACTCTGTCAAAGGCTTTTGCCACATCCAGCTTTGCTGCTGCTGTGGCTTGGCCATAAATGAAACCTTCATGTATGAATTCTGTTATTCTTAGTATTTGATGTATTGTAGAGTGTTTTGTCCTGAAACCAAATTGTTCATTTATTATGATTTTGTGTTTGTCAAGGAAGTTTTTGATTTGATTTAAAATTTGCTCTTCTGTTATTTTGCTTAGCGTTGAAAGAAGATTAATTGGACGGTAATTTTCAGGTTTATTAAGATTTTTCCCTGATTTTGGTATGGGTCTGATTACTGCTGTTTTCCATGTTTTTGGGAAGTAGTTTAGTTTTAGTATGCTATTTATTATGATTGTTAGATTAATTATGTATTTTGGGGTGAGGTGTTTAATCATTTTATTAGTTATTTGGTCTTTTCCAGGGGCTTTTCCATTTTTTAATTTTTTGATACTTTCAGTGACATTATTTATTGTGATTTTTCCTTGGAATTTATTATGTTGGTATTTCTCAAGTTTGTCTATTGTGTTCTTAATTACGTTTTCTGTGTTTGTATCTGTTTTGTTGTCATTTTTTAATTGCGTTTGGAATTGTTCTGCTATGATTTCTGTTTTTCCTTGTTGTGTTATATAATTTATTCCTTGGTGTTCTATGTTCGGAATTTGTGTATATGTGGTTTTTAGTTTCTTAGTAGCCCTCCAGAGAGAGCCACTTTGTGCATTAAGAGTTGCAATAAAATTTTCCCAATGTTCTTGCTGTTGTTGATAAAGTAATGTTTTAATTTGTTGATTTAATTTTTGAAGTTGTATTTTATCTTGGGGATTTCTATTTTTTTGGTATTGTTTTCTGATTTAGTTTCTTGTTTTAATTAGAATTTTAACTTCTGTGGATGTTTTTGGTTTAGCAATGGTAGTTTCTTTTGATGAGTTTTGGTAAGCGATTGGTATATTTTTTGTTAGGTTGACTACTCTGTCATCCAGCTATGTTTCTGTTAAAATGTGGGTGAAGTTTAGGTGTAATGAATCTAGGTTGATTTGGAATTCTTCCTAGTTAGTTTTTATACACATTGGTTGAGGCTTAGTTTGGAATTCAATTTTTACAAGTAGGTGATCACATATGATAATTCATTAAGTGTTGTTATTTCGTTAAGGTATAGGGGGTCACTGGCTATTGCAAAATCAATAATGTTTTGTGTGTTTGTGCTATATCTTGTTGGTGTTTGTGGAGATATTAATTACAGATCTGCATTAATAATAAAGTTGCTTAAGATGTGGCCATTTATTTTTGATTTTGGGCATTTCCAGTTAGGATGTTTGCAGTTGAAGTCACCTGTTATAATTATTCTATATCCAAGTGAAAGTATGTTTTCAATATCTGTTGTGTAATTTGGGTGTGTGTCTGGGGGGATGTAAAGTGAACATATAATGATTGATTTTTCGTTTGAGGGGTAAATTTCAATGATTGTAGCTTCACTATTGGAAATTTTTAAAAATAATCTGTTTATAGGGAAGATGATTTTTAATGAAGATACCTGTACCTCTTTGCGAAATTTTGGTGAGCAGTTTCTTGGTGTGTGTATAAAGTTGTAATTTGGTAATCTATATTTTTCGTTTAATTTTAGAAAGGTTTCTTGTACAAGTAATATTTCTGGGCTCTGCACTTGGAGGAAAAGATTTAATTCATGTTTTTTTTATTTCTTATGCTTTGTGCATTCCATGTTATTATTGTGAGTTTATTTTGTAAATTATTCATATGTTGTGTTTGCTTTAGGTATATTTGTGTTTCTAATGAAGCTCATGAATTTTTTCATTTGGGTTACTTATATTTTCCATTTTTTTGTTAAATTCTTGTAATCTATTTCCGAATATTTGATTTACTGTTTGGCAGAATTTTAAGATTTCACTTAGGTTAGAGAAAGCTGTGAAGTTCATGTTTGCGTTGAAGTTTGATGTGTTTGGGTTCGAGTCTGCTGTTGGGAGTGGTGGGAAGTCTGAACTATTATTTGTGGGTTTATTATTCTGAGTTATATTTGCCCAAATTATATTTTCCCTGATTTTGTTGCTTGTAAAAGCCTTTCTGTTTGTTTTGGGGGCTCTAGGGATATTTTGGTAGTTGGCTGGGTGGGGTACACCACAATTTACACATTTTGCTGGAGTTTCTTTGGTTTTCTGGCACTCTCTAGTGCTAAGATCTCCTGCACATTTCAAGCATCTGGGTTTACAATAACAATTGTTGGAACCATGGTTTCATGTTTGACAGTTAAAGCATTTATAGGCTCCTGGTCTAGGCCTGTATGCTTCTATAGATACAATTATTTCACTTAATACTTCGATTTTGTAGATATCTTTTATATTTTGGGTTTTATTTAGTTGTATTTGGAAAATAGGTAGCTTATATTGATCTCTGGTTCTTTTAAGTTGTGTGATTTTAGAAATTTTGAATTTTAGTTCTTCTAAGTCCTCTTTTATTTCCTCAATGGGCATATTTAATGGTAGACCTTTTATAACTATTTTGACTGGTTTTTCACCCAGTTCTGGAATGACAAAGTAGTTAGTGTTGGTTTTGTAAATATTTGGTGAACTTTCTATGGGTGTCAATTGTATTACATACAACTTTAAGGTGTTCCCCAGAAGTTTTAATAGTGATGTTGTTTTCGAGTTCAACACCAATATCAAAACAACTTATCCCTCTCCAAACACAATCACGGATTAGAAAAATTATACTAAAATTCTAGAAAATAACCCAATTAATTATATTACATTAAATACGGAGGATCGTATTGATGAAGAGACAACGAAACTCATGAACGAGGTGATAGAAGCGCGCGTCCAATCGCAACGTCCGGCGCAACCCCACGCCCATCCCTCCCTCCCCAGGAAACTACGAGAACTGAAAAAAGAAAGAAACAGACTTTGAAGATCGTATCAAAATGTACGTGGTTCCAACATCTCAAAAAAGAATATAATAGAATAAATAATAAATTTCAAAAGCAGCTCAAAGCTCACAACCAAACACTTTGGAGAGATAAATTACGATCATCGAATACCCATGACAACTCCATTTGGAACGTCACCGGTATGATCAAAAACTAAAATACTATAATCCCGCCTATCCAATGCCCAAATGGATTTAACTACACAGATAAAGATTAAGCGGAAGCATTTGAAAACTATTTTGAACAGCAATTTTTTCCAAACAATATCACAGTACGATCAAGTGAAAAAATAGTTGAAGAAAGAATAGAACACTATCTCTCCATGACTCACACACAAGCTAACGCCCCCACCACTCCAACACCCCCTAAAGACAAGGCCTGCGCACCGCTATGATGAGTCATCCATAGGAGACTGGTTGTTTCGTCTCCTTTATGGCGATCTAAATAACTTACTTTTTACTATGTATTACGACAAATGTTCAATTATAATTGAATCACGCCACATGGAATTATTTAAGTATTTGATAAATCTGTGTTTGATAATTGGTTGGAAAATTTTAACATTTCTGTTAATTGATCTAAGCTAAATTATTGTAATAAATAAAATAAAAACTGAACAGAAGTTTTTCCAAGATCATTCCTTTATTTAAATGATTTAATTTAAAAAAATGTTTCAGTTTATTATAATAGTACACTTAATAACCGGAGTAAATGAAACATTTGCTTTTATTGCATTATTTTTTTTCATTAAATATCACATAAAAATAGCAAAATTTATAACTTGCTCAAATAATAAAAATAGAATAACGACAACAACTGTATGCTTAAAATAACTTTATTAAACACTCAAATTCTACAATAAAATTTATTATAAATTAATATCAAAATGTAATTAATTTGTTTGGATATGCAAAATAATTTTTTGAAATAAGCAAAATGTAAATAACAATGTAAGTTTAGGGGAACATCAATTTTTAATAATTATATACATCTACAGAAAACTCTTCTCTGAAATTTATATTATTTTCTTAATGTTTGTAATTTTCTTTTGGATTTTGAATTAAGGAGTTTTTTATTTGTTAAATCATCATTAATTTTTTTACAATAATTTTTGAGTAAAATATTAGTAGAAATTAAAACTATTTTTTATTAAATCATCACTGTCATGTTTGCAACATTCTGAAGTTAAATTAATTTCAGCTAATCTAAGATTTTTTAATGTTACATTGCTTGCAATAAATCTATGATTGTTACACTTCAAAAAATCGTTTTCATATTCAGAAGATATTAGTTTAGAAATAACAGTATAATTAAAATGAATTATTTTGATGATTTCATCACAAGGATATTTTAAACCAACCCTATCTATATCGCTTATTAAATAAACACAGCACATTTCACATTTAATTTTTTTAAGAGAGAGTGGACGCAATAGCCTGCTATGTATGTTAAAATAGCTAACAAATGAGAATATTTTTTTAAATCATTAGAGTTTATTTTCAAATTAAACATTGATTCTTTAGGGTCGGGAATATCAAGATTTAGATTTTCAACATCATCATTTATATTAATTTCAACATTTCTATGAACAGCAGAATTTAATGCTAAAGGAATAAAGCTCCTGATCCTTAGTTTAGTTTCTGTTTCGAATATTTGAGTGAGAGAAATGTTATATTGAGATCCAGCCTACAGTCTATAAAGACCAGAACTTTCTTCGAGAGAATGTCTGAAATATTCCCGTTAAAACATATTCCATATTTAATATTTTTGAACAATAATCTACAATTTCTATAAGAGCATTTGTAGTATGTGTTAATGCTAAGTGAGTTTCTGCACTTAATTTTCCTGTATCACTTTTACAGCTTTTCCAATTATTTAACCATAACGAAAATTTTTTTAAGATAAAGCTTTTATCAATATATGTATTAGTAAGTGGTTTTTGATATTAATTTCTTTTTGCATTCCCTTTAAAAACACTTTTTACATTAACGATATCCTACCAAGTGGTTATGTGATTTATAAATACAGCTGTTTCTTCATAGTTAAGTAAATCGAAAATAGGTCCTGCAGTTTTTAGCCCCTCTGAAATATGACAATTAAAAATTTGAACTAATTTTACATTTTGCCTTTCTAAATTTGAAGGACAAAGAGATTTAGAAGAGAGGGTGTGACAATATTTGACAGTATTAATGGATTCAATTTCATGCAGTTTCTTCAAGGTGTTAAAGGAAGCTGTTTTTAATTTTTCATCAAGAAATTTGAAATCAAAATTTGGATAGTAAAACGCTACTTCTGAATTTTTCTGGTTAAGCCAATTATTCCTTACATTTTTAAGCAAATGAACAGAACCTAATACAAAATATAATGGTCTATTTGAATCAATGGGAGGATTATATTTAGTTTTGAGAGACGGGGGGTCTGAAAAAAAGGACATAGCTTTCCTATTAACAGCATTGTTATCATTGCATATACAAAAGATATAAAAACAAATTTTTTCTAAGCCAGTTATTACATCAAAAAGAAACTGGTGTAAAATTTCTCCTGATATTTTTATTGGATATATATGTACAACATCTTTGTAAGTTGAGCAAACACTTTGAATCATAAATGTATAAGCTGTTGTTGATACAGCATCAGAGTTCACAGAATATCCTATTAAATTACCACCTTTATAATCTAATGAAGCTTTTATGTGAATTTCATTCATTAATAAAACTACTTTTTTGTCATTTTCATTAAGGTGAGAATATTTGTATCTAATATATAAAAGAAAATTATTCTTGTTCTGCTCTTTCAAAGGATTTGCTATACAAATGACAATTGATTTAAAGAATATTACAACAGAGAAATCTGTTCTAAGCAATCAAATAAATTTTCATTACTCTCACAAATAATTTTCAACTCACTAATAACAGATTTACACAAGACAAATAAGTTATTCTTATTCTTAATTTTTTCAAAATTTTCTAATGCTTGTAATACATTATCTAAGGTGTGAATATCATTTATAATCATAGGAAATTCAAAATTATTTATCTTATTAATTGGAACACCTTTAATTGAACTTACCAAATTCAAATTTTCATCAACTGTTACTGATGATTCAAGAACAGAAACTTTTGTAGGACTTATCAATAAAAACATAATGATATCCTTATTGGTAACAACAGTCCATGACGATGGAAATTCAAACTTATGTAAACAGTTCTTGAGTTTACTTAAATCCTTAAAGTAAAATTTATCCCTGTAGTCCTTTTCACTTTTTATACTTTCCTCTAAGGCACATGCAAAGTTCTGATTTTCAATTCTTATCTTTTTTGCGTCTGGCTCCTCTCGGTGATTCTTGGCTGTCGTTAAGTATTTCGGACAATTTGGAAATATGGAGGGAATAGCATCTAACTTCAATCATGGGTGTCGTAAGGAAGCGCTCAGTTTTTCACCTGTTTTCTCTACATATAACTCTGAACATCTAAGGATATCACTCTGTGCAAAGTGATGCTCGTAAATCTGAAAAAAAAAAAAAAAAAAAAAAAAAAAAAAAGAAAAGAAAAATTACTATTAATATAAATGTAAAACCATATATATTTAGTTGAATTCTCTAAGACACTTTTAAAAGTTATTTTGATAACATCATATATTTCATTGTGATAAAGTTCAAGCAATATTTATAATTACTATTTTAACTGGTAAAAAATGTTAAACTTGAATTAAAATTATCTAAAAGTTAGAATTTGTGATTTATTTTACAATTTAAATTATGTATATCATGTAACTAAAATTATATCTAATTCCTTTTTTCACTTCATATTATAGATTAATATAATGAGAACGTAAATAATAATTATTTCCAAAAATATATTGAATAATTACTGCTACATCTATTATTTCACATATGTAAAATGTGAAATAAATCATTCGTCAAATATTTAATTCCTAAATTAATTATTAATTTATAATATAATTATTCAGATGTAGCAAAAATGTCTTACTAAACACAGTAAAACTTAATATACCAATAATGATAAAAAAATAATTAATTTGATTAATTAAATAGTGAATATTTTTAGTAATTATCAAATCTATTGAAACTTTTACAAATAGAGCCAAATGAACTACAGAATGAGAATTATTTTTTAAGATGAAAAACGTACAATTATAGTTGATTGAAGTAACATTAACTTTAATATTTCTTATCCATGCCACTAACAAGTGTTTTAAATTTTAAAAAAATGTATTTCACTAACAATATTTAATTATTATTATTATTTGAAATAAATAACATAAGATTTACCCTAGAATTTTTTGTCACTTTTAGATTTTCTTGAGGTATAACAGTCAGCCATTTCTTTAGCATGTCTTTATTTTTAGGAAACCTAAAGACAGATACCTTTGATTCTTCATCGTAGTTCGATCGGCAATGGATAACTGAACACTTGAATGGCATTTTTATGAAATTTCTTGAATTAATATAATACTTTTAATGAATATTTTAAGACAAGGCTTATATTACACACACGTGCAAAATCAACTCCGTACAGAGACTGAAATGAGTCGTCGAGCAGGCGACAGAAAATGGAGAGAAAAATTTAAACTTTAGGGGGTCGTTGGTCAGCCTTCTGTGGATGATTCATTCCAGAAAGAAGTTTTGGTGCGCAGGCCTTGTCTTTAGGGGGTGTTGACCACTCCATCGGAGGTCTACACACTTATTCAATAAATTAACATACACAAAGCACCTGGCATTGATAAAATTTCTAACACTATGATTAAAAAAATGCCCATTAAAACAATATTTAGATTACCTAATCTAATCAATGCCATACTCAAACATGCATACTTCCCCACACCCTGGAAAACCAGTCATACCCATTCCAAAACCAAAATTAGATCATAAAATTCCATCCAACTTCAGCCAATCAGCCTTTTGCCTACTCTGAGTAAAATCACAGAACTATTATTCTTAAAAGGCTATATACATTCCTAGAAAATAACAATATCTTCATCCCACAACAGCACGGATTTCGAAATAAGCATTCCACCACTCACCAACTTTTTAGAATAGGCGAAATTATCACAAAAAATTTCGTTATGAAACGCAACATTACTGGTGCTGTATCACTCGACATAAACAAAGCCTTCGATAGAGTTTGAATTGAGAGGCTTATCTATAAGCTAATAAAAATTGGTCTCCCTGACCTATTAACTAAATTAATATTTTCGTACCTGACAGGTCGCAGTCTTAGAGTGGCTATCAAACAAAATTACTTAAAAAATAAAGCAATAAAAGCAGGTGTTCCTCAGGGTTCTAAACTGGGCCCTAGACTTTTTTCTTATATATATCAATGACATACCCCACTCAAAGCTAACGTCGTTACACCTATTTGCAGACGATACTTTTATTCTAGCGCAGCGTCGAAAAGTAACACAGGTAATAGATGCACTCAACACGCACATACACAAGCTTGAGCTTCGGTTCAAAAAATGGAAAATCATGATAAATAATCAAAAAAGCGTAGCCATAGCATTCACTAAAAGTAAAAAATATCCTCCAGGTAATCAAATCTTAATAAACGACTCCACTATTCCCTGGTCTAGCGAATGTAAATATTTAGGTATTACATTCGATAGAAAATTAAGTTGGAACAAACGCATAAATAATATAGTCTCAAATTTCAATAGATCAAAAGCCTCCTTTTATTTTTTACTAAAATATGACTCTGAATTGTCAATAGAAAACAAAGTAATCATTTATAAAGCGTTCCTCAGACCCATTATCTCATACGTTTGCCCACTCTGGGGCCACACCCACGATATTAAATTTAAAAGCTTAGAATCATTACAAAATAAAACAATAAGAAAACTAACTAATACTCCCTGTTATTATGGAAACAAACAAATCAGAAAAGAATTCAACATCCCCACACTAAGGGAATTTTTCGCAAAAATAATGAATAACATATATAAAAAAAAACCACTTAAGAAAAATTCAACAATAATTAAACTTCCGTCTTACGATGAAAATCACCCCATCAATAGATTCAGACCCCGATCATTACTAAGATTCTGCTCTAACCCGCCTCATGCTCAACTAAATAGCACAAGTGCAATAACATAACTAACACATTTTGTTTATAATTCTTTTATTCAGATTAATATTTTAGATGAAAAAAATATAAAAAAAAAACTGTATATAAATGAAAAATAAGTGGAATTAGGAAATTTCTACTAACACTTAACGTTATTTGCATTCTAACTTAAAAAAAAAAAAAAAAAAAAAAAAAAAAAAAAAAAAAAAATAGCGCCAAATTTAAAATTGGCAAAAATTTAAAAAAGGGCTAACAGCCAATCAGAGGCCAGAACTCTGCAACTTTTTCTCAATTTTCACTAACTTCATCTTAGCGCACTTGTGCAAAATTTAAAATCCCAATACTTTGTAAACTTAAAATTAACTTCTATGGAATTAAATAAATTATTTAAACTCTAGCAAACTAAACACCAGAGAATAACTATGCTCTTGAAAAATAAGCCCCCAAATGAAACAATTACTTTACTTAATAAAGCCAGACAGAAAACAGCTATAACTACCAAACACAAGTGTTAAAACCGAGGGTGAGGATCTTTAGATCCTAGGAACCTCAAAAAAAACGGCAAGGGCAGCCGAAATTGTGGAGCTGGAATGATGTTTTTATCTATATCTGAAATATCTCTGGGATATAATTGGAAGTTTGTCTCTTAGGGGGCGGGGTTAATTATTTTGCATGTCAGAGGGTAAACTCTGGTTCAAGTTTAATAGGTTTTTAACTAAATATTTAACAATTTAATGTTAGATATTTTAATATTTATTTACAGTACATTTTCCGAATTTTATTCATTCAAGTTATTCTTTTCCAAGTGTACTCTGTTAGTAAATTTTTATGGTTAATTAAAAATGGAAGGTATTTAGAGGTGAGCTTTGCTCTGATTGGCTAGCGCCAATTATGCTTTAAAATTTGAGTTTCCCGCCAAATCGGCATTAGAGATTTAAGTAAATATAAAAAATTATTTGTAAATATAAAAGTTTTATTAGTAAATTTGGTGTTAGTATGCTATTGAAATGAGAATACAAAAATATCTTTGCTTTCTTTTGGGATTTTTCGTAATTTTATGTACTTTCTTTGGTTTTTATTATTTTTTTTCATTTTTTATTATTATTTTTAAATATACAAATTAAATTTATCCTGAGTAAATATACTGTTTTAGCAGGCTATGTTAAGTGATTGCACTTGATCCATTAATTTGAGCATGAGGGGGATTTGGGCAGAATCTTTAAAGTAATCGGGATTTTAGTCTATTTTCTGGTAGAAATGCGTCATAAGATGGAAGTTGAATAATGGTCGGATTATTTGTTAAATTAGTTTTTTTATATAAATTTTTCATGATCTTTGCGAATAATTCTCTAATTGTTGGAATTTTGAATTCCTGTATAATTTTCTTTTTCATGTAGATACTTAGGAGTAATAATATTTCATTAAAGTTAGAAAAACATTGCTTTCCTCTTGAAAATATTAACCTTTATTGCGATCTTTTACAAGCTACCCTCGTCCATTCGTTCCAAAATGTATACGCAGAAAAATATTTGAAAATATACACTTACTTTCTCACTCAGGTATTGCAGCTTCCATTGATTTAATCACGAAACGCTGCATGTGGCTTGACATGCACGAACATATTAAAGATTTGGTTCTTAGCTGTGCTAAATCCCAAAAAACTAAGATAACTCAGCACACTAAATCTCCCACTGGCACTTTTGCCACACCGGATGTTCGTTTCGCACACATACATATTGATTTTATTGCACCCTTACATCCTTCTGTGGGAAAACAATATTGTTCGATCATTATCGACAGATTTACAAGATGGCCTGAAGTCATTCCGACAGAAGATATGACTGCAGAAACAATTGCTCGTACAATAGTACACGGATGGATTTCAAGATTTGGATCACCTATCACTATTACTACAAACCAAGGCAGAAACTTCGAATTACACCTATTTCACGAACTCACAAACATGTTAGGGTGTAATAGAATTCAAACCTCACCTTATCGTCCTCAAGCTAATGGCATTATTGAACGAATGCATCGACACCTTAAATCCTCCTTAAAAGCTCACAATAAAAAAAATTGAACCGAAATTTTGCCAATCGTATTATTAGGTTTACGCATGGCTCTTAAAAACGACATAAAAGCAACTAGTGCTTAACTAGTGTATGGCACAACTCTTTGATTATCATGTGACCTCGTTTCAAGTAATTTAACTAATCAGTGTGTTAACTCAACTTATGTATCAAGCTTAATTAACATGATGAGAGAATTAAACCCAATCACCACCGCAATCCACGGGAAATCCAAAACATATGTAAATTCTTTATTAAAAACCTGCACTCATGTATTTTTAAGATCAGATAAGGTTAACCCACGACTAGCACTTTCTTACAATGGACCACATTTAGTTACCAATAGAACAAATAAAAATTTTGTTTTGGACATTAACGATAAACCTTACACCGTTTCCATCAATCGATTAAAACCAGCATATCAGTTCTCAGATGAAATGGATGTCGAATTAACCATGTCAAACGAAACTGCTGATAGTTCTGACGTTCAGACTCCTTCACAACCACTGCACAGCACAGCACTAGATGTGGTAGGAAAGTTCATTTTCCAAAACATTTAATTATTGAATATGTAATAAAAATAAATAATGTCTTGTTCATATATAACTAAATATACTGCACATTCATAAACTAAAATCTGTGTAAAATATTACGAAGTATATAAATTCATGGTTTATTCTGTATCAAATCACCAATGTATGTCAACATTTTGTTATAATTCATATTATTGAAAATAGCAACATGTTTTGTATAATTTTTCTTCGTAACGCGAACTGTCGCTGTCTGAGTCGATGGGGGCATAGTCTGTAGTGATCCCTTTCTCACGTCCTTAATTAGTAACGGAAAATTGGATTACATGTATACATTGATTGAATCTATGTTAGTGAAATTTGAACACCCACCATCTAATTCTACATCAATTTTATCAGAAATATCAGTAGATTAACTCTTTGAAAGATGTTTGGGTATCTGTTAATTTAACACTAATAGCTTTGCCATGAATTACTGTCATCATAGCAGGGTACCTTTTATATTTGTTAATTGGCAAGTTCTTATTTTCATAACAATAATAATAATTAACATCTACATTATTTCTTCCCTTTGTCCCACACCTCTTAACAAACTTATGACTAACATTTGCATTTTTAAAAGCAATGAACCCATCAATTGAATTGAAACGATAGAATATTTGCTATCATATACCGTCAGCAAATGTTTTTCATATGCTACATATGAAAAAAAGTTTTATCGCACATACTAGACATGAATTCTGATGCAGTTCTTCAGTTTAAGCATGCATTTTGGTTCTTATCTTGGTTTAAGATTGATTTATTTTGAAACATAGCATTACAAATATCACATTCTTTATTCGTATACTGATTGTTCAAATCCATTTTATTTTCAAAACAAAAAGTAAAAGGCAACAAATAAGAATAATTGGCAAAAGGAATCAATGACAAATCAAAAATAATAACAATAATAAAGTACTTCGCTAACAGGCACCAACATTAAATTACTTGAACTCAATATATATTCGTAGAACCTTGACAATCAAACTTTAATCCTGAGGGCTTTTAACGCACGATGCCGATACGATTACTGTAACTAGATTTGCAATTAGGCATCTCCCAACAATGAACTTATTATAAACTCTAACATACATAGTTTTATAACGATGTTTATAAATAATAGTTGGATAACGGAGAAAAAAGTCGTTTTAAAAAAAAAAAAATTAGATATACATGGGAAAAGTATAAAATTAGAATACATTTTTTAATAATATTTAATAAATAGCTGAAATCACAAATATTATCGCACAATAAATGGTAAATCAAAAATAAATTACGCAAAAACTTACTTGAATATTAAAATCTCAAATTAACGGTATACAGTGTCACACTGCAAACACAGCAACAGCCAAAAATGCAAAGAAAAAAAATGGCTAATGCAAATGCATGTATGTATGACGTTTATGTTTTAGGGGGTGACAAAAGTAAATTCAATAGCTGAGAATCTGAAACACTGGGGATAAAATTCGTGCGGATCTTCCGAACGCTCCCGAGGACTAGTTCTCTCGGAGAAAAGTTTACTTCCCTTATCTGCTAGTGCCCATCTGGCAAGGGGTGAATAAATTCTCACGCCTCAAGGTTCGGACAGGAAATGAATGCCGAATCCCTTTTTCCTCGGGGGAAGCAGGCGTGTAGGACCTCGTGATATACCAGTTGAGAGAGGAGTAAGAACGACCCAGCCACTTGGTAGGCGACCGTCTTGTGATGTAGAATGTAATAAACGTTTCCGTGAATTGAAGTCTTGATTCTGCTCTTCGCATCGAACACTACGACTAAATTCCAAAATTTCAATCTCGCTGTTTTCTGAATGAAAATTTGATTCTATTTCATTATCGCATGATTCTTCATCAAAAAAAGCACTTAGAGTACTTTCAGAATCATTTTCTGGCCCTGAAAAAGGGTTTTTTTTTTTTTTTTTTTGATGATAAGAAAGGCATTTTACAGAAAGAATTAACTAAAATCAAATCAAATGCGTAAACACAAATAATGGCGCTGAACTCCGTAAAGTCCTGGACATGCGCAAAATGTCTGAACATTTTACCTAACTGCGCATACGTTTGTTTATTAATACCTCAACGCTTTCTTTCGACGTTTCGGTCCCGGTCTCGAGACGAATACCGTCAGTATTTCAAGGTAAACATATTAATTAGAAACTTATTGCAGACAAACATTTGTGCTTAAGTCTGTCAACTGTGGTATAACTTTAGGTCTTTTAACTCTCCGCTTATAATGGAAGGAATAACTGAATCGGAAGAGAAAAGTGGAAGTGTAGATGAAACTTGCATTATAGACGAAGGCTCTAAGAAAGAAACTCACTATACGGGTGCAGTATTTGGAAAAGACAAAGTTTACATAGATGAACCATCTGGTAGAGATGTATCTTGCACTAAGAAAGCATCTGGAAATGATGAAACTTGCAAAGAAAAGGAAGCTAGACCAATTGATGAATTGTCATGTTTACATTTAGATAATTATACATCAGTTAGAACTACGAAAGATTACCGTAATATTCACTCTCATTGCATTGCTGGTACTTCAATAGATGAATTATTATGGAAGGTATTTTTTTTATTTTTTGCAATTTAAGATTTTATTATTTTAAAACTTTTAATAAAGTGTCATTTTAAGCTCTGTCATTCTACAGAACATAATATGCATAATATTTTGGCATAATATGACCTCAAATCTAAATCTTTTCATCAAATTTCAATATGTATTTTACATTTTTCAAAGGCGGACTTCTTCCAAGTTACACTTTGTATCTATTCTGAAAAGATTGCCATGTTTAGAATATTTTGCTTAAGAATAACTCAAAGGTTTTTTAAAAAAAGTGAAATTAACATATGAATTTTGTATTGCTATCAAATAATCCTGAAAGGATATGTCCTTTGTATTAAATATGGTTTTAAATTTACATTGATATATTTTATAACATATTTGCATCAGCTAATAGCTGTGGTTTAGGTAAAATATCAGTAAAGTATTTCCTGGGTTACAGGTTTGATTCCCAGCTGTAATGTTATTACAGATACTTGTTTAAATCATTCTATATCAAATTTGAATATATTAAAGCAGTTGTATAAAATTTCATGTACAACTGCTTTATTTTAGTATATTCAGATTAAGGTAGAATTCTAGCATGTGTAACATGTTTGGCACAATTTTCTAAAATATCACTAATGGCAAAATGATTTATGCTTATTCTTAATGACAGAGTAGCATTTTTATAATTTTCTCCAAAATGATGTAAGCAAAAACAAAGAAAGTGAGAATTACATAAACAAACTATAAAAAAGCATATGAATCAAAAGTGAATAAACAAGATATAAAAGGAAGTATTTATAAGTTTCAATAATTCTGAAATTATAGAAATTACTCTGAATTACAAACTTACAAAAGAAAGTTGGAGCTGAATAAAATTTTTAAATTCACTTCGTCTTTGTTTTTTTTCTCTTTATCGACAATTACAGCTATAAACACATTTTATCGCAGTGATAAAAGCTTTTACCTTCTCCGCAAGCATTTTACATTAATTGAAAATATAACAACATTTGTACTTAACCATGAATATGCCAAACTCGTATTTTATCTATTTGACGCCTTTTACTCTGCAATAACATCACTAATGTTACCAAATTTATTTTGTTATATATACTTGGTTCAACTTTTTGTTATTACTATTACTGAACAAAGTCAAATTTAAATGTATTGAAAAATAAGAATATATAATGTTATAGAATGAATTTGCTTTAATTGATTAACTCAAAGTAATTTTAAGTAAATAAGTTTGAAGAAAAAGTAAGTTATGAATAATCTTTATTCTCTGTTTGTGATGGAAGGAATATCTGAATCATAAGAGAAAAGTGAAGGTGTTGATGAAACTTGCATTATAGACAAAAGATCTAAACAAGAAGAAACTCACTATACAGGTGTAGTACTTGGAAAAGACTAAGTTTACATCAATGAACCATCTGGTAGAGATGTATCTTTCAATAAGAAAGCATCTGGAAATGATGAACTTGCAAAGAAGCTAGACCAATTGATGAATTGTCATGTTTATACATTTAGATAATGAGAGAGAGAGAGATACACCAGTTAGAACTATGAAAGATTTATGTAATATTTACTCTCATTGTATTGCTGGTGTCTTAATAGATGATTTATTATGGAAAGTATTTTTTATTTTTAGTAATACCGTGCTGTGCTTGGCATGAAAATTTTAAATCGCACCAAATCCGTACCTGCTTGTAGGGTTTTACTGATAACTTTGCCAGAATGGATTCGGTCATCAATTGTATGATGTATCCAAATATGCATGATTCGTTTGGAGTTTTATTATACAGTGAAGCTTATACTGTGTGTTTTATGTTTCAAAATTTTTTTGAAATGCTGAGTGGGAAATTTTAAGTTTATTATTTTTATAAAAATATGAGTGTTAGCCATATAAATTATTTTTAAATTTAATACCATTTCACATATTTAATTAAAAAATATTCTTGTATGGTTTGTCTCCAATTGTTCAGCAATCTCCAAAAGCAGAAGTAATTTAAAAGTTCAAATTAAATTATTTAGACTTCTACAATGATGTAAACATGACATTCAAATTTATGTTTTTCCAGTTTCCAGTCACATTAGAGAAAGCGTAAATTTTCTTATCCTGCTTTCTGCAAAATTTGTGTTACATTGGTCTTTCATAAAATCTGTGATTTTAACCACTTAGTGGCTGTTTTTTTAGAAATATTTATCTTCTGGGTGTTGGTATATCCACTAATAAACTAATAATTGCAAGTGAACAGTGCTTATATCGTATATTTAAGCTAGTGAATGGTGGTGGGTGTATTGAACACTGATGACAAAAATTTCTGTTCTTGCTATAAAATGACTTGTACCAAATGGTGTTGCTGGCCACATGGCTTGTATAGTATTAATATGCATCTTTTATAAATTTTGCTATCTGTCTGATTATATAGAGATGCTGTTATGTATAAGTGCTTATTGTTGTGTAATAAATCTTCATTATAGTAAACATTTCTGTTTATTTTTCATCACTCATATTAAGCCACCAAATCTTTGAAGCCAACTTTTCAAATGTCTGCAATATTTTAAGACTTGGTCCTGTAGCTCTTTGTGCTTATTCCCTAATATTAAAATATAGAAATGTGAAACAATGAAAAATGAACTGTTACAGGTTTGGTACAATTTCTAGTTTTCTTGCTGACCTAAATTTTGTCACTTGGTGCAATATGTGGTTTTTAAAATCCCAATTGAGCTCAATCTTAAATTTTGAATATTTAAATCTTTTACTATTTTCAGTATCAAATATTGAAATTTTGTATGTTTCAATATATACCTGTAAAAAAAATATAGCGAAATCAATAACTTAAAAACTAATATAGGAAATTTTATAAAGATTACATATTACAGAGCAAATATAAAGTAAGTCTAAAGATCAATATTACTGTTTGTTCTCAATCAAGTGTACATTATCAATTTTATAAAATTATTGTCTTTTCATTAATAAAAAAATACAATAAAATAATGAATAATGTAAATAATGTATGTTTTTAAAAAAAATTCTGATTTTATTTAATTGGTACCTACCTTAAAGAAACATCTGTTGTAATGGAATTTAGAATAAGAGACAACCAGGCATTATAGCTAAATCAAATCCAGTAATAAAGCCAAATAAAATAAAAATAATAAAAATAAAAGTAAATAAAAAAATAACTAAAATATAATAAGTAAAAAAATAATCTTAAAAATAACATATTTTTAGAAAAACTCTGGTTTTAATTAAGTTTTCTAATTAACTCTTAAATTCTGGTTTTAATTATCACAACTTTAAATATTTCAAGTATAAATATAAAGTAAATGAAACACATAGCAAAAGTTTTAAGAGTTACTATAACTCCCAATAAATTTTGCATACATGAGGTTATTATCAAATTAGAGATTATTTCTTAAAATTGCTAGAATCAATTCTTTTAGAGTAATCTGCCTGTTAGGTGCATTTGGCACACTTACAGACCTGTAGAATTTAGCCATATTTTCTTAGAATTTAAAAGTTAGAAATTATTTGGATATTATAATTTTATAAAGTTTAATTTGTAATTTATATTTTTAAAAGTTTTTTTTTCCAAAGTTATTATTTTTGTAATTTAGAATGCGTAAAGAGAAGGTTATGATTATTAGTTGGTCAGAACATCCTTCAAATTCCATGATTACTTTTACTTTAATTGTTATTTGATTAAATATGCTATTTTATATAGGCTAAATTATGTAATTTATTAAGTATAATGTAGAGAAATATTTAAGGTAAATATAGCTTTCATGTTGAATTATACTGCTTGATTAATTAAAAATGGATTACTGTATATAGTAGTGCATGATTTATTACAAAGTAAGTTTTCATAAAAATGGAATTTATAATGTTATTGATTTAGCTATATTGCATGTCTCTTCTAGATAGCATTGGATGTGTTTTAAATGGACATCACTTTCCAGTATATTAGATACCAGAATTTTCATAAAAATAAGATTTATGTTTTAGCTTTATTTCCTGATTCTTCTTATGTCCTAGATTGTATTGCATCAGATGTTTTTTTAAGGTGAGGGCCACTGCTTGGTAAATTAGAAGCCAGAATTTTCATAAAAATGTATGTTATATTAATTATTGACTTAGATTTATATTGCAATTGTTATTACCTAGTATTGTGCATTTTATTAATATTTTTATATACATTGATTTAGATTTACATTTACCATTAACTTAGAATAGTGCTATTGTTAATACATGGTGTTATGTGTGTACATATAGTTGGTATTTTTATATAGAGTAGGTGTAATTACAGTATTTAAATGATATTAATAACAATAATATTTTCAATTATTTAAAAAATTGATTTTATGTATTTTATAAATCACTTGGAAATTTTGTTTAGTTTTTGTTAAACTTTTGTTTGTTTAGATTTTGTATTTGTGAATAGTAGTATTGATTTTTAGGGATATTTTCTATTTGTTTTCTAATATTCAATTGTTGTGAAATATATGAAATTTTATTTCTAGTCTTCAGTTTTGTAGTATTTCTGCAGTAAGTATAAATAATAAAATACTTGAAATCGAAAATAACAGGGATTGCAATACTCGAAGTTTGAGATCATTTTGAAAACCTGATGTTCTGCAAAATGACATAATTTAGTCTGGTGAGATAACTGCAACACTTTAACTAAAATTGGAAATAACACCTTACCTAGTCCAGCTTGTAGGATTTTATCGCTTGAAGTTTAACATCAATATAATAGCTATTTCAGCATATGGATTTGTGTGGCATGACTTATATAACATACTTAGGTCAAGTAACAGAAACCGTGGAATCTATTGATGTCCATCATAGATGTTTTAAAATATCTATAGACCCTTACTTAATTGAGAAAAAGCTTTTACCTTTGTAAATCAGAAATGTTTAAATTTAATGCTTGAAATTTGAATGTTTTATGTGATTATAGATCGTGTTTTAAATAACAGGCATAGGATTTTTTCTTTGTATAGTTTCTATTTCTCAAATTTTTTTTTCAATAATTTAAAATTGTTTCCCATACAAAAATATTTTATAATACTTCTATTTTCCATTTTAAAACCTTGCTTTATTACCTACTTATTATTTTGTAATTGTGCTTTTGAGTAGTATTAGAAACAGAAAATTTTGTTTGTAAGTTTATTTTCCAAATTAAAGTGATTTATGCAATACAATTAATTTGTAAAATCCAATCTCTTTGCATCTTGTCCAATTTTGATTTTAAATATTATTTTAATTAATGAATTAAGTGTAGCAAAAATTTTAATTGAAAGCTGTAAATCAATAATGTGAACAATATTTTTATAGTAATTTGTTTTTGGTTGATTTGGAGGTGGCACACACCTTTGGAAAGCATCCTGAGTAAAAACTTAAAGCCAGTAGACATTTTTGAGAAAAATGAACCTTTAAACTGAAGAATTTAAATACCATTTGATTGATAATTATTGAGCATAAATAAAAGTAGTAAAATTAATTTGCCAATATTTTATTAAAAAATATTACAGAATACACAGATGAATATTAGAGCCTGAATAAAAAATTTAAGGCCAACGTATAAAATAACATATAAGAAAAAAATTACAAAATCTAAAAAGGTCGTGTAGGAGCCATTTCTTCGAATTACTTCAAATATTCTTGTTTTCATGGATGAAACGAGTTTTTGACAAAGGGTGAGGTTGATTTTACACCATTCATCTTCGATAGATTTCAGCTCTGTTGTTGATGTAAAAATGTTTCCCATTTTCATAAACTCTTTTTGCTAAGTTACCCCAAAGGCTCTCGATTGGGTTGAAGTCAGGTGATCTTGCTGATCATTTCACAATTTCAACATTGTAGACTTCGAACCAATTTTTTTTGCTGTTACTGGAATGGACCGATGCATTGTCTAGCTGATATTTCCAATTTTCTCCAGCAAAACATTCAGTGTTTGCCAAAAGATGATTTATTAGGACATTTTGGTATCCTTGTGAATTCTTAACTTCTAAGATAAATCTTAGAAGTTAATAAAATTTGTCGATCTTTATTTTTTAATAACTTTTAAAATGAAATTAGAAATATATTTTTTAAAAATAAAATTTGTTTCATTGATAATTAAATAAAAGAAATGATTTTTTTTCTCGAACTGCGCATTGGATACATTTTTTTTTTGTACCTCACATCCTTTGTATTTTTATATTACTTTAACATGTTTGTTGTCATTTTATTTTGCTTTCTCTATTGTTTCTAGTTTAAAATATGTTGTGTAATTCAAAAGTTTTTGCTTACATACAACAAAATATGAACTTGACAAAATATGAATTTTCAAAACACAACTCTTAATTATTTCATGTTTTTATGTTCCAACATTATCAGAGAAGCACAAGTTTAGGTTCCAGAAGTACATCACCTGTGCTACCTTTATACACTCTCACACCTCTTTGAGCTTACACAATAGGATTTTGTGAGGGAAAAAATTTTGTAACTTATAATCGATGGATTATATACATGAAAACATTGTATTTGCATTGTTTGTAAATTAGCATTCTGATGTATATTTATTAATGTTATTTGTAATAACTTGAAAGAAATGATTTTTGTGCAACCTTTTTATAATGGGTCAAATCCAATTATAAAATGATGGTTTATTGATTATTACTACTTTGAAATTAAAAAAAATGGTCTCCAAAATTCTATTTTCATTAAATTTGCAATTTCATAAATTGTTTTTGAAATATGTAGTTTCTGTCATTAAATGACTTTATTACATAAAATATGGTGAAAAATTATGATTCTTATAAATATGATATTTATATTCCAATGTATTTAAATTGAAATATCTGATTATATATATGTATATATATGTGTGTGTGTGTATATATATGTATGTGTGTATATGTGTCTGTGTATATATATGTAATTTTATACGTAAATGCATTTTAAAATTTTTTAAAAGGTATATATAAAGCTATTTTTGGAACTGCATTTGTTAATTGATGTTCAACTGCCTGATTATTGCTCAAAAATATTTTTAAATGCTTGGAATTTGTCTAGTATCATGTTTGAAAATGTTGGTTTAAATATTTCAGAAGATTATAAAAAAATTTGTGTGTGTGATTTAATAATTCTCCAACAAACTTTATTTTAAATATTGATTGTTTCAATGGGAATCTTGATATTGTTTGGAATCTATCTCAAAGTAATGAATTACAAAGTTCATAAATGGCTTGATATGTCTTAACTATTTTAGTAAATTTTACTCACTGAACCAAATGAAATATTTACCAATTCTCAATCTTGCTTTTGAATTTTTTTTATACTTTGTAAAAAAACATGTATAATTTAATCAAAATTTCATTTGCAACTTTTCTTAAATTTAAGGATTTTGAATTGAATAAATGTAAACATTAAATTGTATGATTAAAATGTAAGTTTTACTATACTTTTCTATTCTTAATGCAATTTCTCTTAAGCAATGTATATAGTTTTCATTATTTTATGAAAAGCTATTTAGGAGCAAATACAAATTTTTTAAAAACTTTTGCTTACAGTTAATAAAATTTTATCTTCAGATACCACAAAACATTTAAATGGAATAAAGTCCTACTCCTAATATTTTTTGTGTTTTTATTCATTATTCTAGAGTTACACAAATTCTAGCATTAATTAATATTCATGATTTAATTTAATCATTAATTAGCATTATTGATTTTTTTGTCATAAATTATGCAAACTGTTTTTTTTTTGTGCATAGGTATATTTTATTTTTTAGTATTTTAACATGTTATCAAAATAATATACTATTCAGTTAATTTTTCATGTTTGATTTTACATAGGATATTTTTCGTTAGTGTTTTGTATATCTTGACTTTAAAATCTTTGAGAAGTGTTCATAATTTCCCTATAGCATTCCATGTTTTTATTTTATAGTATTATCACTGCTTCTGCTACATCTGTGAAACAAGGTTTCATAGATTACATGCTTGTTTAATTTGCCCATATTTTGCGTGCTATGAAAATTATCACATTCAAGAGCATTACTATGCATTTGGACATTGCCTGGGTATGATATTTATTAATATTATAGCTATAATATCTAAATTTAATTTTTTATTCATTTTTCAATTTTAAGAAAGTTTTTCATCAAATAATTTTTTATTTTAAAATAAACATGCTGAATAATAACATGTTGAATAATTTAAATTTTACTGTTAAATTTGTTAATAGTTAAGTTTTTATTATATCTACTTTTAATATATATGTGCATGCGTAATCATGAATTTTCTATTTTTTAAATGAAAAATAGTATATAGGAATTTAATGTGCTAGATAATATCTTTCTGTTATTATTTTTACTCCCAAAGAAACTTAAATAATATTACTAATTTCCATTTATATTTCAAATTTAATTATGATTGTAGAATTTAAAAAAAAGGAAGGTTTTGAAGAGTAATAATACTTTTATTTTTTAAGAGATTCTTTTCGAGTTAGATACTTACTTCATAACATTAGTTTATATATAAAGTTAAAATTATATGAAATATTTGTAATAAGTAATTTTAATATTTAAATATGTTTTTCAATCATAAAATTTAGAAATCCACATAAAAATGTATTATTGAATAAATACTAGAAATCAATTGTGTGTGCTGCTTCAAAATAAAAATGTCACTTAAATAATATTAGTAACTGAAGAAGAAAGGAGAAAAACAAAGTTAGACCTATTCTGTGTTTCCAAAAATGATTGATGCATTCAGTAATTAGATTCTTTTATTGTATAATTTTAAAAGAAAATCATATTTTTTCTTCTTGCTATTGATTAGTGATACAATTTAAACTAATTAATCAGTTAATGCAAGATTTATTCCTGAAAATCTTCATCTAATGACAAAGTGAAAGTGGTTTCCATTATGTTAACTTTTATGAAATATTATCAGTAAATCAGAAAATATATTGAATTTGGATTTTATTTAATTATTGAAAATGGAATAGCATATATCTTAAGAAAATATCATTTATTTATATACTCATTTAATTTGAAGAATTCAATTTTTTCACTTCATGCCTTTATATCTTGTCATGAAAGTCCCCTTAAAGCTCTTTATCGATTTTCTAAAATAAGAAGCTTTTAAATTTAAAGCTTTGGTTCAATATGTATTAAAATATCTAAACTGAGAGAGAGAGAGAGAAACATAATTTGTAACATTTATTCAAATATTTAAACTAAGAAAGAGAAACTTAAAAAGCTAAAATTCTGTATCATGGTAAGACATGATTAAAAATTAATAGGATTAGACTTAATGAGGAAAATTAGTTAACAAATAATGTTATAGTATAGATTTGATGAATCAGAAATTCAGGAAAATCGTCACTAGATACCAAAATCATAAGATAGCTTAGGTACATATTGTATTGAAATTAAAAGGAGTTAGATTTTGCCCTAGACTACTGTGCCATTTCAAAATCACATCAAGTAATCAAAGTGTAATGTCGAAGATAAGGGTTGCTATTAGTCTAAAACTACCTTGATACAATGTACAGATATATCATTTTTGGGAAAATATGACATAGAAAATAAATAATGCATAGGTAAAAATGCAAAGATTTATTAGCAGTAATTTAATAATGTTTATAATACAGTTAGGGCAATAACACATATCTCAATTAAAATATGAAATATTTTAAAATGTAAAATGATTATTTTAAATTTGATTACAGAATTCTATAAAAATATGATTACTGCAATAAAATCGACCAATTTTGTAAAAAAAAAAAAAAAAAAAAAAAAAAAACTTTATATATAAGAATTTTATTAATTTATTTAAGGTTTTGAGTGGGACAGAACAATGTGGATGAAAAACTATTGTATTTATTGTATAAAGATTTATAGCTTAATGCATTTATTTCACTGCATTCTGCTTAAATCATTTTACCATTAGTTCAATGAATTTATAATCTACGCTTGACTTGTGCTTATATAGTTTGTTTTTCCAGGGAAAAATGTATGTATATAGATTTCAGAGATATTGCTTGGTTCTTAAAAGAAAAACAAATGTTAGTGCAATGAAATATACATTATACTAAAATAAAGGAAGAAAAAAATTCACTAAAATGTTTAAATTTTGATAAAGTGGACTTAAATTGAATAATTCAAGAAGAATCAAACATCTGGAACCAAAGGTCTGTTGTACTAGAAAGTGGAATGGTAAGCACTCTGTCCTTCAGTTCAATCGCTTGTGGTTTCACATTCCACCTCTAACTTTGGTATTTATGTAGCATTTTTGAATTCAGTCTAATTACTTTGTATGCAAAAATTGACCATTGAGTCACAAACCAAACCAAAAAAATAAGTATGTAATAGATTGACTTCAAAATTCCCATATATGTTAAGAAATGCCCTATTCATGTACAAATATTTGGATCAGTTTAGTAGTAAATCACATTTCTATACTAACTGCGGTATTGGTTTTATAAAAAAATATATCTTAAAAGAAATTTGAGTTTTTGTATAGTGTGCCCAGGTGACACAAGCAATCCCCTTTCCCGAAATCCCTTTTTCAGCAAATTATTATCGAGGCAAGCAGAGTTGAAATAAATGCATTTAACATTAAGCAAATATGTCTTGTGATTTCTGAGGTTTGTGATCTACTTTGTATCAATCCGCTGTGGAGCTAGAGAACGAGTGAAGCGATCAGACTTTCTTCTCACTTTAGTAAAAAGTATTCCCTTCCAGATGAGTTATGTAATGCATAACACTGAAATTTTATTAGCTCTTTTATAATATTTTAATTATTTATATTTAATAACTAGTTTGTTTAAGCTACTTAATTATTCTACCTTCTTACTGATCTGATAATATATCGACCATATATCAAAAGTGGTGACTATAAATGTTGAATTTTAACCAAAATATTTCACATTAATTAAAAAAATCTTCTACTGAAGAACTCATCCCAACCTCCCTTTCCCAGCTTCCTGAAACCAAGAAACTAGCACTTTCTTCTGTACCCTTCATGTAGGGTATCTTAACTCCTGTCTTTTGTTCAGTGCTGTATATTCTTTTCACTTTGTTTAAAGAAGAGAGAAGATGATTTTTGGAACTTAGAAAAAGAAATATCTGATTTTCTGTTTTTCTTTATGCTGCGTCAACAAGGCTAACAAAGCTGAGCAGCACATGTTGCGTTCCAACCTCCCCCTTCTGAAAGTCTGAACTATGGTTTCCTCAGTTAGAATCTTCATTTGTGGATGGAGGTATCAGGAATGATGATTCTAAATTCCACTGAGTTATTGCAGTTCTGTACTCTGAAGTACTAAAATTTGTCAGTGACATTATTCGTGCACTCCTGGAAACAGATAAATATATACTGCTTTAAAAACTTGAATTATAAGACAATTTGCTGAGACAATGGACTGTTCATTTATGTTCACTGATTCAAGAGCTCAGTGTTGGAAATAAATGCCCTTCAGAAGTCATTCTTGAGATGCAAAAGCTTGCCAATGGAAATTTCAGTTATGATGCTCTGTCCACATTGTGGTTACAATGATTGCCATTAAACAGTCAAAAAAATTTTATCTGTTAGAAAAATTGGACTTGATGAATTAGCTATGTAAGCGAACAAAATCAGTGAAGTGTTGGTTTGTACTCCAACTATATTTGCAATTCCAGACAAAAATGACAGTCTGCTTGCTGCCTGGAAAACCGTATTATGAAGCTTTGCTTAACAGTAAAATGCTTGTCACGCTCTCCATCACATGGCCGCTGAGCTGACAGCCAAATGGTTAGCGCTCTTGCCATCAGTTCAGCAGTTCATGGGTTCGAATCCCACCTTGGGCATGGATGTTTATCGTGGTTCGCAATCCACTTTAAATTGTAGGTCCCGGTCTAATTAGTCTTCGTCTGCAAAAAATGACCGTTGAACGAGAAACAAACCAACCCATCACATGTCTGTTTTTAAAGTCTTGCCAAATCAGCACTTCATTTAAACTCATTCTCCTGCCATGGATTGTGCTGGTGCCATCATAAATTTGGTATTTGTACATGCAAATGTGTCCAGCCATGTGCTTTCAAATCACCATTGGGAAATTAAATGGAATGCCTGTGAAGGTGACGTCAGACGCAAGCTATTCATTTGATCGCCTATTTATTATTGATTATAATACTGGTTTTAAGTATTTGATTGTTCCATGTGCTTGGATATCCGTTTTTCTAATGAAATATATCAATTCTAACTGATGTATCAAGAGTTCACTTCAACTATATGCAGTTAACAGAACAATATTTACTTTTAGCACTACTTTTTTTATTCTGGAACTTGGACTTCAGTGAGAGTTCCCCTTTACATTTGTTATGGTAGAGGTTACCCATCCTATTCTTGGAGCTGACTTTTTGGAGAAATGTGGTCTTCTGAGAGATGTCAAAAACCATGAATCATAGACCGTTTAATGTCATTGAAAAGGCAAGGAACTCCAGCTGCTGGATCTTCTATTGGATTAACAATTATTGTATCTGATTCCCTTTTTCAAGCCATTCTCTAGAAATATACTGAACTCACCAACCCCAATCCAACTTCTGTTCAAAAGCATAATATTACCCACTGTATTCAAACTAAATGTCCTCCTTTGTATTCATGTGCAAGACTCTCGACAAGTTTAAATTAGTCAAGGTAGAATTTGACAAGATGTTTTGTCAAGGTATCATCTAATTGTCCATGGTCAAGTCCAATTTATGTTGTGCATAAAAATAATGGTGGAACTCTCATTTGTGCAAATTTTCACTATATAAATGCAGCCACACTTCCTGACTGATACTTTTTGCTTCACTTGCTTGACTTTCAGGAAATTGGATTCAATTTGAGCTTCTAATCAAATACCATTGGAAACATCTGATATCCCTAAAGCCAAAGGGTGTAATGTCACCCTTTGGCTTATTTGAACATTTAAATGCACAAATGATGCATGGTTTATGGACAATGCAGGTTTTATGGGCAATGTACTTAGAGGTTTGGACTTTGTGTTTGTTTATATTGTTGATATCCTAATCGTCTCCGTGACCAAAATGCTACACAAAGAACATTTGGAAAGTGTTTTCCAGCTATTAAATTCTTATGAAATCAAGATCAATCCATACAAATGCATATTTGGTGTTAACAAAGTTACTCTCTTTGGATGCTTTGTTACACCTTGTGGAATTTCTCCTTTGCCAGAAAAAATATGTGCTATAATGTTTCAATGATGCGAGATATCGCTGCAAAGGCAGTAAAACAAGTTTAAAAAAAAGAAAAAGAGAGAATAGCTGGCTGTTTGGCTGGATTCGGAAAGGGATTTCATAACTGCCCTGTTGAGACTATTACGGTGGTTTTTCGTTGATAAAATGTTAATGTATATATATATATATATATATATATATATATATATAAGAGCATTTTATTAGTAATACATTAACACAACATATTATTAATCAATTTTTTATAATCATTTATGATTGCACATAACTAAACATGAATATACATATATATATATACATATGTTATGTGCAATCATAAATGATTAGAAAAAATTGATTACTAATATGTTGTGTGATAAATTCACGTTGTAAATTTAATTCCATGCCATAATAGTCATGAAGATTGGTGGCATCATCTTGGATTATGAGAGAAATCTAGTGCCTTGTGTATTCTAAAGGGAATCTTGTAGGATTACCAATAAAACAGATGAAATATAGGAGTGAGTACTTTTTCTATCAGTAGTGCCTTGGTGTTCAAATTTAATCTCAATGTTTGTATTAAAATTTGGGGAAATAAAATCCCTAAATATATTTATAATACATATTTTGTATTAAATTTTGTGTTTGGAGTACTATTTTTATGGCACTTACTTATCACTTATCCCTACTTAAACCCCTCAGGGGGTTTACCTTTTTTAGGTAAACATCGGTGCCACAATCATGACGTACCCTCTAGAGCAGCAATGTCCGTTTTTGGACCTTGTGCCATAAAACCCAACCAACCAACCCACCCGAAGTACCCTAGTGAACTATCCTCTTCTTTCTTTCCTTCTCCCTCATTGTGGCTGCCTTGTAAGAGGTTTAGGGCTCCCCTTGAGTAGCTATTGTGGCATTGCTAATAGTTTGTTTTGAGGACTAAATCACCCGCGTGTTTGCAGTGCGTGGAGATCCGTGTACCTGGGAAGGAGAATCCTGATGATTGAGGCTCTCAGAGACCAACACATCACTTTGGCCTCTGCTTCAGGTAAACAGGAGGTGTGTTGTGGTCCTCATCATGCCAATCGGCTTCCATGGATCAAGCAATCATATATCTGCTGTGTGACTTGATAAGGGTTGAGGCCATGTCAGATATATATTGTAAGCATATAAGGTCTGGCTAGCACTGATGCAGTTATACTTCACCCCCTTGTTGGGCTCGATGGTGAGTGGTGCAGTCAGGCCTTGAAGTAATTAACCTATTTCTATGGAATGTACTTCTACTTCTTCACTCCCTATGGAGCAACAAATGATACAGGATCAGAAATATTTTGTTATTAAAAGAACTGAGGGCAATTTTGATAATGTCTCCTCTTTCTTAATTAATAAGTGTCTCATTGGTACAGTTGGAAATGTCAAATATGTTCGCAAGATGAAATCTGGTGATCTCTTTGTTGAAGTTATATCAACTGAACAGGCCAAAGCCATCTTAAAACTAAAGAAGCCTTGGTAATATAGATGTTATAGTATCTCCTCATAGTATGTTAAATTCTACACGTGGAGTAATTTCAGCAGATGATCTATTTAAAGTTTCAAAGGAGGAAATTTTGGGTTATCTTGTTGATCAAAAAGTACAATGTGTGCAGCGCATTACAATCAGGAGAGAGGGCAAAATTATAAGAACTAAACACCTTATACTCACGTTTGCTACTCCTATACTACCTCAATCTAATCAAGCTGGCTTATATATTTATGTATGTAGTGTTCGTCCCTTCATTCCAAATCCATTACGTTGCTTTAAATGTCAGCGATTTGGCCTACTTGTAATGGACATTTGACTTGTGCTCGATGTGCATCTGTTGAACATGACAGTATTCAGTGTCAATTACAAGAAAAATGTGTCAAATGCACAGAGTGGTGAATATCCTTCCTACTCCCGATCATGCCCAACCTGGATATTAGAAAAGGAAATTATTACTGTGAAAATAAAATAAAACTTATCTTACCCTGAAGCCAGGCAAACAGTGTCATCCCGTACCCCTAATTAAGATATTAGCTATTCACAAGCAATTAAAAAAGTCATGAAATCTTTCAGTACTCAAACAGATTTCTTAAATTTTCAAAAATTATCCTCAAATATTTCTAAAATGTCTCATTTATTCCGAAAAGAATTTCTTCTCTGTCTTTCGCAAAATCTAAGTCTCAAAGATCCCTAAAATTAAAGAATGCAAAAGAAGGGCTTCATAAATCATATTTAAAGAGTAAAAGAAGCTCAACTGCCTCTAAGACAGATATAAAGAACGTAGACCCATCAGATGATGAAACACTCCTAAGTGGAGATTTATCGGAATCCCAGAGGGCGTGCCCCAATGCCAGAGCGTTCAGTTTAGCTTAATGGGAACCTTCGTTTCTTGAAATTGTTGAGGTTTTCGCACTCATATAGAAGATATAAAAATAATTATAAATCTGTATAATCCAATTTGTTTTGCCATCCAAGAAACATTTTTGAAACCTCAGTACAGTTTAAAATTGCATGGATATAATTGTGTGAAGAAAGATGTTAATCATGATTCAATTTCTGGAGGTGTATGCATTCTTGTGACTTGTAATATTTATAGCACTATACAATCCCTTAACACTTCATTACAGGCTCTTGCTGTACACATACACTCAACATCTCTCATTACTATTTGTAGCATTTACTTACCACCCCATGTGATCATCCATGAAAGCGATTTAAACAGTTTGCTGGATCAACTACCTGCACCCTTTATTCTACTTGGTGACTTCAATGGTCATAACACCTTATGGGGTAGTGATAATATGAATCCTCGTGGCAATATAGTTGAACAGTTCATTTCTAATAACAATATCTGCCTTCTAAATTCCACAGAAATAACCTATTTCCATCAACCATCAAGAATTTTTCATTCATTAGATTTAGCTGTTTGCTCTCCATCAATTCTATCCTCATTAAATCTTAATGTTGATAACGATTTATATAACAGTGATCATTTTCCTTTAATTATAAATCAAGCTGGTATAAGAAAACCACGAATCTTCCACCCCTCTTATTCTTATCGTGAGTGCAGACTGGTCTCTCTACACTCAATTAACTGTGATTACTGACAGCATGGTTAGAAGTGATAATATCAATGATGCTGTTCAAAGAGTAACTAATACACTTCTAGATACTGCCAAAAACAATTCCTAAGTGCTCCCCAATTCCACGGAAATATCATAAATCTTGGTAGAACTGTGAGTGCCAAGTATCATACAAAAAACAAAAAAAAGTTGTGGACTGTTTTTCACAAGTGCCCTACCATGGAAAACCTCATGGCTTTCAAAAAAGCTAAAGCTTTTGCTTGTCGAATATGGCAAAATAGTCAAAAAGAATCTTGGATAAGATATGTTTCCTCCATCACATCATCAACTTCCAGCAAAGAGTTATGGAAGAAAGTTAAAGCTTCCAGTGGTTTATATGGGGATTTCTCTATCCCAATACTATACACAGGAGCTGACACAATTTCTTCTCAGTATAATATTGCCAATCTTTTAGGTGAAACTTTTGCAAAGGTATCTAGTCCAACCTCTTACGATCCTAAATTTCTCAGAATCAAAGAGCAAGCTGAAAAGAAACCTATAAAGTTTCATGATAAAGCCATACATCCATATAAGTGCAATTTCTCTTTAATGGAATTGCAGAGAGCCCTGTCCCAAACTAAAAGTACTAGTATGGGACCAGATGGTAACTCGTATAAGATGCTTTGTCATCTTAATCATGAATCCTTAATATTCTTTTTCTATTCAATAGAATATGGAATGAACATGTCTATCCCAGTCTCTGGAGCAAAGCAATTATTATTCCAATTCTTAAACCTGGGAAAGATCCAGCTAATCCTCAAAACTATCATCCAATTGCTCTCACAAATTGCCCTGCTAAAACTTTGGAGCGTATGGTCAATGCCCGTCTTGTTTATGTAATTGAAAACAATCAGTACATATCACTTTATCAAAGTGGTTTCCAAAAAGGTCGATCTACTCTGGACAATATTGTATACCTAAAAACACAAATTAGGAATGCCTTTGTACAGAGACATCATTTAGTGTCTATAACATTACATTTTTGACATAGAAAAAGTTTATGATAAGACATGGCGTTATTCCTCAAACTTTGTATAATTTTAATTTCAGAGGAAATTTACCCATTTTTATTCAGAGTTTTTTTTAAGTTCTATCATTTTTAATGTTCATATATGATCTGTTTTATTTAATCTATTTATCCAATCTGAGATGGTTCTACAGGGAAGTGTCCTAAGTGTTACTGTTTTTAATATTTCCATCAGCCACATTCTTCATGTATTGCAACCATCAGTCCATGGAACATTATATTTTGAGAGTCTCAAATTTCTTGCCAAGTTTCCAATATGCGACTGATTGAATGGCAATTACAAACTGCTCTCAATAATCTGGTTGCTTGGTGTAATGAAAATGGGCATACTTTGTCCCCTTGTAAAAGCAATTGTATCCATTTTTGGAGGAAAACTGGGCCTCATTCTGATCAAGAAATTAAGATATCAGACGCAACTATTCCCGTAGTTAATCAGGTATCATTTCTTGGGCTTATATTTGATAAAAAGTTAACCTTCCTACCACATATCTTAGATTTGCCAAAAGCTGCGAAAAATCACTAAATATTCTGAAAGTTCTCTCTAATACGTCTTGGGTAGCAGATGGTAAAGCATTGACTATGGTAGTGTAATTTATGAATCAGCCAGATCACCAGTTTTGCACAAATTAGACCCTGCCCTTTTTTACGAATATGTTCTGGAGCATTCGGGACTTCTCCTGTCCAGAGCCTTTATGTAATTTGCAACCAGTTATCTCTTGATCTGAGATGCGTAAGCAACTCTCTATACATTATTATTTTAAAATACTGTCAGCATCGCAACTCCTTATGAGATCGATAATTACTTGTCCCTCTTTAAGAAGGTTGTATAATGCACAACCACATAATATACTACCATTTTATGAGCGTCCAAATTCACTCTTGTCTTCATCTGATTCACTTATTCAAATCACAGATGCTCTAAAATTTCCTCTTTGGAATATCCCTATTGTCAAAGTAATCAAACCCTTTTCTAGATATAGTAAATCAGCTGCATCTCCTCTTATTTTGCAACAGATGTTTCCACACCTTCATTCTCATTATTCCTCCTACATCTGCTTATATGCTGTTGGCTTAAAATCAAGTGGTCATGTTGGTTGTGGTATTGTTGCTGGAAATACAGTTTACAGCTATAAACTGCATGCATCATATTCTGTGTATACAGCCGAAGCTTTTACTATTAAATATGCTCTAGATATAATACAATTTAGCTCTCATCGAAAATACTGTATCTGTACAGATAGCATGAGTGTGATTATGTAATTAGACCATTCTAATGATAAATGTCACCCAATTACTGTAGAAATATTGGATATTTTAAATATATTGAAGAATAAAGGATTTGTCATTTTGTTATGTTGGGTTCCAAGTCATGTTGGCATTGCTGGGAATGAACTTGCAGATAATGTTGCTAAAAATGCCTCTGACGTTTTACATAAAGCATTAACATTTTTTGACATTAAACAAATTGTCAAAGATTTCATTTCTTCCCACTGGCAAAAAACATGGGATTTGCAAAGCAACAATAAATTATATAGTATATCCTACCATATTCTTCCATTCCCAGTTGCTTCCATGCGAAGAGTTGATGTAAAACTCACACGACTTCGTATTGGACATACTAGATTTATACACAAGCACTTATTCTTGTCTCGGAGTGCTCCTAGACATGTGTAATGTACCATATACAGTACATCACAATATACAGTTTTAATTGTCTGTCCTAATTTTAATGATTTACGCATAGTGTTTTTTAATACCACAAATTTAATTTTATCAGACTTGATTGAGTTTAAACCACATAGAAATATTTTTGCATTTTTACATGCAATAGGTTTCTTGAATTCTATTTAAGATTTTTATCCAAAATAATCTTTTACATATGCTTTTCTTGAACTTTTAATACATTCCATTGTATACATCTGACTAGTCTTTTAACGCAGAATTTTTACCTTCAGTTTTAAATATCAGTCAGGTGCAGAAATGTCGAATACTGGACCTTGCATCAGTAAACCTTACAAAATCAAACTATACTTAAAAAATAAGAATATTGAGTACTACTGTAAAAGTATATGTTCTTTAATTACTTTATTATTTTGATTGTTGGTTTATTATGTAACCTTTATGAAATTGAAATTATATTGAATAATTATTTATGTTTGAAAGAAAATAATTATAAGGTTGAGATATGTTTCTCTTTTCTGATATGTTTCCATTAGAAAAATTATGAATATTTTTGTTCTCGGATCAGATTTATTTAAAAAAAGAAATTTGATGGATCTCAAGATTTGGTATATTTAAATACTTAATTATCTATGACTCAACATAAGTGCATATTTAGTTTTGTTTCTACATAATTTGTGATTTGAATTTAGAACATAAGTTTTGTTTTGATTTAAATGAAATTTATTGCATATGCTTAGAAATATATATTTTATTTAAAATTATGAATGATTCATGGCATTTCTTTCCTGCAGTCAGTGTGTCTTTTGTTTTGATTTATGAATAGAATGTACTGTAATGGCTTGATTATAACATTTGTTTCAATTAAGAAAGAAAAAAAAATGAGTATGGGTTTCGATTTATTTTAATTTGTGACCTTGAAAGTATTTAGGTTTTTCTATGTATTGAGCTTCATATTAAGAATTTATTATTGTGGTGTGATATAATACATTGAATTTATAAATAGTGGTTTAATTTACTAGCTACATTTAATCAAAAGTGTGTTATGGTTAAGAAAAGAGAAATATTAAAAAATTTACTTTTATTGCTTTTTTTTGACAAATTGTTTTCCATTTTGGTAAAAATAGTGATATTTTATTAAACTTGCTTGATAATGTGTTTTAAATTCTTAATTCTGTTTTAAATTCTTAGTTCTGTTTTAAATTCTTAGTTCTGTTTTGAATTCTTAGTTCTGTTCTGAATTCTTAGTTCTGTTTTAAATTAATAAAATAGAATACTATAAATAGAAAATATATTGCTTTGATTCTTCATAAGAATCTTTGGTAAAAGACGATTGAGTTGTACAAATTTGGCGGAATTTTAAATTTTTACACCAAGCATTCTACAGCTATGTTGCCAATTATGTCACTGTGTGCAAAATCTGGCTTCCTATACCAATCGCGTTCGAACTTCAACTTTGAAATTGCGTTTTTTTCCGAATTCCAAGTATCAAAATTTCAAATATTTCATTATAATTAAGCACTATAGAAGTTTTATATATATATAATTCTAATAACTAGAAATGAAATTTGTAAAACTCGAATTTTAATATACAGTGCAATTAAACTTCAGTGTAGCGCTACCTAGTACAGTGACAACTGGGCAATAAAGATAAGTTTCTAACGTTAACAAATAGCATTTTTATTAAAACTCGAATTTTTATATACCGAGCTGTGGCGCTCACCTTAAAAAAACTTCAGTGCATAGCACTACCTTCTACAGTGACAACAGAGCAATAAATCTAAGTTTCTAACGTTAACAAATTGCATTTTTATGCCAACTCAAATATGAATTTTACCTTAAAAAATTTCAATACGACATAGTCTAACACTTATCTGAAACACGCAATAAAGCTTACTTAAAGATGTATTTACTTTTGTAAATATACATTTTTTTTATTAAAATTAGAGTTACTAATTATCCCTCTGAATGAAATTTTATTGAAAAATAAAATTCACCCAGGCGAGAAATAATGGTTGCATCAAAGAAATCTTCTACAGTATTTTCTTTGCACTTTCTCCATTATACATACTCTGCAATGCAGAATCAAACTAACCAGGCACATGATTAGTACCTTGTACAGATCTTTTATTGACCGACTAAATAAAATTTCAAAATATTATAACTTTAAAAAAACTCAAACAATATAGTTATTAAAAATTTGAAACAATATTTTAAAAATTTTTAAGCAGTATACCGTTTGAAGATTTGACATAATATAACTATAAAAAAAAATTTGAAATCCAATAATGGGAACATTGACTTAGCAAATTCTTAAATTGTAAGCAAATAAATTTACTCATTAAACACAAGGGTTGCACATGAAACAAATTTTACATGTGTCCTGCAATCACCTTGCGTCATAGAACGAAAATCTCGTCATGCAAACACATTCTGAACAGTTGAGCCAGTATGAGCAGTTTATCGCACACTTGCCGAATTTTGCTTTCTGTACAGTCTACTCTTTAGCTGAATCCTTTTTATAATTTGAGTTTTAGTTAAGAAATCTCCTTTTAACTGTGAAGTTTGGAGATCGTTTCTGTTTAAATAATATTTACTGTGCTCACCAAATGCAACCTTACATTCAACAGTGTAAGATTATATTTTGACGAATCTGATACGAGGGTTACTCTGAAATTTTTGAGATACGTGCAGACAAGAATTTACAAAATAAAAATAATGGTTTAATTTTAAAATACAAAATATTTTAACACAGAAGACTATTTTTACTGACTTACTTGAACTTGTTTAGCGTAGAATAAATTTTAAACAAAAGAGAAAATGGAGTTGATACGAGAACATTTTCGGGCTATGATTTTCTATGATTTTAAAGCAGGATTAAATCAAGAAGAATGCGTTCAACAGTTGCAATTAGCATTTGGTGATGAATCTCCAGCTCATAGGCTGGTGTCGGCAGTAATCCCAGATAATGTGTCTGCCATACGAAAAATGTTATTGGATGATAATTGTTGTACCTATCAAATGATACAGAAGGAACTTAACATTGGGTCTGCAGCCATACACAAAATCATTCATGAAGAATTACATATGAAAAAAGTAGTTTGCCGTTAGGCTCCCCATAATCTAACTGAGCACCAAAAAAAGGAGCGAGTCCGAATCAGTAAAGAAGCTCTTAAATTGCTAAATGATGGTGGCCATCGCATTATTTCTAAAATTGTAACAGGTGATGAAACGTACATACCGTTTTTTGATGTTCCAACTCGTCAAGAATGCAAAGTATGGGTCTTTGAAGATGATCTCACGCTGACAATGGTGAAAAAACAATGCACACTGAAAAAAGTGATGTTTGCCATTTTCTTCAGAAGTACGCGATTGGTCAAAGCCATCAAGTTGGAAGGACAGAAGACAGTAACAGCAATTGGTATACCACTAAATGTCTTCCAGAAATTCTACTAGAACTGAATGTTAGCTATAATTTAGCTTACAAGTATAGCTTTAAAAACCTAGTTGTATTTTAAAAATTTCAGTGACCCTTGTATAAGATTATATTTTGATAAATAATAATTAGATTAAGAATTATTTTTTGAAAGGTATCAATATTAATAATACACCATACCTTGTTTCATAAGGTATGGTGTATTATTAATATTGATGTCTAAACTTTCGTCTAGACTTTTTTTCTAAATGATCAATTAGCTAGTCCTATATATTTGTAAGCTTTGTTCGCTTTAATACTTTATTAAAGCATTCTGATTTTGTTGACCTATTTCTAAAAATGACCTATTTAGCTAAAGCTAGGAAAGCTAAATTGTTAGAGATATGTGAAGAGCTAGGAGGGGAAGCTAATACCTCAAATAAAATTCTGGAAATTAAAACTTTAATTTTAAGTAGTTATATTTACATTGAGGAAGAAGTAAAACTTATCTTGTATTGAATTATTGAAGATAGAAAAAGAATAGAAGAAAAAGAGAGTGAAGAACGAATGACTCGTGAAGCTCAACAACACAGACTAGAAATGAAAAAGTTAGAACTGGTTTAAAAAGAATCTAGTCAGAAAATTGAATCCGAGGCCAGAGTAGAGTTTAGTTCTTAAACTATGCTGGTCTAAGTGCAGTAGAAATATTGGGCTGCATACCTGTTAGCAGTTTTACCCATTGAATTGTCCAATATGTTAGCTAGAGAGTAGCCTAGTGATGCTAGCAATAATAATTTTGTCAAAAGTCTGTTCTTGAAAAGATACAAGTTGAATAGTGTAAAATAGAAGCAGTGTTTCTACTGACATCACAAGTCTTCGGACAAATCTTGGTGAAACTATGCCCAAGAACTCTTTAGTAAATTAATGAATGGATTTCCAAATTAAAGATTGAGACCTTTCAGCAACACAAAGATCAGATGAATATGGAGCAGTTAAAGTTGCGAGTGCATGCAGAAGTGAGAGATCATTTCCTCGAAGATTGGCTGAAATTCACAACTCCCTATGAAATTGCCGAAAATTTGGACGATTAGGAAAGTATAAGAGAAAGTTTAAAGAAGAAAGAAGTTACCCAGAAGGAATGTTCCCAAATTTTAAAACAAAAATTGGAGTACAAGCCTAATGAAAATTTGAAAGATTTCAAACATACATTCCAAATAAAACCTGAAACATCTCAAGATAAACAGAAAGAAAAGGATTTAGATAACAGAAAAACTCTGAGTTTCTATGAATGAAGCTCAAGCAATCATCTTCGCCAACAGTGCGATAAACTAAAGAAAACTACAGAATCTTTTCCCATGTTGGGGCTGATGAAAATATTGATGAATTTATGGCACGATATACCAGTGTAGGTGAAGCAAACAGTGTAGACATGAAGATTTTGCAAGATACTGGTGCTACTTTGGATCTGATCTGCAACAAATATGGGAAACCACACATGTATACAAATGAAAAGGTCTGGTTGAGAATGCCATTGGAAGAGACTTTGACTTGCTTATCTCTTGTAGAACTTGAATGTAAAATGGGACACATAATGACTAAAGCTGCTGTTATCAGAGATTCATTAGATCAAGGTATATATTTGCAGGGAAATAAAACTGCCATGTTATTTGAAGATTGCAAAACCAAAAAAGATATTCAGGTGCATATGATGAATGCTATATAAACAAGAACCCAAAAAAACTTTCTGAGCAGAAATAAGAGGAAAAACACCAATCCAGAGATTGAATGGAAGAATTCTTAAACTAAATGTATGTCTAAAGATAAAAACGAAGAAACTATACCTTTGATTGGAGAATTAACAATGGAAAATCTCGTAAAAATTTCAGCAAAAGATTTCATCAAAGAGCAACAATAACAGTTAAGTTCATCAAAGAGCAACAACAGTTAAGAATTGAAACCACTTATTGCAAAAGCACAAAAACCTACTTTAAAATCAAACAAGTAGTTCTTAGAAAATAATATGCTTTTCTATAAGAAAAATGATAAGAATTAAAGAAAATTACCGGTTGTTCCAGAAAAACTTTTTGAGCTACTAAAAATGATTTGTCATCAATATATCACTGCTTATTTTGATGTAAGTAAAATTAAAGATCTTTTTAGACTTTCTACTGACCAAATTGTTATAATGATGCCAAAAAGTTCATCCAATCTTGTGACCACTGACAACAAAATGTAAAGCCTCTAGACAAGAAAAAGGCACCACTGGAAATCATTCTTGTTATTTTTGAAATATTTACTAAGTTGAATGTTGATGTGCTTGTGGACCATTGCTTGTCAGCAGTTTAGAGAACAAGTATATATAACTGATATGCATATCATCAAAATATCTTGATGCTATTCCTACTCCGAATTTATATTGTACTACTATTGTTGATGCACTACTACTGATTTTCAGTCAACTTGGTTTCCTTAGAGAGAACTACAAACTGACCAAGGGACGTCTTTTGTGAGTGTTCTTACGGTAGAATTTTTGGACAAGTTTGGAGTGCGAGTTGTGAGAAGTTTTGTCCAACATCCTTAAATCAATTCAGGGTAAGAGATGCATCAAACTTCGAAGCGAATACTCTGAGTGCTTTGTCTAGAATCTGGATTGGACTGTGAGAAAGTTTTACTACATGCACTCTTTGCGTTGAGAACAGTGATGCACGATAGTACTGGTTACAGCCCAGCTGAGCTTGTTCATGGCCGGAGCTTGAGGATATTAATGATGCAATTATATCATAACTAAACAGAGCAAATGGAAGAAGAAAATGGTGTTGTTTCATATGTTTTTGATCTCTTAAATCGTAGAAAGCATTGTCAGGACTTGCTGTAAAAAATATGCAAACAGCAAAAGAAAAACAGAAATTGTGGTATGATAGAAACGCTGAAAAGAGAGAATTTAAAATTGGCAATTTTGTTCTTGTTGTGGCCCCATCAAAACCAAATAAACTGTCCATGAATTGAGTTGGTCTAAGGGAAATCATTAAACAACCTTCAGAGACATTACCTTCTTCATTTTCCGAACAGTGACAAAATCTAAGTTTATCATGGGAATATGCTAAAGCCTTATTTTCAGAGTGAAGAAAATGTTTACTTGATGTGTGTTTGGAGGAAAACAATAACAAAGAGGACAACGAAATTCCTTAGCTTGAACTAGGATCCCTAGATTTTGACATAAAGGAAGCATGGCAGTCAATACAATCAAATATGCAATTATCTGAAATTCAATTTGGTGAACTTTATGAACTAATTGCAAAATACTCTAATACTTTTTCAAGTGAGCCTGGTTGTACCGATCTGACTGAACATGACATTGAACTAGATTCTGACAGACCTATCTGTGCAAAACCTTACAGACTTTCACAGTGACAGTCTGAAATTTCGAAAGCTGAAATAGAAAAAAATGCTGAGTCTTAAAGTGATAGAGTCAAGAGAATCTGATTTTATGTCTCCTTTAACTTGGTAGAAGCTCCTGGAAAAGAAGTAAGACCTTGCATTGATTATTGACTATTGAACAAAGTTTTTCCCGCTGCCTAATGTAGAAGAGATGATAGAAAAAAAGTATCTGTTGCGAAATACATCAGTTCTGGATTTCACCTGAGGCTACTAGCAGATACCTTTGAGTAAAAATGCACAAAGATATGCAGCATTCGTGACTAGTTTTGGAATATACAGACTTTTGCGTCTTCTATTTCGATTGAAATATGCACCATATGATTTCAGTCGACTTATGGCTAGTATATTAAAAGGATTTTAAGAATATGCAATCCCTTATTTGGATGATGTGGTTATATTTCCCCAATGCTGGGATGATCATTTAAATAATTTTGAGGACATTTTTATTAAGCTAAATGTGGCAAAGTTGCTCATAAAACCATTAAAGTTCCAATTTGCCCAAGCTTGCATAAAATTCCTTGGACATTTGGTAGGAAAAGAATGAAAAATGCCTGGCAAATTGAAAATTCAAGTTATCAAAGATTTTCTTATTCCTGTAAACAAAACTGAAGTCTGTGCCTTTTTAGGGTTAGCTGGTTATTTTTGAAGATACATTTTTAACTTTTCTGTAATAGCAGCTCTGCTAACAAACTATTCTGTTAGAAGGCAAGAATAGAAAAACTATTGATTGGAATAGCTCTTGCCAAAATGCCTTCATCAATGAATTGAAATAAAAGCTTTCTAATAAACCAGTTATGTACAGCTCTGATTTTACACAACAATTTATTATTCAGTGTGACACTTTAAATATTGGAACTGGAATTGTGAAGTCGCAAGTGATTGGAATTGAACATCCTATTATGTATCAAAGTAAGAAATTTACCCCTTCCAAACTTCCGAGGTGTACTGCCAACTGGCAGCCGAATGGTTGGGTTTGAATCCCACCTTTTGCATGGATGCTTGTAGTGGTTCGGAATCTACTTTAAATTATAGGCCCCGGTCTAATTAACTTTCGTGTGCAAAAAAATTACTGTTGAGCGACAAACAAACCAAACTTCCTAGGTGTACAGAGCTTTGGGGTTTTTGTTGATTAAAAGTTGATGAAATAAACTCCTTAAAATTCACAAGACTTTTATTCGTAGCAAATTTAACTAAATACAGAAAATTCCACTGATGTAATACAGCTAAGACTACAGGAAACAACTTCCAATTACAGAAAGCTCTAATATGTCAAACAACAAACAGCTTTATGCTCTAAATTAGCATTCGAAACTGATCATCTTCAACTTCTCACTGCCACTAGAAAAATCAGAAACTGACTCTGTCCTTGGAACGGTGGTATTTATAGCTTACTTGGCATGAAAGTCTAGGTTTTTCTCCAATGTTCTGAAAGCTTCCAGGCCATCTCATTCAACAATGGCCCCAGAGCTTAGGTGGTGAAAGCTTCCAGAACCATCTATTTCTCACCAAGTGGTTGCCAATTATCTCGCCAAATGATCGCCAAGTTACTAATTATCTTGCTAATTAGTTGCCAAGAATCTTGCCAAGTAAGCCATAAATACCACCATTACAAACTTTGTAAAATATATTTACAAACTTGGATGGTCGCTAAAGTCTTATAATACATACAGATCATAATCTCCTAGTATGGTTGGAAAATAATACCTTAACTAATCCTAGACTTTTATGATGGGCAGTCCTTTATTACTCTCCTTTAACAGCAAAATAGATCATCGTAAAGGAAAACATCAGAATGCCAATATTTTGAGTCGTATCCCTTAAAAATTTGAAAGATTAAACTTAACTATAAAATTGAAGGTTAAATTTTGGTATATATTTTCTTGTGTCTTAATAAGATTTGTAAATATTCTTTTTATTTTATTTTTTTATTGTTTTTAAAATGTTCATTAATTAGGGATAAAATGAGTGCATTTCTTAGTGTAAGGTACTACTTAGATAGAACTGGTATGTATATAAATGTGTATTTCTAAACATTGCTGAACATTTATGAGCTACTATTTGGTTTTCTTGACTTGAAGGAAAAACATGAAACTTTTCATTCCATGAAAAGTTTCCTCCAATTGGGGCGGGAAATAGGTCTGTAATAATTTCAACGATGCAAGGAGGCAGCAAAACGAGCTTAAAAAAAAAAGAATGATGAGAGAATAGTGGTCTATTTAGATGGATTCAAAAAGGGATTTTAGAATGGCCCTGTTGAGACTTATGGTGGTGTTTCATTTTTAAAATGTTACTGTATATTTAATGTTGTATTATGTGCATTCATGGATGATAATAAAAAATTGAATGCTAATATGTTGTGTGGTAAATTCATGGTGTAAATTTAATTCAGCATCATAACAATGTACTTAAAGATTTTTCCATATCAAAATCAACAAGTGAGTTGCATTGATTCTTGGCAATGCTACTTGAAGAATAAAAAGAAACTTGATACTTCTCCTGGTGCTGTCTGATGATGCAATGGATGGTGTTAACAAGAGCAAAGGATCCATTGTCAATGCAACACTTTTGTCACACTGTGATCTAGATGTCCAAATTTCATTGTCTGTTGATGCTTTTTCAACAACTATTGATGGCATTCTACAACAAAGCAAAAATGGCTGTGAGGCTGTCACGAAACAGTCGTCTTCAGGATCGACAAGTAACACAAAATTCCTTTGTTTTGGACAATACATTTATGTCATGTATTAACAAACATAACATTAATTATTAGCACAAACATAAGTTCAGATGTTTCATTCCACATTACTTGAAGGACTTATATTTTCCATCACCAGAGAGCGGGACCTCAGCTACCACTTGTGTTCATAACCACTCCGTTTTTCACGTTTCCACACTACTTTGATTAATACGTCTCTTGTCTCTTCCATCAGTACATAACGAAATCAAAAGTTCTCATTTCCATTAAGTGCTTGATTTTCACTATGGTATTTTCAATCCTTTTGCTTTTATCGCTCACAAATTAACACCTGCTGAATGCAACTATAGCCCATATGATCAGGAATTACTCGTAGTATACAAAGCTCTTCAATATTTTTGATATGCAGTTAAGACAACTTATCACACTTTTTATGGATTACATGCTATTGGTATAAGCCTTTACAGTGAAATCTGGAAAAATTATCTCCTCATCAACTATATCACCTTGAATACATCAGCCAACTGTTGACATTAAGCACTTCAAAGGTGATGACAATATTGTCACTGGCACACTTTCTCGTGTATCTTGTTGTAGAGTTTCCATCAATAGTGGATTTCACCTAATTGGCTTAAGCTCAAGAAGACAATAAAAAACTGCAAACATTGTCATTTACAATTCCAGCACCTCACATACTCTCCAGACACACCTTTTTCCTACTGTGATGTTTTTACAGGTCTTATCTGCTCATACATTCCCTTAAAACTCCGAAAAAGTGTCTTGCATCAAGCGGCAATGTATCAACTTTCTCATCTTGGAAGAAGAGATACTATATATTTAATCTCTTAGCATTATGCATGGCCTTTATTGCGCAAAGATTGTGTTTATGGTGTAAAGCTTGTCAAAAGAGCAAAGACATATTTGTTCTCGATTGAGTACATACCCAAATACTATTGATCATTTCTGCCATGTACACCTTGACATTGTTGGTCATCTTTTCTTCCGTCTAAGGGTTACATGTACTGCCTTACATGTGTTGATAGAATTACTAAAAGGTCTCACACGATCCCTATTATTGATCAAACAGTTGAAACTGTAGCAAATGTATTCCTCTCATGTCGGATAACAAGATTTAGATTTCCTGGCTGTGTTACAACTGATCAGGGACACCAGTTCGAAAGTGATTTGTTTATAACAGCATGCAACCCAAAATGTAATTCTATGGTCCAGCATTTTCATTGTCAGTTCAAAACAGCGATCCGATCTCATACCTCTGATCACTGTGTTGGAATACTACTCAGTATCCTAATAATCCTATCTTCTCTAAAAAAAAGGTTTGGGTGCTTCAAAGCACTTATAGTTCTCCCGTTGGAGTCTCTGGATAATACTTTCACTCCTATTCTTTAGCAAATAAGAATTCTTATAACTATGTTAATCTCTTGAGAGGTAGACCCCTCAGGGGGTTTACCTTCTTTAGGTAAACATGGGTGTCACAATCCCGAGGTACACTAGTGATCTGTCCTATACTTTAGTTTCCTCTCTCCTCTGCTCTTCTACTTTTTCTTCCTTTTCTGCCTCGTTGTGGTTGCCTTGAAAGAGGTCGAGGGCTCCCCTTGAGTAGCTTTCGCCGCTCTGTTGCTGTTAGCTCCTTCTGGGGACTAAATCAAACACGTGTTTGCCGTGCGTGGAGACCAGTGTACCTGGAAAGGAGGGTAATGGTAATTCAGGCCCCTAGAGACCAACACATTGCTTTGGCCTCTGCTTCAGGTAAACGGGAGGTGTGTTGTGGTCCTCAGCACATCAATCGGCTTTATGGATCAAGCGATCGGTACATCTACTGGATGACTCGTTAAGGGTGGAGGCCATCTCAGGGATGTACTGTGAGCTCTAGCACTGGTGCAGCTGGTCTGCACCCCCTTGTTGGACTCGGTAGTGGGTGGTGCGGTTAGGTCCCGAAATTAAAAAAAATATATATGGAAAAACAGAAATCTTTCCTCTCGCAGGAGCACAATCTTGATACAAAAGATATGAAATTTTCTTTGGTTAAAAGAAAGGAGGGAACCTTTTCTTTGGTGCCTCCTTTCCTAATACATAAGGTAATATCGAATTTTGTTGGAGAAGTGAAAAAATACAAAAAGTACGCTCTGGTGACCTATATGAATCTTTCTGTGCGGCCATACATTCCAAATCCACTGAGATCCTTCCAGTGTCAACGCTTTGGACACTCAAAGCGTGCATGCAGAGGCAAAATCACCTGCGCTCGTTGTGGGGTGATAGGCCATAATAGTTCAAACTGCACTGCAAAGGAGAGGTGTGTCAACTGTCATGGTGACCACCCCTCTTACTCTTGAAGTTGTCTGCAATGGCATCTGGAGATAGAGATCACCACGATTAAAATAAATAGCAAATGTTCATATCCTGAGGCTAGACGTATAGTTACTTCTCGCACTCCAAAAGCTGTAGTCAGCTATGCAACCGTTGATAGAAAGGAATATAAATCCAATAGCACACAAACAGATGAATTTTCACTTCCTCTTGTAAGATTACCTCAAACATCTACACAAAGACCAAAGTCAACTGAAACTAAAAGAAAAGCACCTTTGGCAAAAAGAAAAGCCTTGAAGGTCCTTAAACTGAAATCTGCAAAGGAGGGCTTAAAAAGACACTCCTTATTCACCTGAAAAGCCATGATCCTGGAGGATGAAGCAGTCTCTACATCCCTCGGATGACGATATATCGTTCAAGGAATTAACAGATGTCATGCCTTCCAGCTCCAGGAAAGGAGCTTTTCAAACTAAATAACTTCCTTTGTTTCTTGGAACTGCCATGGTTTGCATTCCCATCATGATGACATCAAGTCTATAATTTCAGCCTACAACCCTGCATGTGTTACACTTCAGAAAACATTCCTGAAGTCCAGCAGTAACTTTTCCATGCGTGGGTTTAAAAGCTTTAGAAAAGACTGTGGTGGCGATGGTGCAGTGTCTGGAGGTGTTTGTTTATTAACATCGAATAACACCTAGCACTGCCCATCCATTGAATACTACTCTACAGGCTGTTGCAGTAAAAATTCACACTTCATGCTTATTAACAGTCTGTAGTTTATATTTACCACCACATGATGTCATCCGCCAAGAGGAACTCGATGCACTAATAGATCAGCTGCAAATACCATTTCTATTGTTAGGTGACTTTAACGGTCATAGTTCGTTGTGGGGAAATGATTATACTAATTCTCACGGTCATCAGATAGAGCGGCTTATTACAGACAAGTCTCTGTCTGCTTAATACCAACAAGAAAACATATTTCCATATATATTCACAAGAACATTTCACTCTCTCGATCTGGTCATTTGTTCACTATCTCTTCTGCCATTGTTAAATTTAATTGTAGGAAATGATCTGCACCACAGCGATCATTTTTCTCTCGTCATCTCCCAGACTGGAGGTAGTAGTGTAGGACAACGCCTACCTACTTACATGTACAGTCGGGCAGATTGGACGTTATTTACACAATTGGCAGTATTTGATAAGAATATGGTTACGATCGCTGATATTGATGATGCCGTATGTAAAGTCACCGAAAGGATTATTTATGCAGCTGATTCATCGATACCTAAGAGTTCCTCTATACCACTTAGGCGTTGCAAATCTTGGTGCAATATTGGATGTCAAAAAACCTATAAGAAACAGAGGAAGTTATGGGGTTATTCAGAAGATACCCCACTACGGAGAATCTTATCGCCTTTTAGAGAGCAAAAGCATTAGCTCGCAGAACTCGTCGTCGAAGTTAGAAGGAATCCTGGTCTCGCTATTTATCCTCAATTACTCCTTCCACATCCAGTAAAGCAGTTGTGGAGAAAAGTGAAAGCAGCTAATGGAATTTATAGAGAATTTCTTATTCCTATTTTGAAATCTGGAGCTGCTGTATACTCTTCTCCTAAGGAATTCGCTAATGTCCTTGGTGAAACCTTTGCAATTGTCTCAAGCAATGACTTTTATAGTCCTTCGTTCTTAAGGACAAAGAGTTGTGTGGAGCGAACACAAATTCGTTTTAACAATGGACAAGCTTTGCCTTATAACTGTGAATTTCGGATGTTATAATTGAAGAGAGCATTACAGCAGGCCTATAATACCAGCCCAGGACCTGATGGAATTGGCTATGAAATGCTTCAAAATTTAAGTCCAGATTCCTTATCGAATTTATTAATTTTGTTTAATAGGATCTGGACAGAAAACACTTTCCCATCACTTTGGAGTGAAGCAATAGTGATTCCAATCCTTAAGTCTGGTAAGGAGCCTTCAGATCCTTCAAACTATCCACCAATAGCTCTGATGAGTTGCTTCTGTATGACTCTCAAACGTATGGTCAACGCCCATCTTGTATATGTCCTAGAAAAAATAGTTGCATTCCGGTAAATCAGAGTGGCTTCCGTAAAGGGAGATCCACTCTTGATAATATTGCTTATTTGGAAACACAGATCCGCAACGCTTTTGTGCGGAGGAACCACCTGGTTTCCATTTTCTTCGACATAGAGAAGGCATATGACCATATATGGCAATATAGAATTCTCTGTTCTTTATCTGATTTTGGCTGTCAGGGTAATCTCCCTATACTCCTGAAAATTTTTTTACGCACCCGTGTTTTTAAAGTGTGTATTGGATTTTTTATTTCCAATACTTTTATTCAATCTGAGGGTGTACCTCAAGGATCCATTTTAAGTGTCACCATTTTTAATGTGTACATAAGTAACATTCTACATCAACTTACACCGTTTTGTTAATGGCACAATGTATGTGGATGACCTGCAAATATCTTGCCAAGGGACAAATTTGAGATTAATTGAGACAATTGCAAACATCTGTTAACAAAATAGCTGCATGGTGTGCAGAGAATGACTTTACTTTATCTCCTAGCAAGAGCTGCTGTATCCATTTCTGCAAGAAGACCAGTCTTCATAATGACCCTGCAATCCATTTAAACAATACACCTATACCTGTGGTCACCGAGGTAAAATTTCTTGGAGTCATATTTGACAGAAAATTAACTTTTCTGCATGTATTACATTTGCAAAAGAATTGCAAGTGATCGTTTAATATCCTCAAGGTGCTTTCTAATACATCTTGGGGTGCTGATCTCACGTCACTCCTCCGAGTTTACCAGTCACTAATTATATCTCGTATTGACTACGGTTGTGTTGTATATGGATCTGCTAGGTCTTCTGTTTTACACAGATTGGATACTGTGCATAACTCAGCTTTGAGGATATCCTCAGGCGCATTCCTCACATCACCTGTCCAGAGTCTATATGTGATTTGCCAACAATTGCCATTAGACTTGAGATGAATGCAGCTATCTCTCAATTATTATGGTAAGATTATGTCCAATATTTACCATCCTTTGCATTCCTTGGCACTTACTCCTGCATTAAAGAGATTATATGATGCTCGCTCTTATAGCATCCAGCCTTTTCTCACTCGAACTATATCTCATCTCTATTTGGCAGACATATGTGAAGTCCGTTTTTTAAAAACAAACTTATTCTCTCATCCACCTTGGTATGATCCACAGATAATCCTCATCAATGATTTTATTAGGTTTCGAATATCGGACACAACTCCTACTATTTTTCAACACATGTATCTTTCATATTGTTGTCAGTATTCTTACATGCCTGTATTCACGGATGGATCTAAAGCGGCAGGACATGTTGGCTGTGGTATTTTTATAAACAATAAAACATATAGTTACAGTCTTCATGCATCCTGCTTCATCTTTACAGCTGAAGCTATTGCAATATACCATGCTCTTCGGCTCATGAATACAGCAAATGATCATAAATTTGTCGTGTATACTGACAGTTTGAGTGTCATAGAAGCGTTGAAAATCAGAAAAATTATCATCCAGTCGTGCCACAGATTTTTGAATCATTGGATTCCCTTGCTGGCAAGGGTTATGAAATCCTTTTCTGTTGGATCCCAAGTCACGTAGTCACGACACATCCGTTGCTTGCAAATTTTGTTTGACTACAAAGAACGATTGTTTTGTGTTAGCGCCATTTGTTACGCAGAGAACTTAAATTTTAACATTGAGTATACACAGGGTTGGAACAATGTTCCTTTGACAATTATTTCTAATTTCAACTACACATTAATATTATTAAATATTCTGGTTAGTAAATTTCTAATTATTGAGCATTTTCTTTTCAATTTAGTAAGTTTGTCATTTGAATTATCTTCTACAGATATTTTATTTTAAAATATATTGTGCAAAAAATGAAACAAATGAAATCTCTCCTGCAAGCGTAATATTAATAATGAAATTGAATACTGCTGTATATTCTGCTATTTACTTATATTAAATACAAATTAAATTCATATTCTAAATTATAATAACTGATTTCCCTAGGTCCGTCCAGCACCTTGTTATAGTCTTCTATACGTTACTATTCAGCTATTTTTAATTATATTTATCTGCTCATTATAATAATATCAAATTTAAATTTTCAATAAACTCATCTTGAATTTTTAAGTTTTTATTAATTTTGTTTATTAAAAAAAAAAAAAAAACAACACACGCGCACACACGCGCACACACGCACACACACGCACACACGCACACACACGCACACACACACACACACACACACACACACACACACACACACAGTGCATTTAAATAGGACAAAGCAAAACACATCTTCGTTATTCGTCTCAATCTTATCCTTATCTAAACTCATATATGTGTATAATATGCCATCTGTAAATTTATAATTGCAACAATGAATGACATAGAAAGTTATGAAAAATGTATTATTATTTAAATTATTATAATGCTAGAAGTAGAACAAATTTTTACTCAAGTTAGAAGCCTTATGTGGCTGGTTTTTAATCAAGCTTCTCTTTTATTTTTATCAAAAAGGCATCTGTTCTGCCATTTTTTTAAAAAAAATTGTTAGTATTGAGTCCTAATTTAATTTAAAACAACTACTTTCTTTAATGAGTTTTATTTCCATGTAAATTCTGCATGTTTCATTTAACTTAAAATTGTCCTTCATACTGTATATTTTGTTTTGAGCAATCTTCTCTGTCAATTTGCTATTGTATATTTATTTAATGTTTGTAAGGTTTCATAGATTATACAATGAATAGCTATTTTTAAATGTTGTGTGTAGACAACGAGGGAGTGAGAGAGAGAGAGAGAGAGATGAACTGTATGAAATACAGTAACGAATTATTTAGCGAGTTCCATGATTATATTATGCCTAAATATTTTTATAAGACATTTCTTTCACTGAGTGTTAGGATAGGCGAAATTTCAAGCAAAAATAATTGTAATCACTTAAAAAAAAAAAAAAAAAAAAAAAAAAAACTCAGAAGCAATCTTTGAACTAAGTCTCACCTACTTGATGGTAATAATTCAGAATCTAATTTATAGGTTATATATAATATATATATATATATATATATGTATGTGTATATGTATGTATGTATATATGTATATGTATTCATATACACAGAGAGAGAGAGAGAGAGAGAGAGAGAGTTAAACTAACCTTTGTCTGCGAAAAGGGAACCAATGAGCAACAAACTGAGCCCTTTGAATAAGCTTTCTATTTATTTAAATTTTATGGTTAAAATAAATGTTTTTGTTACAAATTAAACTAAATTTTAAAAATTAAGATGTGGCTCAGTATAGGTAATAATTAAAACATTAAAATATAAGAAAACATTTATCATTAATATCTACAATAACTGCTTTGACATACATCAAAATTTTTTTTCTAAAATAAAATCTATTCAAGAATTCAGGTACCCCATAACTCATTTACCTTTATCTGACATGGTTGAAAGTTACTGACAAATTTGTACATGCCTTTGTTTTGTACAGGCACTCTTGTATCTCATGTAATTTTATTTCTAATGCCCTTCTGAGATATGTTTTAGTAAAAATAGATAGGCTAGAATTTAAACTGAACATAGAGGGCACTACTATGCAGCATTTTCCTAATGTGAATCAGATAATGCATTTTAATGAATAGCTATGAGTTTGTTTGAAATTCTTTGTTATAAAACAGTTTTTGGTGTGGGAAAGATAATATATTAATTTTTATTATGTAAAAATGTCTTAAAAGTAAGCATCTAACAATAAATTAACTGTTACTAAGTGTTTTTGTTAATAGTTTAGAAAAATTTGTATTATAATGAGCAGTTCCAGCAATAATGGTTTTTAATATACTAATTTACCAGACAATTTCAATGATATTAAACTGAATTTTTTGTCATTCTTATGCTTGCAAATATGACAATTTGATTTTAATAGTTTGAAATTCAAAATAAACATGTAATCAAATTGTTTACACATTATTTGTATATTTTAATATCTTTTAGTCCATCCCACCTAAACTTCCCAGTTACCTCCCACCACTAAAATTGCAAAAAATAATATATATTGCTAATAATAATATATCTACATTAATTATTAGGAATCATTAGAAACCAATTTTTATGAAATATTTTAGGGGTTAAATTGTTGAAATGCACACATGATAATCAAATTGAATCTTGAGTGTGTACTAGGCTTTTAATGCAGTTTATTATTCAGTATGTTTAACAAATTAAATAACTTTATATAATTTCCAGCGTCTTAAAAATTCAATAATAAAAAATAAAAATTTCTATTTTTTGCAGACATAAATTTAACAAAGAAAGATAGTGTAATTACTGAAAGATAGCTTTGAATATAGGAAAATACTTGTGTAAATATGTTATTTATTGAGAGGGTGATCAACAATTTTATAACAGTTAAAAGTTTAATACAGTTAACAATATTGTAACTTTAATGGGAGTTAAATAATTTCTAAATACTTTTTCATATTAATCTGTGTATATAAAATTAATCTATGTGTGTCAAATGTATATACAAAATTTAATTATATGTATCATAATAAGTTATTATATTAAAGTAAATTCACTTTTATTTAACTGAGATGTAATAACATTTGAATAAAAATAATTCATACCATACAATTAGCATAAAATATTTACATAATTTTGTGGTGCAATTTAATTAAAAATCACATTCATGAACCATAATTTTTATGAAAATGCAATAAAATTTAAATAATGTATTTAAAAACTTCCATTTTTGTACTTTTCATTTCTAGGTTTTATTTATCCATTCATCAGTTAAAAATTAGTAATGAGTTAATTAGTTAATTAGTAATGAGTAGTTAGTTAATTAGAATGAATGTGAAAGAAAGAATAAGAATAAAAATCACAGTATTTTTAGTTTCCCTTTTTAGAAATCTTTTTAGAAACAAAACTTTGAGTCATTTTTGCTAATTTTTCCTAGAAATTTAAGTGTTACTGAAGTATTGGATGGATAAGTGAATCCCATATTTTATTCAAGCCATTTTTTATAATATTTCTAAGTTACATATTTTCAAATCATTCATTTTATTTTGAAATTAATTTTATAACAAAATTTTTCTTTACAGTAAGGTATATTTCTTTTGAATTTTATATTAGAAAAATAATTTTCCTTAGTTTGCTTAGAATTGCATTGGGCTTATTATATTTCACAGGAATAAACAATTTTTGTTACGAAATTAAAAACCATTACCCCAAAAAATAGATAATATAGATAAAAATAATTAGAAAATTACAATTGATAGATGATAGATAAAAGTAATTGAAATGTTATTTTGATTCTAATTCAATATTTGTTGAAATAATTGATATACTTATGTTCCCCTCAGGGTTTTACCTTCTTCAGGTAAACACGGGTGTCACAATCTCGAGGTACCCCAGTGATCCGTCCTCCTCTTTATTTTCTTCTCTCCTCATTCTTCTGCTTTTCTTTCCTTTTCACCCTTAGTGTGGTTGCCTTGTAAGAGGTTGAGGGCTCCCCTTGAGTAGCTTTCGTCACTTTGTTGGTATTAGCTACTCTTGAGGATTAAATCACCCACGTGTGTTCCGTTTGTGGAGACCCGTGTCCCTGGAAAGGAGGATCCTGGTAATTGAGGCCCCCAGAGACCAACACATTACATTAGCCTCTGCTTCAGGTTAAAGGGAGGTGCATTGTGGTCCTCAGCACATCAATCGGCTCAATGGATCAAGCGATCGGTACATCTACTGGATGACTCGTTAAGGGTGCAGGCCATCTCAGGGATGTACTGTGAGCATTTAGGACCTGGCTAGCACTGGCACAGCTGGTCTGTATACCCTTGTTGGACGCGGTGGTGGGTGGTGCCATCAGGTCTCGAATTTTCCCTGTCTAATATGGAAACATTTATATTCTCTTCTTTGCCACGGGAGCATACTTTGACACTTATGAAGGCAAAATTTTATATTGTGAAATGGAAAGAGGGTACATTCAATGCTGTATACCCTTTCCTAATCTAGAAAGGTATTTCTGGCAATAATCGGTGAAGTAAAGAGCATCCGGAAAATTCATTCTTGCGATCTTATGATAGAAGTTGCTTCAGAAGTACAAGCAACTCTGATAAGCAGCATGAACATGCTTGCTAACCTTGAGGTATCCGTCCAGCTTCATATTAATTTTCTCGTGGTGTGGTATCTGCCAAGGATTTGCTGAATACGCCTGCGGACTAGATCTTAGAAAACCTGAAAGATCAAAAGGTCTGTGCTGTAAAATACATCACTGTCAGACGGGATGAGCAGATCATCAATATTAAACATCTCGTACTGACATTTACGACGCCAAACCTACAGCAGCATATTAAATCTGCGTATGTGCATCTATCCGTCAGGCCATTTATTTCAAATCCTTTGTGTTGTTTCCAATGCCTGAGATTTTGTCACTCCAAAGCGTCTTGCAGGGCAAACTGACTTGCGCTTGCTGCGCAGCAGTTGGCCACGACAGCTAGTCTTGTACTGCAAAGGAGAAGTGTGTAAACTGTAAAGGTGATCACCCATCCTACGCTAGAAGTTGTCCTATCTGGATACTGGAAAAGGAAATCACAACCATAAAAGTTAAGAACAATTGCTCATATCCTGAGGCGAGACATGCTGTTATAGCTCGTACACCTCAAGCAGGAGTTAGCTATGTAGCTGTCGCTGCCAAAGTCACCAGAATGGCTAGTACTCAAATGGATGCTCTGTCACTTCTAATAGTTAAATTTCCCCCTAATTCTGAGAAAAAGCCAAAAACAACATCCACAGCTACTCTCGGTAGAAAAGCTCTGATGGCTAAATTGAAGGTTTTAAAGGCCTTAAAAATCTGCAAAGAAGGGTAATCCCAGGCCCTCCATATCCACCCGTAAAGCCTTATCCATAGAAGCTGACGCTGTATAACTACATCCCTGTGATGAAGATCTGTTTTTGGAGGAGATATCAGATGACATGCCCTCCACTTCTGGGAAAGGAGCTTTTCTAACTGAACTATAACTTCTTTTGTTTCTTGGAACTACCATGGTTTGCGTTATCATCATGATGACATCAAGTCTATAATTTCAGCCTATAACCTTGCACGTGTTGCACTTCAGGAAACATTCATGAAGTCCAGCTATAACTTTTCCATACGTGGGTTTAAAAGCTTTAGAAAAGACTGTGGCGAGGATGTGGGGTGCAGTGTCTATAGGTGTTCGAATATTAACATCAAATAACTATCCCAGTACTGGGCAAACTTTACATGCTACAGTACTGGCTGTAGCTGTTCGAATCCATGCAGCATGCTTGATGACAGTATAGTTTTTATCTACCACCACATGTGGTCATCCGCCAGGAGGAACTCGATGCATTAATAGATCAGCTGCCAACACCATTTCTGCTGTTATGTGACTTTAACGGCCATAATTCTTTGTGGGGAATTGATGATACTAACTCTCACAGTCGGCTTATAGAACGATTTATTTCCGACAACAGTCTATGTCTGCTTAAAACCAACAAGAAAACTTATTTCCATGTACCCACGAGAACATTTCATTCTCTTGATGTGGCTATTTGTTCTCCATCTCTTCTGCCATTGTTAAATCTAATATTAGGAAATGATCTGCATAATATCGATCATTTTCTTGTCTTCATCTTCCAGACTGGAGGTAGTAATGTACAACAACGTCTACCTACTTATGTGTACATTCGGGCAGATTGAATGTTATTTACACAATTGGCTAGTGTTGATGATAAAATGGTTTCGATCGAAGATGTTGATATTGCTGTTTGTGAAGTCACCGAAACAATTAAGAATGCAGATGATGCATCAATACCTAAAAGTTCTTCCATACCTCACAGGTATTGCAAACCTTGGTGGAACAAAGAATGCCAAGAGACATATAAAAAACAGAGGAAGTTAAGGGGGCTATTCAGAAGATAACCCACAACGGAGAATCTTATCGCCTTTAAGAGAGCAAAAGCATTAGCTAGCAGTGCTCCTCGTCGAAGTCAGAAGGAATCTTGGTATCGCTATGCATCCTCAATTACATCTTCCACAACCAGTAAACAGTTATGGAGAAGAGTAAAACCAGCTAGTAGAATCTATAAGGAATTCTCTATTCCTATCTTAAAATCCAGAGCTGCTTAAAATCCGGAATTCTCCGTAGGATGTATGACTTTAGCTTTAGGGGTAATTTTCCAATATTTATTAAAAACTGTTTATGCTCCTCTGGCTTTAAAGTTCGTATTGGTACTGTTTTCTCCAATACTTTTAACCAATCTAAAGGTGTTCCTCATGGTAGTATTTTAAGTATCACTCTTTTTAAACATCATATAAGCAGCATTCTTCATCAGCTTTCACCTTCTGTGCATGGTACATTGTATGGTGATGACCTGCAAATTTCTTGTCAAGGGTCAAACATACGTTTAATTGAGAGACAACCACAAACATCTGTTAATAAATTAGCTGCATGGTGTGCTGAGAATGGCTATACATTATTTCCTAGCAAGAAAAAATGTGCCCATTTCTGCAGGAAGACTAACCTTCATAATGATCCTGTTATTCGTGTAAACAACACACCTACACCAGTTGTCAGTTACGTAAAATTCCTGAGAGTGATATTTGACTGTAAATTAACATTTCTTCCGCGTGTATTACATTTGTGGAAGAAGTGCAAGTGATCGCTCAATATCCTCAAAGTGCTTTCAAATAAATCTTGGCGGTGCTGATCGCATGTCACTCCTCCAAGTTTACCTATCATTAATTTTATCCTGCACTGAGTGCGAATTTGTTCAATATGGCGCTGCTAGATCTTCTGTTTTACGTAGATTGGATACAGTGCATCACTTAGCTTTGAGGATATGCTCAAGCGCATTTTGCATGTCACCCATCCAGAGTCTTTATGCAATATGCCAAAAATTGCCTTTGGTTCTGCGATGTATGTAGCTGTCTCTCAATTACTATTGTAAAATTATGTCTGACTCTCATCCTCCATTATATTCTTCTGCTCTTACTCCTACTCTGAAGAGGATATATGATGCTAGACCATACAGCATCCCACCCTTCACTCAAACAAAAAATCATTTATCCTTGTTTGTCCTATGTGATGTCCCTTTTATTAAAACGGACATATTAGCACATCCACCTTGGTATGATCCACAAATATTGATAATTAATACATTTACCAACTGTTGAAATTCAGACACAGCCTCTGCAATTTTCCAACAGCTCTATTATTCACGTCGCTGTCAGTATTCTTCCTACACGCCAATATTCACGGATGGTTAAAAAACTGCAGGGCATGTCGGCTGTGGTATTTTAATGAACAATAATACATGCAATTACAGCCTTCATGCTTCCTGCTCCATTTTTACAGCAGAAGCTACTGCAATTTATAATGTGCTTCAGCTTGTGAACATTGTAAATTCTCATTCCTTTTGCGTGTATACTGACAGCTTGAGTGTATTGGAACCGTTGGGAAATTCAAACATTCACTGTCATCCAGTTGTGTCCAAGATTTTCCAAATATTGGATTCCCTTGCTGGCAAGGGGTATGATATCAAATTTTGTTGGATCCCAGGTCACGTAGGTCTCGAGGGAAATGAAAAGGCAGATGCGGTTGCTAAAGCAGCATCAACTCCAATGCCATCATCCATCCCCCTTTCAAATCAGGTTAAAAATCTTGTCTATTCCCTCTTCCAGGAGTTTTGGAGCATGCAGGTCACCAACAAATTGTGCGCCATTTTTCCATATCTCTTCTCATTATCAGTTTTACCTCTACGAAGTGCTGATGTTAGATTAACTCCCCTTCATATCGGACATGCACGTTTCACACATAGATATTAGTTTCTGAAAGAATTAAATCCGTATTGTGAAATGTGTGATTAACTATTCTTCACTGTTTATCATATTTTAATTTTATGTCCATATTTTAAGCAATATTGTTTACTCTTTTTTAACTGTGATATTTTAACATTATTTTATTTGCTTGGGGAACCACCCCACAGGAACCTATTTACCTTTTTGAGGGCGATAGTTTTTTTTACATTATATTTAATTTGTACTATATAAATTTTAAAATTATATCTATTTTTAATCTTTTTATATTTTAAAATTGGATTTATATATATATATATACACACACACCGATTTCAATAAAATACTTTGCACACACACACACGCACGCACACACAGAGAGAGAGAGAGATTTTTGTTTTTTAATGTTGCTTGGGTTTTCAAAAAAATGAAAAGTAAGTAAATAAATATCAGCTTCAAAATTTTGATTTTGGTGCAGCATGTCTGCTTTTGGACCTTGCGCCATAAAACCCAACTATTCTTATTATGTAATCAAACGATTTCAATAAAATACTTTGCACCTGCTTTTAAAGCTAATTTTTCTGGATTAAATTGCCAATGGAGTAAACTGCCAATGAAATCTCTAATTGAATTAAATTTTAAAAGAATTAATTTCAGAAATGTATTATAATACTTAAAATGAAGTTTGTGTACTTAATTTGCATTGATATTGATTATTTTTATATTTAAATGTTATAAAATGTTTAAGAAGAAATATTTCATTTTAACATTAATGAATTTGTATTTATAATTTATATAATAATTTTAAGTGAAAAATGTGGTGATGTTACTGATGTAATATTGAAATAATTTTGTTTTTTTATGAATTTAAATTTTAAATTGATAACAAATTTTTCTTTCTTAGCTGTTGATATTACAACTGGTAATATATATTGCTTTCTCTGTAAAGATTATGTATATGATCATCGATATGAACATATATCAAGAAGACAAAAAGAAAAAAGAGGAAAATATATTGGTAATTTTTTATTTTTATATTCTAGCATTGATGTTTGTGCTCATTTCAAATAAATGTGATGAGTTCAATATATTTCCTTAGTTCAATATAAGTTCCTTTTCCACTTCTGTATCAAGAGATTAAAATTTACAATATTACTTAATTGTGCTTATTAGCTATGTATATTTATCTATTAATACAATTTGCATGTATAATATGTTTTTAATTGAATTATAAGAACTTATAATTGAATGGTAAAATTCTGCAAATTTACCATATTGTCTGAAAGTATAAAATCTTCCTTTCCAGTTGCTTTGATAGGATTTGTTAGCAAGGATATGATATATTCTACACTTATGTTAAGATCTTTAAAGGTGTTTTATGTTGTCTAATATATTTATCTTTTACATAAAAATGATTTAGACTAAGCCATTTTCATTTATTTTAAAATCTATTTCTATCCTAATTTAGTTTAGTTTTATTTAGACTATATTAAGTTAATATCAATCAATAAAGAACACTGATTGCAAATATACTAAACAGAAATCTTGAATGATAATGCTATCTATTCATATTGTTGTCATTTGAATTGTTGAAACATTATGTTGTATTTAACAATTATTAAATAAACGTTATGAAATGGGATATTTTTGTAAAAGTTAGAATTGATGTATGATAGCATTTTAAGTTTCATTTGAAATTAAAATTGTGTAACATTAATGGTAAATTCAGAATTTCATAATTATTTATTTTTGAGATTGAAGTTCTTACTATACAGATATAAAAATATACATTGTGTAACTTTCTATAAAATCATAACGATTTATAGATTTTAATTATAAAAAAATAACTTCTTTAATTTTCAAGCAGTCTGTTCAGATATACTAAACCGATAATTAATTCAGAATAATTCTTAAGCAGTAAGAGTATCTAGATTCTGATCAATAATGAGACAAAAATTCTTGTATTCATTCTGTTTAAATTAAGAGATATTTTATATTTTTCTATGTAATCAAAATTTAGAAGATGTTTTTTTTTTTCTTTTTTAAATCAAGAGTATAAAAATAGGATGTAACTATGAGCCAGAATTTATTAACAGACAAATTTTTTATGGTAATTAAATCAACTACTAATAATCACTTAAAAACTTAAATAGGGAAAATACTCAGTGGATATTTTATATATCTAAATGTTTTTTTGGAAAATTTTTTATATGATGCTTGGAAAATGTAGTTGACTTCTTAAGTGAATAAAGAAATATGTTTGCTTTCTTAATTTCTTTTATTACTATTTCCAAACAAAATAAAGCATTTTACTTTTATTAACTTATTTGCCTAGAGTATGTGAATCAATTTTTTATTCTTTATTATTATTATTATTTCATGTATAAATTTATTGGCTGAAATGAATATGCATATTTTTTTTTTTATCTGGTTTGCAAAGCTGATTTAAGTTTGCTTAAGCTTTTTTCTTTGTGGTTTCTGTATCCCATGTTTATTAGTAACATAATATAATAGAGTTGTCCCATTTCTAAAGAAGCATTTTACTGCATGTTTCATGTTAGACTGGAAGCTGGTATAAGTTAAAAATTTTAAATGTTGCCAGGTATGATAATGTTGCTCTACCAGTTATGAAAAGCTTGATAGCTGCAAGGAGTGTTGAATTCTATCAAAATTCTAGAATTATCTAGGGGTTTTGTAATCAATAATGGTGATGTTATAATGTATACAACAAAATAAGCAGTTCTGAAAAATTATGCACATACTATAAATTAAGAAAATTATTACAATTAATATTTAATATAACTAATAATTTTCATGAAATTAATAAAATGAAAGTATGCCAAATCTTAAAGTATGAATCAACCAAATTATAATCATTTAAAGTAATCAGTAAATAAATTAAAGCAGGCTAATAAATTGTAGTCTACTGTTCTTTTTCAGTAACTTTTAAGTTTGCCATTGAATATATTGATACCAAATACTTATTTAATAGTCTACAGTTAAGAAGTTAAAAAGCTATTTATATTGCTTATTTATTGAAATACTTGCCTTAATTTTGGTATATAGTGATTTTACCACCAAACAAATATTTTCATAAAGAAAAAGTTTGTAACAGGAAAAGTAACTTTTCTTTAAAGTAATTTTCTTTCAAATAAATGTTAGAACTTTCAAAAGCATTGCTTTTAAATTCCTGAATTATACATTTTAATTTAATAAATTTATACACTACTGGCCATTATAAGTGTGACACCTTGAAGGAAGCATGTGAATAACATGAAATTTACAGCATGATATGGAGGTGAGATATGCAAATGATTAGAATTTCACTGCAGATGTAAATAATGCGCGCATGTGGTGCCACTTGAAAGTGCTATTTAAGGCTTGGAAATTCCGACGATTTTAAGTTTGGCAATTGTGTTTTTCTTGTGGTTCAAAAAAAGATACCAATTAATCCTCATAGAAAACAGATCATCAACAGGATCAAATATCTGAGCTCTACAGAAGAAGGATAGTGGTTTACTGAGATTGTGGATTATCTTTCAGGGAAATCAGTAGTCGTGTTGAATGAAACCAAACAACTGTAATGCGGATATTTGATCGTTGGGTGCAGGAGGGTACAATGAACTTACATGTTCAAGTGTATCTACCTCAGTGCATCACTTCATGTGATGAGAGGTAAATTGTGCGCATAGCAGTGACAGATTGCTCAGCCACATCACAAACCGTAGCACAGCACATTCAGTCTGTAACGCCTCGTGCAGTGTCTGTGTGCCATTTGACGCCGTTTATGGCAAAGTGATCTGCGTGCAAGACGTTCATTGCTTCGTCTATTCTTGACACACAATCACAGATGTCTCTGCTGCTAATGGTGTGGTGAAAGAAAGAGGTGGACTGCAGAATGGAATGAAATTGTCTTTACTGACAAGGGGCACTTCTGTCTGTAACAGCATGATGGTTGCATTCGAGTTTGTAGACACATTGGAGAGAGGATGCTGAACAGTTGGGTTATGCATCACCACACTTGTCCTGCACCTGCTGTTATGGTATAGGGCAGTATTGGATATCACTCTCGCACTCCTCTAGTATGCATTTGTGGTACTTTAAACAGTGAATCTCTGAAGTGCTGGAGCCAATTGTCCTTCCTTACCATAATGGCTTGCCTACAGCTATATTTCAACAGAATAATGCGTGACCACACATGGCATATACTGCCCAAGGGTTCTTCGTCAATTGCCCGATTGAATTGCCCCTTCCCTGGCCCTCTTGCTCTCCAGATCTTTTGTCTCTAGAAAACATGTGATCCATGGTTGCACAACAAATGACCCAGATTACATCCCCAACTGCCACACCATATCAACTTTGGCAATGTGTATAAGCTGCTTGGTCTGCTGTACCCCAAGAACACATCTAGTCTCTTACCAAGCTGGTAGCCGAATGGTTAACGCTCTTGCCTATGGTTCAACAGTTCGTGGGTTCGAATCCCACCTTTGGCATGAAGGTTTGTAGTGGTTCGTAATCCACTTTAAGCTGTAGGTTCCGTTCTTATTAGCCCTCATGTGCAAAAAAGGACCGTTGAGCGACAAACAAACACATCTCTAGTCTCTTTTGAATCAATGGCGAGGCATGTGGCAGCAGTGTTCTGCAACAATGGCAGAATCTCTGGCTACTGATTTTGGCAGGAACCATACTTCACAGAAGTCTATAAACTTAATCATTTGATACTTGGTCAGTATGTTATCTACAAAATAAATTTTTTTGTAATATCGCTTGTCTTTCTTGGTTTTACAATTTGGTGACTAGCAGTGTGTTAAAATTTTTCAATGAAGGATAATCAGAATTTAAGAAATTAAAATTTATAGCAAGTATATATTAATACAATATTAACTAATATAATGCTACCTGAGTCAAGCTGATCTGCAGTGTAAATGTTTTTTTCCTCTTCTGTTTTTAATTTCTAAAATTATGTAGGTTTCTCAAACCTTATTTTATATCCTAGAATATTCATTGTTCTTATGATTTAATAACCTATTTTTGTTTGATCTAAACTTTGTAATTCTTTTTAAGCCTTGAAAATGTATGTTAACTTTCATTTGAAGGCATTAAAATTTAATATCCTTGTTACAGTGTAAATGGCAAATAAATATCAACTGCTGAAAAAGTAACTTCAATGAAATTAGCTTGATTGGTATTAAATTTGATATTCTTCTTCCTTTTGGATTTTGTAAATGTGACGATGTTCTTTATAATCTTTTATTATGTCTGGAAACAATAAATAATGCATTGTTTCCAAGTTGTGGATCGTATATGTATGTATGGGTGTTTTCATATATGTATGGGGCAATGACCAAAATAGAGATAAGAGTTTTAAAAAGATAAATGAAATTGCCTGTAATACTATATGAACACTGAAATGGTTGTAGATTTTGTAAATGTGATGTTCTAGTGCTCTATAAATGAAAAATAAGGGAGAAGAAAGTGCTATAAATAACTGGTTAGATTGTCACTGCTTTTAATTCAACAGCTCTGGGATTCATACTTGAATTGCTGATTGCATACACCTGTCCATTTTTCACTGTACAACTAACTATTGACAAAAAAGATTGTATAAAGAAACTGAGCTAAAATTTTCAAAGATTTTTTGTTTCAATAAAAATCTGTAATTGTGAAAAAAATAATTGCAATTAATGAACCTGTTCATTCAAAGAAAAATGTGAACTGTTCTGTCATGGAGTTTTGCAGAAAATCCAGAGAGTACTTCTCAGTAGTTGTGTCAAACATTTCTGCTAGAACACTTATAATTGTGATCCAAAAATATAATTGAAATAGAGTTAGTGTAAATTTTATTGAAAATAAAGTAATTTACTCTAAGTGTTATTAACCCGATGAATTAAAAATAACAGCATATTGAAATCTGTAAGAAAACCAGAAATGTGACTTTATTGACTGATATTACACGGCATGCACAAACTATTAAAAAGTTGTGAGGTTACAACAAATGGTAGAACAAACATCAAAATTTCTTTTACTTAATCTAGATTTGTATTTTACAGAGTTTATTTGACTTTGATTAAATAAAGATACCATGGTGATTAGGTTATGTTTAATGAAATCATTGCCTTCATATCAACAACATAATCGTGATTAATATGCTGCAATAATATATTATTTGAAATAAATTTTTATTTTCTTAGTTTTAAATAATCTGTGTACTTTCTTACTTTATTTGATTAAACCTACATTGTAAATAATTATTTTTACTGGTGTGTTTGGATAAATTTTATGATTTATATGAATTAATAAATTTTATGATATATTAAACAAAATTTATTTTAAAAATTTGCTAAGCAGTGGGGATCTCCAAACTCTGTCAAAGGCAGATTTAAAATCAACAAATACGGCTAGCGTACTTTGCCTTAAATGTAATCCATTTTTCACTTCTTGAGAAAAACTAATAACTTGTTCAGTAGTACTCGTACCTCTCCTAAAACCAGCCTGCCTTTCAGCGATAAAATCATAAGTCTCCAAATAAAAATTTTGTCTATCCACCACCATTCTCTCCATAATTTTACAAAAAAACTGAAGTAAGTGAAATAGGCCTAAAATTATCAACATGCCGAGGGTCTTGTGTCATGTTTTAGCAAAGGTACAATTTCGCCTTTTCTCCAGGTACTCGGGAAATGACCTTCCCGTGACATATTTATGAGATGCAGAACAGTAGTCCTACCTTTAGGGCCAAGAAAAATAATAAAATACTTGTAAAAGCTCAGGGCCAGCACATTTACCCTTCGTTAAACGATTAAGCATTCTGCAGGTCAGAAGTTGTAAAAGGTGAGTTAAAAAGATGATCCAGATCCTGAGAAAGGCAGGTAGGAGTCATACAAAGTTCAACAAGAGGAATATGCCTCCAAGGGTAAAAATTTAAAACATTACAATAGTGTTTATTAAAAGCAGTAGCAAAGTCTCTATGACAGGAAATGATTTTTCCCCTAAAAATTAATAGCTGTTTTTGATGAATCTTCTGTTCCGTTAGCCTAGATAGTTCAGCCAGGAAACTTGAGAAGGCAGTTTGTTTAGAAATCAATACTTCTCTCTTAAGTACGGTATGTTTTTTGCGAACATCAATACAATCCTCCAGAGAAAGAACGGAGAGAATGGAATTAAAAAAAGAATAGAAAGCAGAAAGACAACCTGGTCATATAGGTATCTTTACCAAGTTTAGGAATGAAAATAATCCTACTCTTCTGTAATATTGTAGGAATATATCTCAATGCAAGATAAGCACTATGTAATCTAGCCATCATTGGAATGCGATTCCCAGCCCTTTGGATTATAATGGACATGATTCCCTCAGGTCTAAGGCTTTTGAATGGTTTGAAAGGGGCAACAGTCAATCTAATATCTCATATATATTTCTGCTTGAAATCTGCTTATTTAGAAAGTCTTTAACCGCTTTTATATTTCTGATATGTTATTTTGAAATACCTGTGTGTGTGTATACATATTACTTATTTTTGTTATTGTAAATTTATTAGAAATTTCAGTAATTATAATTTTTTGTATTTTATTTTGTCTAATTTTCTACTTAAAAAGAATTTGGCCAAATTTCTTACTTGCAGAAAAGTTATGTAATGTATGATTAAATATTTTTTTAATGTAGGGATTTTTAATATAGGACACATTTTGATAAAACAATTTCTTAATATTTGCTCTGCTAGGTTTGAAATAGTTTTATTTATTTATCTATTTTATTGAATTATTGCATTTAAGCCATTTACTCTGCAGTTTTTACTTTCATAGAACAGTAAGTTAAAATTCATGATCCTGTCAAGTTTTTGCTTAAATTCTTTTTAGAACAATTTTCCATCTTTATTTTTAATTTATTAAAAATAATTTTATTGTGAAATATTATTTTAAGTCTATTAAGCAGAAGGAATAATTTATTGAGGTTTAAAGTATTTTCAGTCACTAACTTCTACTGTATTGTTACTTAAGTTTTAATTTTTTTAGCTTCTTGGTTTCCCACTGAAACAGTGAAACTCATAGATAGAGATGATGTATTAATTTCCACAGATTATCTTTTTCAAGGTAAAAATTGAACTTGTGTTTTTTTCCTTTAATTTATTCACTTTTAGTTTTATTTATACTAAATTAAAATTTTTTAGACCCATATGTCCCAAAGAATATAGGCGAATGGCAACTTTTTGTGGAACCTGGCAAACTAAAATTCAAATTTCATGGTAAAAATCTTATTTTCTATTTATCTAAATTTCTTTACTATATTAAATGTAACATTTTTTTCCTTCTTTTTCATTTTTAGTATACTTTAAGAAGAGAGGAGAAGGCACTGAAGGTAGGATCAGTTTGCATTATGAAATTTTTATTGAAATTGAGACTTAACATGGTTGAAAGATATGCAAAATTACATAACTACTTTCAGTTGTATATGTCTTTGTATTTTTAATCGTTACCTTATAAGACAAAATATTTGTATTAATTTGAATTATTTCTATTTTCTTACATAAATTTGTAAAATTTAAGAAGTGTTCAAAACATTCTGCTGTAGTTTATTAACTTAAGATTGTGTGGTTCTTGTTTAGAATTGGTTTTTTTGTGATTACTTCTCTTGAGCAGCAGTTTGAGCTGTATTAAACTTTTGCAAATGTATTTAAAATTTAAATTAAACTAGTTTAAAATTACTAAGTTTTTTTTTTTTTTTTCTTTTTTTTTTAGTAATGTAAAATAAATTTAAAAGCTTAATTCAAAATTTACATTTGGAAGAATACATAGTTTTTATCTTTGTTTAATTAATAACTCTGTAAATGATTTTGTTTCTTTGCACAAAAAGTTAAACATTTTCACTACTTTTGATAATTCACATGTAACATCAGTTTTACAGTAGGTAATTGAGCTTTTTAAAACATGAAAAAGTCAAAATAATCAATATTATTTCATGCTTTGTTATGTGCAAGAGTGTGATTTTTCAAACCATTCAAAGATGAAACAGTTAAAATACAGTCTCCCTGTAAGTAGATATTCAAAATCCAATTTATGTTATGTGTTAAATAAATTCCACTTTTAGCCAAAATACAAATTCTCTCTCTTTTTTGAACAATATTCTAAGAAATATTTAGGCAAATAGCTGTAGAAGTTCGGATTGGAATTAAATATCTTGACTAGTTTGTTTTATTTATTTTGCTCTTGCATTAAGAACCTAAATATTTAACCATTTTAAGTGATTCTAATCAAGCTTTTTATTTTTTATAAGCTTTGAAAGGAAACTTTTGTATATAATTTTGCAAAATGAACATTTACTTATAATATTGGATTTGATAGGAAAAGTGCTGAAAATTAGGGGGAAAAAAACCTTTCTTAAAGAAATTCTGCAAAAGGAAAGGATATTGAATTTAAGAAATGTGATATCACTTTAACTTTTTATCATGGAAGAATTTATTTATCTTTGAAATTTAAAATTACCTTTATAATTGATGATGAAGAATTAGAAAAATAGTTGCTTTAATATATGAATAGTTATTTTAATATATATTACATAATTAGATAATTGTGGGGAATTGGGATTAAATGTTAGAAAAAATAGTTTTTAAAACCAGACTTAAAAAAAAAAAACAGACTTTTATCTTATACTGTGTAAATAAATTTAGGAATAGTAATTTCGTGTGTAAAAAATTGAGTATTCTTAATTACATTGGAGATTGTGATGGAGAAGGATGCTTCTGTGTAGTTCATGAAATAATATCCATATCTTTTTTCATTTATTCAAAAAGAAATAATTGTGATAATTTAGGAAAAATATCAGTACAAAAGGTATTAAAAATTTTCTAAATGGTTTATTTAGTTGTCAACACGTCACGCTGACTTTGCTGATAAAAGAGTTGATAATTTTGAAGAAAAACCCTTTAATTATATCTACTTCTCAAAGGAGAAAATTTTTTTTCTCAGCTCAAAATATTAGAAAATTCAATTTAGCATATATGAAGAATTACATGATAAGCGAGAATCCTAGTAGCACACACGCGCGCGCATACATACGCATACACACTCACTTCTATGCGTGGGTGATGATTGGATTAACAACTTGGGATGATGGAAACTCAGTGGTTATTACATGGTGTGTGAAACAGTGCTCCATTTGTCACTTCATCCAGAGATTGGCTATGGTAGCATTGTCCATTGAGTTGAAGTGCATGATGTGATGAGTTTAGGCATATAGCCCAATGAATTTTATTCGGCTCCATGAAAGGGGAGTGAGTGCTGCCATATTATGCCATGCAGTTTTTTACTTATACAGCAATGCTGCTGTCTTGCTTTTTTGAAAAAAATACACTATCATTTAAAAATAATTTAACAGTAGTGTATTTTTGTTACATAAACCAGACAGTATTGAGAAAAACCCATTTTAAGTATGTATGTTTTTTCATACATAAAAATACTTTTATTATAAAACTTATTTTAATATGTTTAAATAAATTAAAAATGTAATAAGAAAATAGTTGTATTTTCTTATTACATTTTTTCATTTATATAATATATAAATAATTTAATATATATCTATGCGAAATTATTATGAAACATTCTACTGATGGTATAATATTTTTTCACTCTTATTTCAGTATTTTCAACAGTTTTTAATGGATGCCATGAAATTAACATTCAATTATTTCAGTTTTAGAAATTCATTTATATTTTTTAAACTAATAAAAAAATGTCAATAAATTTTTTCACACTATATTATTTAAATTTTTTCAAAATTATTTCCAATTTTAGAAAAAATAAAATTTGAATTAGCTGAGTGTTAATTATGGTTTTCCAATATTTTTTTAAAATTTCTAATGGGAATTTAATTGTAAAAATCTGAAAAATTTTATTGTTGCTTCTATAAGATATATATTTTATCAAGTCCTCATAAATTCACTAATTAAATTAAAAAAAGTATGAATAAAATGTGTTATTCATTTAGTTTTACCAAAATATTTGCTACAATAGATATTTATTATCATGTAACACTTATAAACTAGAGACTATAATAGAATTAAAATTGAACATTGATATAATATTTTAATGCAGAACACTAATAGCTTTGATTCTATAATCTTAGTTTGATACATTTTTGATCTTGTTCTTTAGCTATTTTATATTAATATCAGAAAAAATGACTTAAATATGGTTATTCTTCAAAATTTTCAAAATCAATATTTACAGAACTGAGGGTAATAAATAAATTTAAATGAAGTTATTAATTTTTGGTAATAAGTGTATTAAATTTATTATTCTAATAGGATATTAAAAATTCAATTATATTCTCAGATACAAGTATTCCTATTTCATTGCATTTTTTTTAAATATTTGCAAATTCTTAACTTCCAGTATTTACAGTATCAGTCAGATGAGATCGAAAAGTAATTGACATGAAGCACATAATTCTTTTGCAATGCCAGACCTGCAATATGTAAAAGCTGCATATATGAATTTACCTGTCAGGCCTTGTATACCAAATCTCTTGTGATGTTTACAATGTCAGCACTTTTGACACTCGAGAAATGCCCGCTGAGGCAAACTCACTTGCGCTTGTTGGACGATGGTTGGCCACGATAGTTCGAACTCATGGCAAAGGAGACATCTGTTAACTGTCATGATGACCATCCCTCCTATTCATGAAGTTATCCTCAGTATATGCTGGAAAAAGAAATAGCCACAATTAAGGTAAACAATAAATGTTCCTATTCTGAGGCAAGACGATTGGTCACTTTATGTACTCCACAACCAGGAGTCAGTTATGCCACTCCTGCCAGAAAAGTCACCAAATTGAGCATCACACAAACTGAAATCTTTTCTGTTTCCCCAGTTAGATTACCCCAAACATCTGACAAGCCAAAGTTTAAAAAAACTCCTACATTTACTAGAAAAGCTCCTTTTGCTAAAACAAAAGCAGAGAAAACTTTAAAATTAAAAAAATTAAAATTCATACTTCATGCTTATTACAAATCTGTACTTTGTATTGACATAATGTTATCTGCCAAGAGGAACTCGATGCATTAGTTGATCAGCTGCCTACACTATTTCTGTTACTCTGTGACTTTAACGGACATAATTCTTTGTGGGGAAGTGATGATATCAATTCTCGCAGTCGGTAGACAGAGTGGCTTATTTCAGACAAGTCTGTCTGCTTAATACCGACGAAAAAACATATTTCCATGTACCCACGAGAACATTACGGTCACTTTACGTACTCTACAACCAGGAGTCAGTTATGCCACTGCTTCCAGAAAAGTCACCAAATCGAGCAGTACGCAAACCAAAATCTTCTCTGCTTCCCCATTGAGATTACCTCAAACATCGGAAAAGTTAAAATTAGAAAGAAATCATTCATTTACTAGAATAGTTCCTTTTGCTAAATCAAAAGCAGAGAAAATTTTTAATTAAAAAATTCAAAAAAATTAACTGTATCTCGTAATGCTTTCTCATGTCTGAGATTGATACGGTTTCCCCATTACCTTCAGACAATGATGGACCATTTGAGGGACTGTGTTGATGATGGCACAGTGTCTAGTGGTGTTTGTATTTTAACTTCTAATCATTTCTCCAGCACTGTTCATCCTTTGAATATTCTGCAGGTTGTAGCTGTAAAAATCCACACTTCATGCGTAATTACAGTCTGTAGTTTATATTTGATGCCTCCACATGATGTCATCCGCCAAGAGGAACTCGATACATTAGTTATCAGCTGTTTGCCCCATTTTATTTTCACGGAGATTTTAATGGACTTCATTCTTTGTGAGGAAATGATGATATCAATTCTCGCGGTTGGCAAATAGAACAGTTTTTTTTATTATAACTGTCTCTGTCTGCTTAATAACAATAAGAAGACATCTTTCCGTGTACCGTACAGAATGTTTCATTCTCTCGATTTAGCCATTTGTTCTCCATCTTTTCTGGCATTGTTAAATATAAAAGTAGGAAATGATCTGCATAATAGCAATCATTTTTCTCTTGCCATCTCCCAGACTGGAGGTAGTAGTGTAAGACAAAACTTAACTATTTGTACAGTCTAGCAGATTGGACATTATTTACACTATTGGCAGTTGTTGATTATGAAATAGACAAGCCTACATAATGATACTGTAATACATATTAACAACACACCAATAACAGTAGTCAATCAGATAAAATTTCTTGGAGTGATAATCGACCGTAAACTAACCTTTCTTTCGCATGTATTATGTCTTTGGAAGAAGTGCGAGTGATGGCTTAATATCCTCAAGGTGCTTTCAAGTAATCTTGGGGTGCTGATCGTACATCACTCCTCCGAGTTTATCAATCACTAATTTTACCGTGTATTGACAATGGTTGTGTTGTTTATGGACCGGCAAGACTTTCTGTACTTCAAAGACTGGACACTGTTCATTACTCAGCACTAAGGATATGTTCTTGGGCATTCTGCATATCACCAGTCCAGAGTCTATACATTATACGTCATTAATTACTGTTAGATCTCAAACAAATGTATTACTCTCTCAGTTATTATGCTGAAATTATGTCAACCCCAGATCATCCGTTATATTCCATTGTTCCTGATGCCTCTTCTTAAGAACTATATGATGCTTGTCCATTGAGCATCCAACCTTTTCTTACATGAGCCAAATCATTTCTTGCTCTCAGACCTTTATTGATGTTCGGATTGAAACAACTGATCTTTTTCTTCATCCACCTTGGTATAGCCGAGCTGGTAGCCGAATGGTTAGCGGTTTTGCCTTCGGTTCAACAGTTCATGGGTTCGAATCCCACCTTGGGCATGGATGTTTGTAGTGGTTCGGAATCCACTTTAATCTGTAGGTCCCGGTCTAATTAGCCCTCGTGTGCAAAAATGACCGTTGAGTGACAAACAAACAAACCGCCTTGGTATGATCCAACAATTAAATTCAATGGCACTGATTTTCAGTATCGAAAATAAGACAACACATACTGTGTTTCAACATCCATTTTCAACAGCTAAGGGCATATTGTCTGTGTAGTATTTATTAATACTGTGTTTTTAGTTACAGCCAATATTTGTCCTGCTACGTCTTTACTGCTGAAGCAAAAGCTATTTATTTCGTGATTCAGCATGTGAATACAGACGATCAATGTCATCTTTGTGTGTACACTGACTGCATGTATGTTTTAGAAGCTTTGAGAAATAATAGTTTTATTTGCCATGCGGTTGTGTCAAAGATTTTCAGAGCATTAGAATCCCTTGCTGTCAAGGGATTCTAATGCTCTGAAATTATATTTTGTTGGATACCAAGTCACCAGGTGTTGATGGAAATTAGAGATCAGATGCGCCTGCAAAGACTGCATCAGATCCAGTTTTATCATCGGTTCTGCTCTCTGATGTGAGAAAAGATATAAAAAGTTTTACATATGGTCTTTTGCAGGAATTGTGAAACATGCAGTTAAGCAACTAATTACATACCATTTTCTCATCCTTCACCTCATTATCAGTTTTACTGTTACAAAGTGCAGATGTTAGATCAACTCTCCTTTGTATCGGACACACACATTTCACAGACATTTGTTTCTAAGTGAACTATATCCATGTGTGAAACCTGTGACGAATCATTTACTGGTTATCATATTTTAATTTCATGTCTAGATTTTAGCCAACGTTTATTCTTTTTTAATACTGATATTTTGACTTTTTTTGATTTAATAGGGGATCTACCCCTTAGAAACCTATTTGCCTTTTTAAGGGGAATAGGTTTCTTACATTATATTTAATTTCTATCTCAAATTTTTAAATTACATAATTTTTGATATTTTCTTTTATATTTTATCATTGGATTTTAAAATATATATGTACACTGTTTCTTGTTTTTTAAAGTTTTAATGTTGCTTGGGTTTCCAAAAAAATAATAAGTAAATAAACAAATAAAATAGATTATCTACTTCAAAAACTTTATTCTTGGAACTTGAATATTTATAAAACTTGAATATTTATAAAACTTGAATATTTATAAAAATCTTTTGATTAATTTGCATACTCCCAATCAGTAAGTTAACTTATAAAATATTTACTTCAATGAGTATTCCTGGTTATCTTGAAGTACTTAAGATACTTTATATTTTTTGCAATTCAATCCTACATTTTATCCCATTTTATACTACTGTAGGATTACTGCCTTACAATAAAATTAGTACTCTCATTTTTGAAATTTGTTGCTATGTGTTCAATAAAAAAAGGCATTTGTTTATTGATTATTTTTTGTGATGAATTTTTCATTAAGTACAATTGTAGCAAATAAACTAAATATAAATATTACAAATATACTATAAATCTAGATTTACTTAAGAAAATTTTAGTGAGTGCTCTTATTCAATGTGTGCATGTGTGTGTGTGACTGATTGAGTGAGAGGGAGAGAGATACATTAATGCATGTATTTTATTTCTTCTGTTTGAATGGATGTGTAGTTATGTTTTAAAATTTAGAATGCAAATAATTTATGTTATAGAACAAATATTATATGTAATATATTTATATTGATTAATATGTTTTTTAATGAGGGGAATCAATATTTAAAATATTTTATCAAGTTAATTATATTTTGCTGTTCAACTTGTTAGACTGTACTTCAAATATTTACTGTTGACTGTGTAATTGGTTTAGCTCAAACATTAAATCAGGAAAAAAATTGCTAAGTAATGCAAATAAATATTATTGCTCACTATTGATGGAGTTTTTGTTGAAATGAATATTAAATACAATCTTTTTTTTTAAATAACTTCATTTTATTATACAATAATTTACAGAACCTTTTATTTTATTTTACTTTCACACGAAGTGTTTTCTCAAGGAGCTACTGGGAATTACTGTAGATTTCAATTTTAAATTCATAAAAAATTATTAATGAATGTTTTATTGATGTTCACTAATTAAGGCACATAGACATTAAAAACCATTTTACCATATTATACCAAATTTGCTATATTTATCTAAATGGATATACATAGTTTTATTTAAATTTATTTAACTATACACAATACTCAGCCACTCCTGTTAGCCTACAGTTGATCTGAGGGCTTGATTCCTACTTTTTGTGTTAATATTTGTAGTAATTTAAAATTTACTTTAAAATGTATGTCTTTGTAAAATTAATCCTTTTATTAAAACAGTGTCATTTAAAATTTGAATTAATCAAACCAAGTCAGCTGTATAAAAAATGTTGAGCTTATAAGTATAAGATAATTGTTTAACCAGCTATTATAATATATTGTTTAACCAGCTAATGGTAAATATTTTTTCTCAACTGATAGAAGTGCTTTGGTTTATATAATTTTTTTCTTGAGCATAACTTCTTGCTTTTTCTTAACTGTTTTCTGCATAATTTAGATTTGTATTGTGAGATTAATTTCCCTAGTTTAATCAGTATTTTTCGGAGGATATTTACTATACAAATATGGAGCATTTAATTGCTGAATTAATGTAAAATTCTTATCATTTATTGTCATTCACAAATATCTATTGAAAGCAACTTACATATTGGTGACAAATTATTTTTAAATAAATTTACAGTTTTGACTCTTTTATATTCAATCGAAGTAAGTATTGTTTAATTAAATGAAGTTTTCTTTAAGCCAAAATTATGAATGTTGAATGCTGCTTATACATCTTATTATAATTATTTATCATTAAACTATTTTGTCCATAAATATTTGAGTTATTTAAGATGCATTTTTCTTGCTTATTTTCTTCTATAAATCTTCATTTATGTGAAGAATTTTCTGTATTTTATCACCACTTGTAAGAATTTGAAAATGTTTAATATAAATTAATTTATTATGTTCTTTCAACTATTCTATTATATATATATTTCTTTTATATATTTCTTTTTCTATATATATTTCTTTATTATGTTTAACTTCATTGGTTTCTGTTTGTAAAAGTTCTGTTCCAATATATATATATATATATATATATATGGGAATGTTAATATTGCATATTTTATTTCTTGGTTCTTATTTATTTGGGATAAGTAAATTCAGATTTTGAATACAGTTGTGAACGTGTAATTTTTGTCTTTGGTGCATTTGGTGTGAATATGTGATATATTGAAATTGTCCTTTTCATATTTAATATAACTGCAATATGTTTTACATACTTGTGATTTTGTCCATTAAAAACCATGCTTGAAGTAAATACCAATTTTCTATAATCAATATTATTTTCATATGTCTGGTTTATTTTTTAAAGTTTTGAACACATTTTTATGCTTGAAAAAATATTTTCTAATTAGTCTTATTTTCTAAAATTGACCATTTATGTAATTAAAGGTAATCTTCCCTACTTAAAGTGAATGCACTCTTTATTTTATTTTAATACTTTCAATTCTTTATTTATTTTTAATTGTTATCAGACTGTCAGTCTGACTTCTATATTTATCCCTTCCAGTTTGATTTTTTTATGTTATTCCTAATCTTTATTAGAAAATACATTGATATATATATGTTTATTTATTTTTGAGTAAATTTCTTAAATCACCTTTTTTAATTTGTAAAATATCTAGAAGAAGAAGATGAATATGAAGAATATGAATCCTATGAAGATGAAGAGGACAAACAAAAAGAAAAAAATGTTGCTGAGAAAATAGAATCAACAGAAGAAAATGTGGAAAATATAAGTCAAGATATAACAGATGTTGAGATTTCTCAAATCGAAACTTTAAACTCAGTTTCAAAACCAAAATCTGCAAAAACACGAAGAAATAGAAGTAAATTAGTTTTAACTTTTTTTGTTGATTGATTAATGTTTATCAGAAATTGAATTATTTTCAATTATTTTTCTGAAATCTTAATACACTATTTTCATAAAAATTTAACTGAGCAAAACAATTTTGCTGAAATTAAATAATATTATAGCTTTTTATGTTTAAAAAATTATTCCTTTATTATTCATTCATGATTAATATTTTTATTCTTACTGTTCAAATTAGTAAATTGTTAGCTTTCTTATGGCTAGGAAGCTTGGAGATTTGCTTGGAAGTTAAAAAAAAAAATCAGGATTTAGTACATAAAATATAATGCGTGTTTCTTTAGGAAAATTTAACTATATCAAAATAAGTATCTAAGCTGAAACTGTATTTTCAGTATTATCACTAATTTGAATAGATTTTTTAAAATCCCATGAATATCATTGTACTGACTATGAAACATTATCAGAAAATGTCGATTAAATATTAATATATCGAAAGTGAAGGTAACTACATATGAGTGGCAAATTGAATAAATATTATGCTAGGGATGAATGTGTAATTGTATTAAATTCTTTTTTTGTATGTGGCATAGCTAAATTAATGTTAAGTTGATCCTTCTCCTTTTTTTTTAAAACACGTTTAAATACTTTTGTGTAAACAATTTTTTCCAGTGTTTTCAATCAAATTAGAAAATATCACTTAATTCTACTTTTAAAAATTTTTTAATAGATATTTTAATAAATTGATTAGACTCTTAGCAATTGACTTCTAGCTATCTCAATGCTTGTTATTTATGAATAACATTCTTTTTAGTTTCTTTGAAATGATTTGGTATTTCCTCTGTTTATAATTTTTTTGCTAGCTGTTTATTTTTTTATGCTCTATGTAATGCACTTTTGATTCAATTTTTCAATAGTTAATTCCTTTGCCATTAATCTCTCCCATTTTATTTGTTAACTATATTTAATATTGCTTTACTTATATTGTGCGAAAACAACTTTCTATCAAAATTATATGCATATTAAAATAACTTCAAATTCTTTTGTTAAATTAAATTACAACTATTTAAAAGATTATATTTGTAATATTTTTAAGAGAAATATTAATTTCTTCTTTTAAATTGTAGAATCAAAAGGCAAAAGTTCGAAAGCAAAAACTAAGAGGTCAAGTCAAAATGAAAAGAGAGGTATGTGAGATTCAATTTTTCTGAGTCAAGTTTTACTTCATTATTTATAAGCAAAACTTGAAGTGTATTATTTTTGGAAACCTCAATAAACTCTGCAAAAATCAGTAACTGAGGGAGTTATTAAAATTTTATATTTACTATGGTACCATTATTTTACAACTTATTCATAATTGAATGAACATTCATTGAACATTCATGTTAAATGTTCAAATCATCATGAAAGTGATTATTTTTATGAATTGCATGTTTTGTTGAAAAATGATAAGTGTATTGTTAATGATGTGTGTATTGCTAAAACTCTGTTTTTCTTATTATTACAATTAAAATAAAGAAAACTTGGAATATCTTGTGTAAACTGCTGCTGTTCCCTAACAGTATATGTCAGCCTTTAACTCAGATTTACAATGGTGGAAACAAACCAAATTAGTGAAATTTCACTGAATTGTTATAATACCCTACTCTCAACAATGTAGACCTGAGTTTGACTGATTAGTTGATGATAGATCATTTGTATAAATTTATGTTATTGTTTGACTCCATTGGATAAAACAAAATATGGGGCTATTTTTTACTATACTTTCAAATGTGATGAATATATACAGTGACCCAGTCTCTTATATCATTCATCGCATTAGAATTTTTCTCAAATCCATTCATCTCATTGAACAAGCTAATTCTACCAATGAATGGGGATGTGGACTGTAATTATTAAATGCAGGATAGAATGTTGGACCTATGCATCTGATCACTGACACAGAGCGTGGAGTTGCCCTGATATTCCTGAAATTCCTGATTTTTTTAAAAAAACGTCTTGAAATGTCCTTATTTTTCAAAATAAATCCTTGGAATTCCTTACTTTTTTATTACATTCTTTTGAAAGTTTAATTTTAATTAATAATTTTATATTTTTCAGTAGTAAATTTTTCTTTCAGTGTAATATATTTTTTTCAACTGCTTCTATGCAAGAAGAAAGAGAAAAATTTCCCCCTTTTTTGTTCTGTTTCAAACCAGAAATAGGGTTTCCATACATTCGTCTCCGCTCGTTTTCAGCCATTGCTCACGAATGTCTGACGTCAAAAAAATTTAGGTTTGGGTTTACCATTAAATTCTATTTTCTGCCTTTACAGACAAAGATTCTGGTTTTACTAGTGCACAACTATTTACAATGATGGCGAAATTGTGAGAATTATTTGCCTATGTTTATGCGCATGCGTGAAATGCTTATTGCACCATTTTGAAAGATTTTGATGGGTGTTTTAAAGAATGTTTATTAGCAAGCAATTTTATTTTTTGAAAACAATTAGTTTTCTTTTAAAAATGCCAAGGAAAATGAAATTTTCCGACAAATGGTTGGAACTGCAAGATGGGATTAAATGCCTAATCAAGACCTGGTGCCGAAGTGTTGATGATGTTCATTCTGCGGAGTGCTTTGTATGCAAAAGCAAATTCAGTGTTTCAAATATGGGTTTTAGACAAGTGCTTGCTCATGCAGATGGATTAAAACACAAAAAAGCTGTGAACTGTTACAAGTATCCAACACTATTTACTATCAAGTCATCTACTTCATCTGAATCCTCGACATCGACTGTAGTAGTGAATAATAAATCATGGCTTCCCAAAACGACATCAGAGAAAACCATTAAAGCTTAAACTATTTTAGTTTTGGTGGCAATAAAAATAATTATTCTTTTTCATCTTTGAATGATTTAGCTAACATTTACAGAGAAATTTTTGAGGATTCCTCCATAGAAAAATCTCAAATTATCTGACAATAAGTCACGTAAATGATTAATTTTGGATTAGGTCCGTATTTCAAAACTTTTGTTTCGGGATATCAGGACTTCATATTTTGTTTTACTTTTCGATGAAACTACTACAAAACAAATAAAGAAACAGTTAGATATTTACATCTCATATTGGTCTGATAAACAAGGTTAAAATGTCATTTGTTACCTCGAATCACATTTTTAGGGCATGCTGAAGCCAATAAAATTGTAAAAATTTTATTAAGTTTTATTCAAAATAATGGTTTGAATTTAGAAAAATTAATGCAGTTGTCAATGGATGGACCAAGAGTTAATTTATCTGTTTTAAAGCAAACAAATAGTGAACTGAATAAGCAAAGTTTACCAGTACTAATTGATTTGGGTACAAGTTGCTTACACATAATCCATGGAGCTTTGCGTAAGGGTATTGATAAAGTTGATTGTAATATTGATGGATTTGCTATAGATATTCATCAATTTTTCAAACTATCTCATGCAAGAAGGGAAGATTATCATTCCTTACAGTTAGAAATACTGGAAGAAACTTTAGCTAGACAATTTCCTTCGTCATGTTGAGAACCGTTGGTTAACTTTGGGTTCAGTTTGGAGAGAATTGTTGAGCAGTATGATGTTCTAAAGAAATATTTCATTGTTAAAGTACCTAAAGAGTAGAAATCTCCTCTTTCTGATAGACATCTTTGGATTATAAAACATTTCAAAGACCTGTGGCATATCTGTATTTTGTTTAATTTTTTGTAAAACTTTTGAACTGTATTTACTTCTAATGCAAAAAGTCGAACCTTTAGTACATGTGATGTACAATAAGTTAAATGAACTTGTTTGTAGTATCATGTTTACATTTTTAAACCCAGAAGAAATCTGTGAAAAAAATGGAGTAAAGTTGCTACAAATTAATGTTGATTCAGGAAAAAATTGGTTAAATTTAAACAAGATTGAAATAGGTCATGGTGCAACAGCAATACTGGAAGAGCTTACTGATAAAACATTTCTACAAAGTGTGAGAAGCTGCTACATAGCAACTTCAAAGCATTTGCTTCAAAAACGTCTTATAACAAATCCTTTACTCAAAGATCTCCAGTGTTTCTCTCCTTATAATAGAAAAAAGGAAGAGTCTAAGAGTTCATTTAGCAGATTAATTCAACATATTCCTCATGTGAATAAAACTTCTTTAGATTTTGATAAGATGTGTGAAGATGTGACTTTGTGAATGATAATGAAAATGATCAAAATATCTGTAAATATTGGAATGAGGTTTTCAATATAAAAGATGCTGGTGGTTATACAAAATATACTACTCTTTCTAGAGTGGTTAAAGCATGTCTGTCGCTATTGAATGTGAATTCCTAACCAGAAAGAGGTTTTTCAACTAACAGTTCTGTTGTGACAAAGGAGAGAGCCTTTTTATCGGGATTAACAGTTCAGAGTTTACGGATTTGTCATGATGTTATTCGAATGCATGGCAATTCTGTTTCCTCCGTTCCATATACCAAAGAAATGATGCCTTATATTCAGAAACCTCATGCAGAATATGCATCTTATATGGAAAAATCAAAAGATGTAACACAATTAGAGAAGAAAAGAAAGAATGAAGAAGATGTAGAAGCTACTTGTTAAAAAAAGTTTAAACAATCGCACCTATTAGAAAAAATTAATGAATTTAAGGAAAGAAAAGAAAAATTTGCTTGAGAATCAGTGTGTAGCTCAAACTTTTGGATGATGCAACTAAAAAAATAGCATGTGCTATAAGTGGTGATAATATGAGTGATGTAAAAGTTGGACAAATAAAAGTGTCTGCTGCTAATGCAAAGATTGCATCTGTAGAATGATAAGTTAAAAAAGTGCAGTATTAAATTATCGGAATTAAATGCTAATGCATCCAGTTCAAAATGAACATCATTCAATTATACATTAATTAACTGTTAATTTAAAGCATTTATCATGTAACTTATTGATTTTCAAAAAATGTTCAGTATAGAAAGTTTAAATTTCTTATCATTTTTCATATTGTTGTATTAAAAATTAAAAAACTCAGAATTCATTAAATAGTTTATTCCTTTCTATCTGTGTTTTATGCATAAAACAGAAACTGTGTAAAAGTAACATTAATTTTATTTAATTATTGAAATATGTCCTCAAAAATGTCCTGATATTTCTTGAAAATAGTGTCCTGAAAAAAAATAATTTCTGTAGTCTTACCCGTGCTGACACCTTGATTCACCATTATGTGTTATGACATACATATTGTATGTATGACAGTGATGGTAAATAATCCACATCGCAAACCATAGCACAGCAGATTTAGTCTGTTACTCTTCATTCATAGTCCACTATTAACATTCATTGGCATCTCATTGACATGTCTGCTGAGCATCCGTTTTTTTTTTTTTTTTTTTTTTTTTTTTTGTTTACTCTTGATTCAAAACCACAAGCATTTGCACAGTCACAATACCAAGAAGGTTTGACTTGAGTCTGGAGACCTCTTGTTAAGTTTGATTGCCAAACTGTCACATTTTGCATCGCCACACTGATAATGCACTTGTTAACTTAGTTGGGGTGCTACTAAATTTCTCTACTTTGCATTCTTTTAGTATACATTGCAGGTGTACTGATAGCAAACCTATATCTCTGAGGTCTTCTCATATATTCAGTGCCTGCTATCACCCATATTCCAATAGAACTAAGCACACAACCACACATAGCACATGTTCAAATGTTATTTTTTATCTTTCAAATTGCAATGCACCTTTGGTATGCTTGTTCTTTTGATTTATCATCATTCAAAAATGTGTGGTGCATGCTTATACAACCCACTTTGTATACACAATCTCTAGCTACACCAAATCAACTTAGGCAATATGTAGAAACTGCAAGGACCTCGAGGATACGTCCAAAACTTCTTTGATGTTTTATGCTGAGGCATGTGCCACCAGTTATAGCCAATGATTGCAGTTATACTTACTACTGATTTTAATCTTAATGTTTCTTTTTAGATGTTCAATAGTGGAAACATTCATGTACATTCACATGGCTTTAATCAGTTGGGTCATTCATAAATTAAAATGATGCTCTGATTTACGATAATTAAGTACAAGACAAAAATAAACTCAGTTTTAAAATAGAATTAAAATGTTTTAATTAGTGTGTGTGCCATGCTCAGAAAATGTAATGCTCAATCAAATTTTGCAAAGCATAGTAATTTGGTGTTAACTTTATACATATCTATACTATTTTAGTTAATGTATTGTGAAATTCTGTTGTACTGTTTTTAGATATGAGTACTTAATTTATTTGAATGTTTATAATAGTTTAATATTGGCAGAATAATAAGGAATCATACGTAATCTAATATTTCAAAATATTGGATTATAAACTTCTATAATTTATAAACCATATACTTCAATCCTTAAGACAAAATCCACCTCTTAGAGACATTATTAAAAAAGCTTAGAGCTGTATTACTATATAAAATTACAACAAAATTATTACAGCTGACTGCCACTCTAATACATTTGCTATATGAACCCTTATGAAAACAGTTCTTTTAGAAGCTTCATAATGGTGTATAATTATATTCACTTGACAAGAAGCGATTATTGCTGAGTACTGTAAACAATGGGTCGAAAGTAGTGGTTCTCTTCAAATTTAGTTACTGAAGTTAAAGTGTAGTTACACATACATATTATTAATCATTGGTTATTGGTGCATTTTTCTGGTAAATCAAAATTCTGCTTACAAAGTACACAAGAAGATTGTTTAACTAGTAGAAACCCTTGTTTGATTCCATTTATGTTAACGAAAGGGATAAAGTGGAGTATGTAAGTGTGTCGGCAGATATCTCATTTGATGGGCATACTGTCCGTTGCATCATTGCAGAGATTATTATTATTGCCTAATTGTATTGAAATTACTTTTTTATTATTTTTTTTTAAATTTTAATTGGTAATTGCTGCATTTTGCATGATAAAATATCTGCCAATATGTATATTTTGAATAATAAAAGAATAGTATTTTTGTGGGTTCTTAAACTATATTTCTTTTTAAGTAAAGTGTTTTAGGAGAGATTCTATGCTTTTTATATTTTACCCAATACTTCTAAATCATTTTTTAATGTGAGTTTGTTTTTGGTGTCTGTACACATAATGAATGCTAAGAAAACATGGAACATTATTTTGATGCCACACAATTGTTAAATGTATTATTTTCACCTTGCTAAAGATGATCTATTTTTTTGATGATAATTTTTCTTTGGATTTGTATTTTTTATACTTTCCTTTAATGCAGAATTTGTGAAGCTGTGTCACTCATGTTTGTACCAAATTTCATAACATTTTAATGAATAGAAATGTTGTGTCACTTTAATATTTTGTTTTTAATATTAACTAATTGAAATGAAAATTAATTTTTCGAAAATACTGAAATTTTATTAATGAAAGGAGAAATAATTTTGTGTATTGGTTTAAATACATATTTAAGGGAAATCAGGATTGTTAAACAGGTTTTTTAAATTTATTTTCTTTAAAAGCAATATATTAAATTATTTTGTTGTTTAAAATAATTTTTGGAAAATTGTTAATCAGGATGTGTTAATGAATTTGTAACTCTTCTTAATTTTTCTCTTTAAATTTTTTTATTTCCTATGGCGGGTAAAGGGAAAAAATACAGCCAAGAAGAGTAAGATAAATATTAAAAAGAGACACAAAAAGTTAAAAAATGACCAATGTCATTTACCTAGGAATTCTCTCGCAGGGCAATATTTTCAGTTTTGGTGTCATGTCCACGGAGCAAACTACAGCAATGGAAACAATTACTATTCATGGTTTCTTTAGAACATCATGATTGACAATTAGGATGGTCATGGATCTGTAGGTGATATAAGTATTCACCCAGGCATTCGTGACAGTTATGAGACAAAAGAGGGATACAGAATCTTTGTGAGGCTTGTCTGATATTGCTTCCATATCTACATCACTCCAGTTTTTGTTTTTTATTCTTTCTCATTGTGCCAAGAAGAGTTATTAATTTCCAATTATTTGTTTTATGTACAGTTTCACTGAGCGGTAGGACACCTTAGAGTAATTTGGCTTAACATCTGATTACCCTTATGAACAAGGAAGATGCTCATTTTCAAAAATACCACAATGGTTGTTAATCTACTGTATGAAAATGATTTTGATCTTCTGTAGTAGAAGTTTAGAAAGCTGGCATTGAAGAACACTATCCGATGTGGTGTTTCCTTTGAACTAATTTCTTAGATTGCAGCCAGGGAATCGGAGAATAATACAACTTTTTCAAACTTCTATTGAATAGTTAATAGATGTTTCAATGCAATAAATAGAGCTTGAACTTTGCTATCGAAGGTAGTTCCGTGTCTCCTGACATATGTATAAAATGAAAACAAATCAGAAAAGACTGCAGAATCTGCTGTTATGTGTGATTCAGTTGAGGAACCATCTGTGTAAACATATGATCAATGATCTTCTTGCTACTTAGTATAAATGGCTTCCAATGCAAATAATTTCAAGGGTTCAGGAACTTTTTATTTCTGCTTAAATTCAAATCATAAATTGTATTTGGATTTTGATATTAGTTTAAAATGTATGTTATTACCTATTACAGTTATTACTTATTTGTATTATCAAAATTAAATTTACTCAATAAAAATTCATTTTCTTAAATTTTTCTTTTAATTTGGTTTTATGCTATACAGCATCAATTTTTTTTTTAACATTTTTTGTTATTTAAAAATGTAAAAATAAATATGTGTAAATATTTTCAGGATATAGTTATAGAAAATATTTTTAATCTATAGGACACTTTTAATAAATAATGACAGTTTTAATTTATGGTTTGTATGATTATAAAGAAAGCTTATAAGATTTTAAAATATTAAAAAATTTTCTATTAAGAGAGTAGATTTGTGATTGGCTTTAAGGTATTAAACAATAAAACTAAGTTATTATCAGCTACATTATTTATGGAAACCTGCATTAATTATTTAAGTGCCTGTTAATAAGAGGAAATTATTTAATAAAAAAATAAAAAAATTATAAAAGAAAATGATTTAATCTATAATATTAGATGAGGTAGAAATATCACACATTTGACTTTCAATTGAACAGTATTTTCATTTGAAAGTCAATTGTTTAATGAATTCAATTTGTCATTTAATTCCATTTTCAATATTATTTGTACACTCTAAAATCTTGGATTTTTTATTTTTTTCCTTGATTCTTTTAGTGTTTAAATTCTTTAAAAAGTTCTTATAAAGTGTATGTTATGATATGAAGTATTTTAAGATGTTTAAATACTAGAAATAGTGTAAATTCATTTTAATATTGGTAGAATTGCATGGTATAATGAAAACTCTCATTTTACTTAAGCTTTTTTGCATTTTGTTAATTTGGGATGATATTTAATTTAAGAGAGATTTTTCTCTCTGGCTATTTTTATTTCAATTATTATTTAATTTTTTAAAATTTATTTCGATTTAACTATTCCACAGCTTTATTTATAGTTTTGTCAAATTTTTCACTGTGTGATGGACTGAAAATATCTCAAATATGTCTTTCCATTCAATTTTAAATTATATAATGTAAATTGAAGGCGTTCTTTATATTTACTAAAAGTTAACATTAACAATTTATTTATGTGATTAAATTATTCTGTTTAAGAGTGCAAAGTTGATCATGTTAATATTATAATTAAGTAATTTATTTACATAAATTTTTAGAACATCTAGAAGAAACAGTAAAAATGCGTGATTCAGAACCATTAAAAGGTGTTTTTGAAACAGTGAGTGAAGATTTAACTGGAAGTGTAATGCCTGAAATTTTAACCTCAAGCTCAGCTTCAAAGCAAATACCTCAGCAAGAACGTAGGAAAGTAATAAGTAAGATTTTGCTTGTTGACTTTGTCTTTACTGCAAATTAATATTCTTTAGTGATTGAATTATGTGATTAAATACTGATAATGAAAATTGAAAGTTTGACTATATTTTCAAGAATTTCTAAATTTAAACTTTTCTAATTTAGACTCATGTCCATAAATTAAGGATAATTCAGAACAGAAATTGAACTGTATAGTAAAAATTTCACATGTGGAATTATCACAAACATCTTAATAAATAATATGCAAATTACAAGAAACCACCAGATGGTGTTGATAGTACGTTACTATGACAAGAGTGTAAGGGAGGGGCATATAAGGAATGGTTGCAAAGAAGTAAAATTGTTCACTAGCATTTTAAAACCTTTCATTAATATAACCCCATAGTTATGGCACAAAGGAAGCATTTGGACGATGTTTTAAGTGGCAGAATTATCGGCCGCCTGGAATGAGGATGTACCCAGCTGGGAGAATCCGAGGAACTTGGAAAGTATAATCTCAAGGCTTTGGCTACTGTTCCAAGATGATAATGTGAGTAGACAGTTCAGCACATGTCGCCCCTGAGTTACAACGCGGAATGAGGACCAATATTTGGCACTTACTGCCAAAAGAAACAGACGGAGCGCAACATCAGACCTGTCTTGTTAGCTTTCTTAAGCTACAGGTACAACAGTTTCAAGGCAGACCAAGTACAGACGCTTAGAGCATATTAGTTTATATGTTTGAAGGCCTGTCAGAAGTGTTTCCATTACCACAACTAACTGTTGCCTGCAGTTAGCCTGGAGTAAAGAGCATACATTGTGGACACTGCAACAATGGTCTTGTGTGATGTTTTACGATGAGTCCAGGTTCAGCTTTCACTCTGAGTCTTGCTTTACTTTCATATGGAGTGGCCAGGTACACATTACCACCAAAAGATGGATGACAATGTTACGATGGTGCACGGTTGCTGGTTTGGGGAGGAATTATTCCAGAACTAACCTGCATGTTCAAAATGTAACAATGACTGGCCACATCTATCAGGATGTCATTCTGGAACAATATGTACATTTGTTTTGGGGTGCCATGGGTGCAAAATTTCTGTTAATGGATGAAAATCGCTGTCCTCACTGGTCAAACATTGTAGACGAATGCTTTTAATCTGAGGATATCACTGGTATGGACTGGCCAGCATACTCACCAGACTTGAATCCAATAGAACATGTGTGGGAGATGCTTGGCCGACAAATTGCAGCCTACAAACCCCCTCCCACATGTCTACTGGAACCCCAGAGAGTGTTGCTTAATGAGTGGTGTAATATTACTCAAGATCAGATTGATAATTTGATACTCAGCATGTCTAGACGTTGTATGGCTTGTATTGCATTGTCTGGCGGGCATACTGTGTATTAACCATCATACCAGCCATGTTATATTGGTTTTTGTAAATAGGTTCTTGTATGAAATTTGCTCCAGGGAATAAAAATTGCAATTTTTATTAATGGTGTCAAACATATAGCATCGTTTTTGCTCTTTACCTTTTGTTTAATAAATAGACTTTACAAAAGGTCATATTTGTTTTGCTTCGGTCTCTTCGTTGCCTGAACTTGCATTATCCTTAATTTATGGACATGAGTGCATAAAAAATTATATACAAAAGAAGTGAGATTTCATTTATTGGCATTATCTAGAAAAAAGGAAGATAGGATTACCAAGAGTTGAAATTGAATTACTTGACAAAGAAAAATTTGAAGCTTTAGTTTCAAGGTTTACGTCAAAGAAAAGAAATAAACATAGATGTAGAAAACGAAGTAAGATTTTTCTTAATTACCTTATATTTGATGTAAGTTATTATTTTTAAATAATTTAATTATATGATTAAATAATTGGTTTTACTATTGCAAATTTGACTATATTCATGTTTCCTTGATTAAGGTGCCTTATTCAACCTTTTTCTAATTTATAAAATGACTAGGGAAAAAAATAAAGACTCCTTATATAGAACAACCAGAAGAAGCTGTTGAAGAAATGAGTAATGAATTAGACATAGAGAAAAAAAGTAAGATTTCATTCATTGACATTCTGTTTACTGCAGGTTAATATTTTCAAGTGATTTCCATACTTATTGCATAATCATAGCTGCCAACTCTACTGATTTTATCGGGAAACTCCTGATTTTTCATCATTTCTCCCACTTTCCCGATAATGTATGAAAATCTATTGATTTTCGGCAATTTCAGAGAAAAGCTTAAAAACAGCCGAAATTTCTGCCCCCCAAAAAGTCTATTGAATTGTAAATCAATTTTAACTATTCTAAATTCTAATGCAGAATGTGAATGGGTATTCAGTCATAAAAACAAAATAAAAAATTAATTCAGATCTTCACCTTCTGCTGAAAATATAAAAAGCTTAATTATAGCTGAATATTCTCAAAATGAGAAAAAAAGATGTTTTGAACAGCAGTTCACTAATTCAGTTCTAAAAAATGCAGTCAGCAATATATGAAAAAAGTAAATTGTCATGAGTTATTCAAATTTGAAATGCATTATGTTTTCTTATGGACAAATTATTTTATAATTTTTATATTCTTAGAGTATATGTCATTAAATTAAATGTATTTAGTAATGTATTTTATATTTTTATGTAACTTCAGAAGTTTAACATTTACAAATTGCATTAGTAAAAGTTGCCCAATGGAATAAATATTGGGACATAAGTGTTTATTTTTTTTACATGCAGTACCTTTTATTTTTCATAGTTCCCTTATGAGGTGGATGAATATTTTATTAAAACATTAAGATGAATAGAAAATATGTTTATATATAACATAAATTATTCTCAGAATATATAATCTAAAGAGTAAAATTGTCTTTTTGTGTGGTACCACTGTTTCAAGCAAAAATGTCGTTTGTTGTGCCTCCTGATTTTTCCCCTCAAAATCAGTGGAATCTGATTTTTCTTCAAGGTTGGCAGGTATTCATAATGATAATGAAAGTTGTATTTTTGATTTTGTGTATTTCCACCAGTAACTTATTTTAACCATCTTTTAATTTAAAAATGCTCAAAAGAAAAAACGGAGAAGACAAAAAGTGACATAGAACCACAAGAAGGAGCTGTTGAAACAAGGTGTCAAGACTTAAGTGAAAATGTAATACATGAAAAAGAAAGAAAGGAGAAGAAAAAAAATGACTTAAAACAACAAGAAGGAGCTGTTGAAACAAGAGGTCAAGACTTAACTGAAAATGTAACACCTGAAACAGGCATTTTAAAATCAATTTTAAAGCAAACATCTCAACCTCTAGGTAGAATAATGAGTAAGTTGGATTTGATTTTCCCTTTTATCCTGAAAACTAAAATTTATTGTTCTGTATTAATTATATATTAAAATGATGACCATTACATTTAAAAATTTGATTCTTTTCATTTTCATGAGTAAATTGTTTTGTCTTCTCATTTGTAACATTTTTTGCAGAAAAAAAAGTGTCTTATAATGAGGAGAAACAAGCTATTATTTTGCCAGAAATGAGTCGAGACCTAGCTGAAAATGAAGAAATGTTAACTTTAGTTTCAACTCCAGAGCCAGAAATACAGTTAGAAAAGATAAAGGATGGTAAATAAGATTTAGGTTATCGACTTTGTCACCATTATATATCAGTATTATTCTCATTTGATTTAAATTGATGTTGTCCATTATTTATCCTTCTCTTTTAACTTATAAAATGTCTAGAAAAGAAAAAGGAGACTAGTGATTTAAAACCATCAGAGGAAAATGTTATAATAATACGTCAAGGTCGTCAAGGTACACATGATATAAAACCATCAGAGGAAAATGTTGTAATAATGCATCAAGGGTTAACTGATGATGAAGAAATGCTATCTTTAATCCCATCTACAAAGCAAGTTCATCCAAAAGTTAGAAAAAAACGAAAAAAAAGTAAGACTCTAAATTTGTATTTGATTAACTATAATCAGAAAGTAAACAGTTATGATTTTTCTAATATTTTAAACACTTCTCTATAGAAAATCAGCTGAATAATATTTAAATGATTATAGATAAAATTTCTGCTTTTTAAAGTACTAATTATATATTTGATGACCATTACAACTCTAAATTTAACTGTTAATTTTTATGAGTAAATTGCTTCATTTACCTGTCATCTAATTTGTAACATCCTCATCCCTAGAAGGAAAGCAAGTGATTATTTTGAAAAATGTGAGTCAAGACTTAACTAAATGTGATGGAATCTTAAAATTAAACATAACTCCAGAATATTCAGCAATAACATATGAAGATAGAAAGAATGGTAAGATTAAGCTTATTGACTTTGTCTCTACTACTAGAAATTATTCTCTGTTGATTTAAATTGTGAAACGCTTTTATTTTCCCTTCTCTTATAATTTATAACATGTGTAGAACTACCAGAAGAAATTCTTGAAATAAAATATAACAACTTACCTGATGATGATGCAATTTTGACTTTTACGCCATCTTCAAAGCCAAAAGATAGAAAGAAAGGGAAAACAGGTGAGACGAATTTTCTGAATTTTTATTTCATTGACTACATTCAGAAAGTGAATAATTATTCTTATTTTGCTAAATTCCAAAACACAATGGTTTGAAACACACTTTGTGAATTCTTACTTTTCTTAAGAAAGACATGTCACTGCTAACTGCAAGGATTTTTATTGTTAGTACATTTTTATGATACAAAATTAAATTGATTTTTAATAATACTTTATATATTAAATTAGAATATATAAAAATTATACTCTTTCTCTTAAATTATATATCAAGCAAAATATGCAATTTTTTTCAATTATGTAATAAAACTAATGCTACTTTGAAATCTGATGTGCAAAGTAGTGTTATTGCCATACATGAGAGACCATATAATTAAAAATAGACATCAAAACTATTTCTAAGTTTGTTCTGTAATTCTGGAATAGATATTTTCTAGATGTGGGTACTTGGCATATTTTCTCCGAAAGTTTATTTTGGTGTACTTACACTAAATAGAAGCTAATCAAATTCCACTAAATGAATCAAGATTGTTAGCTATGATCTTTTTTTGAATTCAATAGGTGTTTACAATTTTCTTATGATATAATCATTTCTAAGGAAGAAAGTGAATTAAAAAATGAAGATAAATGTTATCAACAAAAGAAAAAAATATCTCATTTTAAAATGGTTATTACCAGAAGTTATTTCATCACCACAAATAAGAGCTTGTCAATTTTGTCAAAGAAACCAGGTTGACTGCCAGTTTTTCTTGAAGTCAATTGCTGTTGACAATTTTCTTAGGATATAAATAGTCTCCAGGAAGAATAGTTGAAGTATGCTTACCTGCAGGTGAATAAATATGAACTTGCGAACATAGATGAACATTCATGAATAGGTTAATATCACTTCATTTCTTCATTAGAGACTTTACAGATAGCATAATATCACAACAAGTTAATGTTCCAACTTCAATCTTACTTCCAAATTAGAACTTCCATAGTAAATATCTGTCATTTTAAGAATTTATTAGTTGTATATGGGGGGGGGGGCTAGAGGACACTCAAAAAATGCAATATTTTTTGCAAAATAAGACCTATTTTGCAAGTTTTATAGCTGTTTTTCGATGAAAATTTGCAAAAATAGAGCATTTTTGATTTTTAAAATTTAAACAAAAAAGTGTGTTTTTCACTAAAAAATGACGTCTTTTTCACTAAAATATACAGTATTTTTAGTGTTTTTAAGCTGTTTTTGATGAAAAATTGAGCTTTTTTTCACTTTCAAAATTTCAACAAAAAAATTTGACCTTCCATCGAAAAACTGATCACTAAAAAATGCATTATTTTTATGTTTTTAAGCTGTTTTTTTGATAAAAATTGAGTTTTTTAAGCTGTTTTATTATAAAAATTTATGCTTTTTGGATATTTAAACGAATGTTTTTTTATAAGAAATGCAAGGTTTTTTGAAAATATAAGATAAAAGCCGTTGCATGTGTTTTTTTAAAAAGATTTAAACTTCTTCCAACTCGTAATCATAATATTTATCATTTATTTTACCTTTGTAATTAAACAGATATTTATTTTTATTTATTTTTTTAATTGCTCTTTCAGATAAATCAGCATGGCAAGAACTTAAGTAAAATTCTTTTTCATTATCGTTTACTTCTAGTTTTGCAATTAATGAAGATCCAAATTTTGTTTTGATTTTTTTCAAAGATATCAAATTGTATTTTCCAACTTCTAAATCTCTCAATTTAAAAGTTTCAGGATATATATTCTTTTTGATGTTGTTGAATTCTTCCATTTATGATATTTCATTGTATTAAATGATTTTACGTTTTCAAAAATATTTTCTGAAGATATTTATTTATAATGTAATAAGATGTTTCATCTACTAGATCAAGTGCTTTTTCTCTTATATCCTTATTTTCAACTTTTAAAATTGATTCTCTTATTTGATCAATATATTTCATTATTAAATCATCAATTCCATATCTGTCATATATTTTATTGATATCAATTAGCTCGTTAATTAATTTTGAATTCTCTATTATTTCTTCACTGATATCTAAGTGTTTTATTTCTTCCATTTATTACAAACTATTTTTTTGAATGGATTTCTTATACTGACAACATTTATATAGACTGCACATAGGACCTAATATTCTAGGACATTTAGGTACATCAATATCAACAGCTGGTATATTTAATTCTTCAAATATTTCTTTTTCAATTGTTCCTCCTTTATAAGCAAATCTACCACCATATTCATCATATAAATATTGTATATAATTTTTAACATTTTCATTACTAATCCATAAACTTTTATCGTCTGAATATCTTTTAAATCTTAGACCGTGAATTTCATGAGTGCATTTACGAACAATTTTCATTTCTTGTTCTGTTAATTCACAATTGGGTGTAAATACTTGAATTGTTTCAGCAATTGGTTCTGTTAAATGTGTCCAACTAATTTCTCTGATGATTTTTTTATCTGGAAGGATAAATCCTTGAATATTGAATATCATTGATATATCAGTCATTTTATTTTAAATGCATTTTTATAAATAATTTTAAAAATTGAGAATAAAAAATATTAAAGATATAAAATATATACTGAAGATATAAAATATTAAAGATATAAAATACTGAAGATATAAAATATTAAAGATATAAAATAATGAAGATATAAAATATGAAAGATATAAAATACTGAAGATATAAAATATTAAAGATATAAAATAATGAAGATATAAAATATGAAAGATATAAAATACTGAAGATATAAAATATTGAAGATATTAATATCCAAAGGGAACTGTGTTATAATCATCCAAGATTCTACGTTTATCAAATCCAAACATATATCTCTTATTTGATTTAGTACTTGAAATGTCTCTATTTTTTTGTATTTTAAATTGGTTAATTTCAACATCTATACAATCAGTTTCACCTGTAATTATTTTCATTCGGTTATCAAAATCTAACATTGTTTCACTCTGATAAGACATTTTAAATCCTTTCACTTTTCCATGTGCAGATCCATCATTAAGTATATATCCATAATCTTTACTAGCTCCAGATATCCAATATTTCATATATTTATCATTTCCAAGTTCATCTGTCCAATCTCCTAACATACATCCTGTTTCAATATCTTTGGTTCCATCATCTATATAAACAACGCTATTTGTATCATAATATATAACTTTTTCTTTTAATTTATTTAACATTTTATATAATCGTATTCTAGCAGAAATGGTTGTAAATGCTGCTATATAAATATTTGTGTTAAAGTTATTTTTCTCATATTGTTCTTTCATTTTGTAACTCATTTCTACGCAATCATCATTCATAATTACCATGTTTAAATCTTTTATTGTATCATCTAGTATAATTCTATAGAAATCTTCAATCTCCATTACGTATTCAGTTTGTTTCATATTTTTTCGCTGTCCAAACTTTCCCCATAAAGAGTTCAAACATATTTTAGCTATAAATCTCAAATCTGGATTTTCTTCTATGTTTTTCAATTTTATACCTAATTTCTCTTTAACTACCTTCTTATATTCCTTTTCATTTTTAAAATTATTTTTCCATTTATCACATGTTTCAAGTTTAATTTTTAAAAACAATTTTACGTACTCTTTGAATAATTCATTTGATTTATTTTCAAAGTTCCACACTTCATAAATATTCATTATTTTATATCCTTTTTTAATGGCTAATTTCATTTCATCTGTAGTCCAAGTACCTATAAAACATCTTTCGTTATCGCTGTGTTTACATTCTGAATTTCTGATAACGTAACAATCTTTACATTTCTTCTTGTCAAGAAACGATTTGAAGTGCTTACAATGAAGGGTTTCAGAACATGATCTACATAGTGAAAACAACAGTTTTTCTCTTTTATAAGGTAATGCAGGATTGTATAATTTCCGAGGAGGTAGTACTTTACATTTTATTAAACCATACCAATTTTTATTATATTTTTCAGGGTTAAATATTTTATCAGGATGATCAACTGGATAATAATCAAAGTAATTAACTGTTGGATATAAAGAAGTTACATCTAGGTATCTTCCTTTTTCATTCGTTTTAAATTCATATTTTAATTTAGTGGGTTCACATCTACCACCATAAAAAGCATCTCTAGGATTTAGAGGTTCGATGAATTCTCTTTTCCATTCTTTTTTCATGTATTTTTTCATATCTTTATTATTGTCAAAAGCACATTCCCATATAGTTATTAATTCATATCCTTCTTTCATTATTTTCTTATTAATCTTTTTAGTTCTTTCATATAAACCTTGCATCAACATTTGAATTTTAAGATTTATTTGTATACCAGAAAAACAATTTTTACATCCATGCCAATAACAGCCATGGAATTGAAAAACTGTATTTTCATGAAATCCATCAACTTTATAAGTTTTATTTCCTAATTTCAATTTTTTCTCTCCTCCATTACAAAGCATGTTGAATATTAATATTTTCCTTTTTTGAAATATAATCTAACCAAGCAATTGATTTTTTACTGTATTGATCTTTATGAATTGTATCATTATCTATAGCTATAGTATCTTTTTTCAAGAATTTATCTCTGTAAATACCCATGCACACACCTGCTAATGTTACATATTTAAAGGGATCTACATTAACAGTTTCTAAAAATAATCTTCTCAATTCCAAGCATCCTTTTCTTAAAATATCTACATCTGATCTACAATATTTTATAAATTCTTTTTGAAAATCAAATGTTTCATTTTTAATAAAGTTATACCATTTATTAAAATTATTTCTTTCATTAGTAACCATTGTATCATATCCATAGTAATATTTATCAGGATATTTACCAACATAATTTTGATTACTTTTGGTATTAAAAAGATGTGGAAAGTATCCTTTAGCTAATTTAGTTAATCCAAACGTTTTTGGAATTTTTTTAGGTGGTATCATTGTGAAATTTATGGAATCAATAAATCTTATATTGTAAGCAGGCGAATGCATATAAGTTAACTTATTACCTTGGTATATAGTAAATACTTTGATGTTATTTTTGAAACAATATTTAGCTAAAAATTGAAAATCAAATCCTTTTCCATAATGAGCTAAACAGGTATATCCATAATGATTATCTTTAAATAACCAACTACAAAATTCATTTTCATCTTTGAATATTTTCTCTTTACCTTCATAATCATGACATATTAATAGATTAACCTCATGAATTCCAGTTTCTTGAATTGTTTCAAGATCAAAGAATATATATTTTTCAGTGTAATCAAGTTTACATTTTTCACACCAATCTTTTTGATCTCGTATGAAAGTAGGACACTTCTGTTTACACATACCTAATTTTGAATTATTTTGTTTCATAAAGCATTTATGATCATTCATTACCCATCTCCAACAATTTTTACATCTCAATTCACCACATTTATGATCCTTACGTTTTCTTTCTAAGCTACTTATATTTCTTTTACACTTTAAACATTTCCATAATATTTTACAAATACTATAACCTTTATCATCTTTCGTTTTGTGATTTTCAAAACATTCTTTACCTGTAAATTTTCTATTGCATTTATTGCAAAATATTTCATCTCCTTTACAATCAGAATTTTGAACAAAACATCTATTACATTTCAAAGGACATTTGTGACGATTAGTTTTCTTATATCCTATTTTACAGTAATTACAATAATGATCTTTACCTGAAAATCCTGTAATAGAAGTAATGGCATTAAAATGATTTTGAATCTTGTATATGTAGATTTATACTCTCCAGAATATAAACTTTGATTACAGTTTTTTCTACAGTAAATATTAATTTGAATATCTAAGAATTGCTCAAATATTTTAACCTCTTCTAAGCTGTATATTTCTAAAGGAATATTACATAAATTATGTAGTTTTACAGCTAAGGTTTTTTGTAATAAACGGCCTTTTCTAATGTATGTTATATCATTTTCTGTTAGTTTTTGATGATTTAATTTATCACATAATAATTTTGGATTTTGAACAGCTAGAGCAGTGACAATAGATCTAGCTAAACATATATTATCATTATTTTTTATTTGACAAATACTTCTTTTCTTTGATGGATCTGTTTCTGAATACATTCTTAATGATTTATGTCTACCTCCTTCTGGTAGTTCAATTACATGAAAATCAAAAATACATTCAGTTATATCAAGTTCCTTATATTCAATCTTATTATTTAATGTTTCTAAATATACTTCGTAAGCATCTTTAGTAGACATCATTTTAGGATGAAAAGGAGCACTTAATTTTGGATTATGCCCAATTATATCAACTTTACCATTTATATTTCTTATAGCTTTTCTAAATAAATCTGATAAAATATTAAAATATTGTACAGGTTTAATTTTCTTAATCTCTACAATCTTATAAGATTTTCTATGAGTCATATATTTCTTTATATATTTACCTTTAATTTCTACAATTTCATAATCAGGTTTAAATAACTCATTCAGTTTTGCTTCTCTTTTAATTTTTTTATTTTTCTCAGGTTCAAAATCTTTAGTATCTTTATTAAATTTTAAATTATATGAATCAAATAATTTTTTAATATTTTCTCTTCTCTTTGGATATTTAATAAATATTTTCTTTTTACGATCTAAATAATCAGAAGTATCTAAATCCAATATATCTGTTAACACTTGTTTATAATTTCCAGTTTTTCTAATATATGATATTATAGATTTAATAATATCATTCTTAGATTTACTTTTACTTTTTATTTTTAAATCTTTTATAACATTTTTCAACTTTTGAATACTCAAAGTATTCAAAGCATTTTCAATATGAACAAAAGCCATAATGCAATAGAAATAAAAAACAAGAAATATTTTATTTCTATTTAATAGAAAGCATTTTTACAAAGGGATTTCAAAAATAGAATTTTTTATTTTCTATTTATTAGAAAGTAATTTTATAAAGGCTTTTGAAAAAGATAAAATGTTTTAAAAGATATTAACATTTAAGATTTCATTAGCAGCAATTTTATCTGCTAACAATTTTTTGTGTATTTTGCTTTTCTCATGTCTTGCGTGATGCCATAAGGTGTAGTACCTCCCACAAATACAGCGCTCACATTGAGAATAAATATCTTTGGTACATTGGATACAACGAGTCATTCTTTTCTTTATATATGCATATAAAATTCTTCTTCATTCTTTTTTATCTTACAATCTCTACAAATCATATCCATTTATTATGGTTTATTTTTTTAAATGGAAATTGTAATTCTGATAATTACATTAATTTTAAAATTATTATTTCATTTTTTCTCCTTAAGTAGAAATACTTTATATTATGTTTTGAATAATTTTTAAGTAGCTATCAATAAAATCAAAAATTTCTAATTATTTAAAAATGCTAAAAACTCATTCCATTCATTTTTATTTTCTTTAACTTTTAAATTATTTTCTATTCCAAAATATTCACAAATCTTTTTCATGATATACAAATATTTTATAGTTTTTTTGTAATAGTTAAAATCTAAATATTTGTAAAACATTTCATCAGCTTGCAATGTAAAATTTAAATTATGTTTTCTTTTTAATTGTTTGAAAAAATTTATCCTACCTACATATCTCTGTTTCAAAAATGATTGAATATTTATATTATAATAATTTTCATCTTCTGAACTGTCATAAGTAATATCTTTCTTTTGAATATTTTTAAAAACTTTTAAATATTCATTTGGTACAGAAATATTATTTTCTTCATCACTAGAATAATGTATTTTGCAGCTTGAATAAAATCATTCATTTATATATTTTCTAATTTTAAAATATAGATGGAAGCACTATTCATTGAAAGACTGTTATCAGTTGTGAGAACAAAGTTTATTGGATAAAGTTATTAGATAAACCCAAAAAAAAGTAAGTCTCACAGGTCCCAGTTAGTATAGTGGTTAGAGTAACTGAATAGCATGAATTAATCCTGAGTTCGAGCCCTGCTTGCTCTTCTAGAAAAAAAAAAGTTAGAATGAGTTGATGCAATTAAGATAGGGCTCTTAACCCAGAACCAGAAAATGAAAAAAACTGGGACCGAGATGTAAAAAGTGTGGTGGACTGTATGGCCCTTTGGGGGGTGCCAGCACTTTCAAAATAAATGTTATAATTTCAAGTTAAAATCCACCACACTAAAAGGGCCGTTTTGCTATTTTTTTCTAAATTTATTAATTGAATATGTATTATTAAATATATTAATATTTATTTTTATTAATATAATTAACATTTATTTATTAAATATATTTTTCAAGTAATTAATTTTAAATTATTAATATACTCATTAAATAATTTTTGAAGTAATTAAAATATAAATATATATAAATCTTTTTCTTTTCTTATAATTTTTTTTTAATTCCTAAACTTTCTCTTAATCTATAAACCCAAACATCTAACAAATCACAATTATCTTCAAATTCTTCAAATATATCTTTAAATATTAATCGCTTGAAATAATGTAATTTTAATATTCTTTTTATATGTAATTCCATTATCCTCATATTATCATAACTATCTAATTTAAAATCTGGTCTTCCAAAAAATACAACTATGTGATGATTTCTATGTCTTAAATTATCATATTCCAATTCTATTCTAAATGTAAATAGATTGATATTTAATAGTAATACTTTTGTAATATTTTTTTCAAACATATTTATTTAAATATAAAATAGCGTCCTCTTAAAAAATTAATAATAAAAATACAAAATAATAAATTTTAAAGGGAGGGTACAAAACGTACACCTCCTTTTGCTAACAATTCTTGGGGGGTGAGAATTCTCCCTACCTAAAATTATCATTTTAAAGGGGTGATTTACTCACCTTGAATTAAATCTTTTTTATCTATCCAACTATTATATTCTTCTGGATAATTTAACAACTTTACAAATAACTTGTTTCCTTTCTTTTTTATTATTTTTTCAATTTTATATACATTATCTTTTTTATCATATTTAACTAATTCATTCTCATAATAAGTGCCTTTGATTTCTTCGTTGTTTAAATCTCTTATTCTATAGGTAATTGGATCTGTTTTTAACACTTCAGATATTATAAAAATTTCATCTGTAAATGTAGGATGATAACCTCTTGTAAACATTTCTTTATATTTTGAAATTCTTACTTTATCACCTTCTTTAAATTTTGGTTTTTTGATTATCTTTTTAATATACAAATTATTGTATACAATATTTTCATTTTCTTTTTTACTTGCTTCTGTTGGTGTTATTTTAATAGATCTATGATAGGAGTTATTATAATTGTAAACTAATTTATCTACTACATCTATATATCGTCTTGTATTATTAGCTGCTAAATATTTTCTTATTTTTACATTTAAAGTTCTATTGAGTCGTTCAACTACTGAGCATTTAATTTCTGTATTATTAGTACCAAACCACTGAATATTATTTTCTGAAAACAATTTTTGTGTTAAAGAAGATAAGAACTCCAAACCATAATCAGATTGAATATTTAATGGTTTCCTTTCTTTCAATATTTTTTTAAAAGCATTTGATACCTCTTCACCTGTTTTTCTTTTAATTGGAACAGCACATGCATATTTACTAAATATATCTATAACAGTTAATATGTAATTGATACCATCATTATATTTACTAAATGGTTTTATGAATAATAAATCTTCTTGCCATTGATCATCAATATGAGATACATAAATCCTTCTTCTTTTAAATTTTCTATTAATTGGTTTATATCTGAATATTCATCTTGAGTATGAAGAAAATCAGTAATATCTTTTTGAGTAAATTTAGTTTTTCTTTTTAACTCATTGATACCACAATAACCTTTCAAAGGATCATAATATACATCTTTTAAAGTGTCATTTGTTTTTTTAAAAAAACACTTTTCTTTGAATTACAATTGACACAAATTCCTTTCATCATAGGTTTTCCATTTTTGGATGTAGTAGTTATAACGTCTTTACTATCTGTATGAGTTTTACATTTTAAGCAGTAAATGAGTGAACCCATTCCAAATGTCTTTTTTGCTTTAATGATTGGTTTAACAATTCCTCTTTCTAATCTTTCACGAATTGTAGGATTTGGAATTTCATCTAATTCTTTTAACATATTTGTATCACATATTTCATTTCTTGTTTTAGTATCTTTATTTTTTAAATAACAAATATCATGTCTATAAGCAGTTTCATCAACTCTGTTAATTGGTTTGCTCCATTCTTTGTATGATAAATCTGGATTTAATCTGGTTTTTCCATGTAGTAATTGAGTTCCAGGTCCCGTAAATGAATGTCCAGGTAGATGCATTTCAAATGGTAAATTATTAATAGATTTATTATAATAACACCTTTTCCATTTTTACATTTGCAATTCTTTTTATTACACATTTATTTAGATATAAAATTATTTATCAACATACTTATAACCATTTAATTGAGTTTTCTTTATATATTTTTCTATAGGAAAATATTGTAAATTTTGAATTTATTCATCTTTTCTCATATATACTTCTTGTTCAGTCAAACTATTTGATTTCAATAAATTTAATAACTGCTTATAAAATTTATAAGCTTGTTTGTATTCACTCTTTTTAGCAGAGATATTTAAAGACTTATCAATTATTTCAATGACGCCTGCTGTTACACTCAATGCTGATAAGGGAAGAAAAACGAATCCAGATAAACCAGATGCGCTGAATAAAAACTTACTAACTGATAAAGAAACACTCAATTTATTCATCAATTGATAAGACTTTCGATAGATACAAACTCTCTTTTCCAAATATTCTTCCATTTATAAAGGCTCAAAATTTCTTCGATATCTCATATTTATATTTACTAAATCTAACATAAAGAAATCAAAAAATTTTTGAATTGCTTTCTTGCATAATTTCTTAAATTCTTCATTAGTAAGATTTCCATCAATTTCTATAATTATCTGTTGGATTTCTCTTGGATGTAAATAAAATAAAATAAAATAATTACAATTCTTTATTATATTAATAGGAGTAGAATAATATGATTGACTCAGATAAATAATGGATGCATTTTTCTTTCTTCCTCTGATAAACAATTAAGCTATATTGCTTTGATCTTTTTCAGTTATACAATCATCAAAAATTACTAGATTTTTCATACATAGATCTAAATCATCTACTTTTATGAATCCCTTGGAATCAGAAGAAAGCTATATTGCTTTGATCTTTTTCAGTTATACAATCATCAAAAATTACTAGATTTTTCATACATAGATCTAAATCATCTACTTTTATGAATCCCTTGGAATCAGAAGAAAATAATACTTGTTCTTTTTTATATTTATTAAACAATTCCAACAATAATTCTTTTCTCTTTATGTTTTTACAATTTACAATATCTTCTCTTTCTATGTCATCAAACATTGTAAAATTTTCTTGCAGTGTAATATATTTTGCTTCATAAATATCTTTAGCACATACAAACAAACCACCAAATTTCAAAGAACCATATATTAAATTAACAAGCAAATTAGTTTTTCCAGATCCTGAACTGCCTACAATTAAAAGTCTAAAAGGATGTTTTGGTAATGAAGGATTTTGATTTTCATCTGTAAATTCTTCAGGTTCTGTATAATCTTTTATTTTTATCATTTATTTATTTTTAAAATATCTACTCGGAGTAAAAAATAATCTACTCGTTGTAAAAAATAATCTACTCGGAGTAGAAAATTATTTAACTGATAAATAAATGGATATTATTGAACGTGAAAGAAATAAAAAATTAAAACAACAGATTAGAAATGAGTTAGAATTAATAAAATTACAATCTGAAAAAAGAAAAAATAATGAAGTTAAACTTGAATCCGATTTAGGTATTGAAAAATCATTAAGAGAATTGCATAAACCAGTAATTAAAAAATTACAAGACCAAGAAATTTCAAGAAAACAAAATCTTGAAAGTATTCAATATGCTATAAAAGATTTAACAGATAATATGTCTTTTCTACCTCAACATGAATCCCCTAAACATTTGGAGTATTCTTCAGATGCTGGAAATTTAATAGATAAAGCTGAGGGAATAATAAGATTGAATTTTAATAAACATTTAGATTTTGATTTACTTAAAAATGAAGGATTAGAATTGCCTTCTGAGCTATTAAATAAAACAGATGAAGAGTTAGATGAAATAATTAGTATAGCAAAATCTAAACGAGATGATTATAAAAGACTTAAAGGAAATTTAACTAAAAACAGAAATTATGAAACTAATGAGAAGAAAAAACAAAAAATACAACATAAAATAATAGAAGCCGATTCTAACATGAATGGATTAAAAATGTATATAAAAGCATTGAATACTCTTAAAGCAGGAAATAAATATATAGGCAGTGGTATAAACAAATTAGATGAATTGACAAGTAAAATATGCAAAGGCTCTAAGTCTAAAAAATTATATAATCAAATAATTATTATTCTAGATAAACTTTTAAAAGAAGGAACATTAACAAATGATTATGTAAAACAATATTATATAAATTTTTTACTTTAAATAAATGTATGTAACAAAAAAAGTTTATTTGAGTGATAAAATCAAATTTCAAAATTAAAATCTGGATATAAAAAAAGGAGAGGAAGTTTCCTTGCAAATAGATAAAAGTAAAACTCCTAATTATGATTTACATCTTACCAATACACAAATCAATCAAATTGCAAAAGGTAAAAGAATTACAATAAGTAAAATTCAGTTACAAAAAACTGGAGGATTTTTATCATTCCTGATTCCTATTCTAACATCTTTAGGTCTTGGAGCTGCTAGTGGTGCAGCAGGATGGGGTACTAAAAAAATATTAGATAAAATTTCAGGATCTGGAATTAAAAAAAAAAACGTTGTGGAAAGGGGGTTTATCTTACCTCGGAATATCCAACAAAATAATAGAAGAAAATATGAAAAATGAAAAAGGATTTAGAGGTACATTTACTATAGATGTGCTACCTAAAAATATAAGAAAATTTGAAAACGGAATTATTAATTTAGATGTATCTACAGGAAGTGGAACTCACTGGGTTTGTTATTATAATGATCCAATATATGATTTTGTAGAATACTTTGATCCCTTTGGAGAATATGAATATGAAAAAATAAAAATAAAAAATGATTTTCTTCCTAAAAATATAGTCAATTATTTAAAATCTTCAGGAAAAGAAATTCGTTATAATTCTAGTTTTTTACAACAACCTACATCTGTAAAATGTGGTTTATATTGTATGAAATATATAACTGAAAGAAATAAAGGTTAATCCCCTATTGATGTATTATATTCATTTACTCAAGAACCTAGTATTTCTAATGAGAAAATTGTTACTTATAAATAAATGAAGTTCCTCATTTTAGATTCTAAAAATGCTAGTAAATTAGAAGATTTTACAATTGAATATTCCAACCCTTTTAATTTTAAGGAAATAGCTCTTCAGTCATTTTCTATGTACATTTCTTGGAATAATATTACTGACAAAAATAATAAATTTTCATATTTTGATGGTAAGAAATGGATAGATTTCACTATTCCAAATGGTCATTACAGTATAAAAGGTTTGAATCGTTACATGGTTAAATACTTTGGAAATGATCCTCCAATATTATTTGGAATTATAGAAGAAAGACAAAGATTTGCAATTAAATTGAAAGATCATTATAAAATTGATTTATCCAAAAGTGAATTGTACAAAATTTTAGGATTTGAAGCTAAAATATATGAAGATGCAGAGCAAGAAGGTAAATATATAGCAGCTATAGCTAATGGAAATGATAATATTTATATTCATTGTGATATAGTAAATTGTGCTTATATAAATCACTTTCAATCTGATGTGATTTACTCATTTACAACCACAAATCCTCCTGGAAGTTTGTATTCTAAAGAATTTGAGAAACCTATATTTTTTCCAGTTAAATCTTGTTCCATACATAGAATTAGAATGAAAATTACAAATCATCGAGGTGAACTAATTGATTTAAACAGACAAGAAGTACAGAATGTATTTATAGCTAAATAAATGAATAAACACAGATTGTACAGAAAGAGTAAGAAAATAGAAGGAAGAGGTTTCTTTTCTGATTTAATAGAAAATGCTAAACCTATTATAGAAGAAAAATCTAAAGATTTCATAATACAAAAATTAAATGAGATTTTATCAAAAAAGAAAAAACATGGTGCAGGATTGAAAATTTTTTATCCTAAATAAATGAACAAAATTTATGATTTGAGTGATACCAGTTATTATTATAACAATGAAATTGAAAGCTTTGAATATAGAGAAATTAAACATGAGAATAGAGATAAAAACAATCCACATGAAAATGCTACATATAATTTCTTTATAAATGATACAAATGCTAATATATTATATTCTGAAGGTTATCTGTAACAAGAAATTAAAATTGTAAAAGGTGATGGAAGCAATATAAATAATGAAAATATTACTTTTGTAAATGGGGGTGGTTTAATTAATTCGAGCAGACTAACAATAGGAAATACTGAAATTGAATCTACTATTAATTATAAAGCAATCATGAATCAAGTATTAGGATTGATAAATTTCACACCTCATTATTCAACATCGGAAGCTACTAATATGTTTTTCTATATGGATACTTCTGAATATGCTGACAGAGATAATTTCAAATATAATGGAACTTTGGTTGATGCAACTAAAATTACTGATTTTTATAATAACTTCAAAATGAATGAAAAATTTAATGATGGATTTGCAAAGAGATGGAAATTCACTAAAGGTAGTCAAACTGTAAGAATATGAATACCATTAAAATATATATTTGATTTTTTCAGAGAATATAGAAAAGTACTTACAGGATTTCAAATTAAAATAGAAATTCAAAAAAATGATAGTAAAAATATGTTATATACAGATATTCAAAATCCTGATTTCAAAACATTTGTTGAAGACCTATCTCTCTGGTTACCATATGTTAGATTAAAAAATTCAGCTGCTGTAAAATTCAATCAACTAAAATTATCTGATACTCCAATAGAAATAAATTGGGATCATTATAATATTATCAAATCAAATTTATTTAATACAAATGCTAGTGGATCTTATAATATTCCTGCAACATCTGATGAAGTTTTAAGTTTATACGTCATCCCTCAATATGATGAAAGAAATGAAAATATGAACCAAAACAACATGATGTTTGATAACTTGGATATGACAGAATGCTGGTTAATGATTAATAGCATAAAAGTTCCAACAGTAAGTTATTTCATGGATTTTAATAAAAAACATTATAATCAAATATATGCAGCTCTTTTAGAAGCAGGAATGAACAATATAAATGCAGAAACAGGTTGCATGATAGATTATTCAAATTTTAGTAAATATCCTATAATTTGTTTCAACCTAGAGAATCGTGAAAATTACACAAACCTGAATAATTTAATGATCGAATTCAATTGGAGGTTGAAAAATAATACTACCAAAAATTACTTTTTCTACTTCATTTTGAAAGAAAGAAACAAATGCTCTATGAATATGAAATCTGAAGAAATAACTATGATTAAAACATTGAAAGCATAATGAGTTTATTACATTAATAAATGACAGCTTATTATCCTTTGTTTGATGATGAAATAAAAGAGGGACCTCTAGGTCCTCCAGGTGTAGGATTTAAATTAACAAACGATGGAAATTACGATATAGAAAAAAATAATTTAAGAAATGTAAATGAACCAAAATTATTGAATGATTCAGCTACAAAATCTTATGTGGATAGAATTCATGAACATTTTAAAAATGATGTTAGAAATTTATCAGATGCTTCTCTTATTCATTTACAAAATGAAAACTATAATGCAAAACATAAAAGAATTTCAAATGTGTCAGATCCAATAGATTTACATGATACAGCTAATATGAATTATGTGAATAAAATTGTAAAAGAATTAGAACAGAAAAGTTTAATACATTCAGCTCAAGGTAGTTTTGATGCTAAAGATAAAATAATTAGCAATATAAAAGATCCTGTAAATGACAAAAATGCTGTTAATAAACGTTACTTTGAAAACAATGCTTTAGTTTTGAAAGAAAATGCTTTTGATGCTAATAACAAAAAATAATTAATATACCAACTCCTACTGATAAATACGATGTGTGTAATAAATATTATGTAGACAGAAAAACACTCATCAATAATAAAAAGAGTGATAATATATTAATTTGAGATAATGATGGATTCTATGTACCTTCTTTAATTAAAAATGGTGTGTATAATTTTGGAAATGTAAGACTTTCAAGCGTTGCAAATCCTGTTATAAATAAAGATGCCGCAACAAAAGAATATGTCGATCCTCAAAATTTCTATGCTACTATTAAAGAGAGATATGCAACATATCATACAGGAGGTTTTAAACCTGTAGAATTCAATTTAATGAGCTCTAAACTACTAGAACCTGATTTAAAACTAGTAACTAATATGCATATGAAAATTACAATTTTTTTGAAATCTGAAAATCGTACACATAGTCCTTTAGTACAATTACAAATTGGAGAAGAATTTATATTTACTAGACCTTTAACAACTGATACCGAATCGGTTACATGTTTTGCATATGGTAAAAGAAACGATCGTGTTAAATTATCAATTGGTAGTGATGGACAATCAAATAAATTAAAACCTTTCTTGCATATAGAAAAAATAGATTATCTTTAAAAAAACACATGCAGTGGCTTTTATCTTAAATTTTCAAAAAACCTTGCATTTCTTATAAAAAAAAACATTCGTTTAAATATCCAAAAAAACACAAATTTTTATAATAAAACAGCTTAAAAAACTCAATTTTTATCAAAAAAACAGCTTAAAAACATAAAAATAATGCATTTTTTAGTGATCATTTTTTTGATGGAAGGTCAAATTTTTTTGTTGAAATTTTGAAAGTGAAAAAAAGCTCTATTTTTCATCAAAAACAGCTTAAAAACACTAAAAATACTGTATATTTTAGTGAAAAAGACGTCATTTTTTAGTGAAACCACACTTTTTTGTTTAAATTTTAAAAATCAAAAATGCTCTGTTTTTGCAAATTTTTATCAAAAAACAGCTATAAAACTTGCAAAATAGGTCTTATTTTGCCAAAAATATTGCATTTTTATAGTGTCCTCTAGCCCCCCCCCATATACTACTTTTATTGGAACAAACTGACAGATGAAAGCTGTTATGCATTTAAGAAAACTCCATGTTTTGTTTATCTTGAGGGCTTTTCCTTAGTGTGTCGTATTTATATTTTGAATAACAGGAAAACTGAAAAATATTCTGACCCTGATCACTATGGACCACGAATCTAGAAAACAAGTACAAAATCCATCTAATTATGTTGATCACCTGCTGTTAGCTCACAGCATACATTTTACTTGAAATGCCAGCCAAAGAAAGTCTGTTATATTTACTGATAAGTTAGACATTTGATTAATAAATTGAATATCAATATTCATTTGACTCTAATGAAGAACCCACCATTAAATCATTAATATTCTCAAAAGGAAAACTGGAATATGTGTGTGTGATCACATCTGTTGTTATTGCACCAATCTTTGTCATTTGAACTGGTACTGTATGTTTAATCAAGTGGGAATTACATTATTGTTTTAATTCCTCATTCTTTTTTAGTTTACAAGTACTCAGTTGGTTTTCAAGAATTCACTAAAAATAAAACGCCTGGAAAGTATTATCTAAGTTTTTGAGTGAATAATTGAACCAACAGGTACAAAAATTCGGGAGTAAAGTTTTACTTGTGTTTGATTTTATGTTTACTACTTAATAATATTATCAGTTGATGTAATTACATGATTAAATAATGATACTTACAATTGTAGATTTCATCATGTTTATGTTTTTATAAGTTGTTTTATTTATTTCTTCTAATTTATAAAATTTTGTAGATGAAAAAATGGAGACTTGTGACTTAGAACAACCAGAGGGCTTTATTGAAATAATGAGTAAAGAATTACATGAAAGTAAAACATCTGACACGAATATTTTAAGTTCAGCTGCAAAGCAAACAACTCAGACAAGAGATAGAAAAAAAGGTATACATTACCTAACTTTTCTGAATTTTTTTTTCTCTAATTTTCATCAAAAACTGAACAAATAACAGTCTTATTATTATATAAGGTGTACTGGAAGGTTCTGTCATTTTTTTTGCTATAAAACAAAATAAAAATTTTTCATAATGTCAATAAACTTTATTAAATAAAATTATTTTCATTATTATTAATGACTTCTTTCCAGCCTAAAGGCACTTTTTACACCGCATTTTTTAAAAATATTTAATCTTTTCACACTAAAATTGAAACAGATCTTCATTGATGTCTTCCTTGTTTATTAATTTTTTGCCCATCAAAAATTTTTTAAGAATGAAAATGATAGTTGGAGTGTGCTAAGTTTTGAGAATTTGCTGCAACACGTAATTCCCCCGAGTCCTCTACCGTTTTTTGATGAACTTTCCTTTTTTGGCCTCTTTCCTGAATTGTTCTTGCTTAGAACATTGTGAGCCCTTTTTCTTGGATAGCTCCATGTAAACTATCCTGTTTCTTACAATAATTTTCTGAATTAAACTTTTTGTTCAATTTTTAAAACTAATAATATATTGGTCCTCAAATGTCCCACCATATATACATTCTCTTATTCAAAGTTAAATTTATTTTTTAAGGTCTTGCTATTTTGCACAATATACCTTTTTCATTATCATGTTTTAATAGGTCTCTTATCACTTTTCATTGCTAATTAACATCCTCTTTAAGAAGGGTTTGATATTTATTCTGACCAAGCAGAGATAGGCATATGATTACTCCAACATCCAAATTCTTCTGACTTAATTCTTATATGACCCATTTGTAATATTTGCACACAAATCTTACCTTTCGATTAGGGTCCAAAATTGTTTATTGAGTTGAATTAAGTTTTCTGTAATCTAAGATGTCAGAAATAATAAAATCTATCTCTAACATGCTTATATCAACATTGTCATCAATCAGTGCACATAACTTTCCCATAGACCTAACAAAATATAAATAACCGAGTAGAAAAGTTAGGATATAGCTGTATGAAATTGAAATTAATGAGAAGGCAATTATTGAATTTTTATCTTTTTACAAAATAATACTGCTATTTGTTGATATTCAGAATTATTTTTTTAAATTTGAATTCACTCTTGTTATTTTTCTTTTAAAACATGTTCATTCTGTGCAATTGAATGCAATGTATTATGGATTTTAAATATTCGATGCCTATTTATTTAATAAAAAATACTAGTGAATAAATGTATTCTCAATTCTGTTGTAAATGTTATGCATTTGTATTAATTCCGAATAATATATTCATTACATGAAATAACAAAGGATATTTGTGATTTATATTTATTGAATCAGACAGAAATTAATAAAATAAAAATGATTTTTAAACATTTTAATACATTTGCTATCTTTGAATACATTGAAAATAGTGAAATTGTTCAAAATAAAGCAAGATTGTTGTCTGCAAACTTCTCTTGAATTCAATAGCAATTGGTAATTTTTCTAGAAACGGAATTACTTTCCAGTAGAATAGAGAAATAGCTGCATTTGGTTGAATAAATATTCCTGCAAATACAAACCATCATAAAAGGGCTTTTATCCACACACAAATCAACTTTTTATTGGAGTTTGTTATCTGAAATTTTAAGCATGATGGAAAAAAGTTACACAATATTATAATTATAAAAATTGAAATATTTCTACAGTGAAGCTTGGACGCTGAAAGCTATTATGATGCATTTGAACAATCTGCATAATTACCTTCTCTGAAACATTTCCATAGATAGTGTGTCATGCTGACATTTTTCATGGCAAAACGCCTGAAAATAATTCTCGCCTTGACAGGCTTCAATGGGGGAAAACACAGCATTCATTTCCTCCTGTTAATTAGTTATTATGTCTGAATCTCTCTCTTTCTTTCTGAGACTTTCCTCTTTGAAGTGTTGTTTATTAAATGCAAGTTATATTTACTTTGCATATTAGTGGAAATTTATGTTATTAAGATATGAAAGTTTTTAATACCTAGTCATTCAAGTGTTGCTGTTGAACTAACCAATTCACAGGAAATCCACTATTACATTGATAGTGTTCAAAGAGATAAAATTTGTATTTTTGCATTTGAGAGCTTGCGTACATTTTGATGGATGCACTGACTTTTTTGTGATCGTAAGTGGTTCTTTAACCACTCAGTGTGTACTTGAGACTCCCAAACATCCCTATGTCTGACTATTACCTGTTCTCTACCAGTTAAGTAGCAGGTTCAAATTTTTGTAAGTTAGAAAAATGGGTAATACAGAGAATACTAAATATTTTTCCTGCCACCAAAAATGAATAATTTCACATGAAGGACTTTATTCTTGTGTGATATTCAAAATGTCCCTGTCACTTTTAGGAGACATACAGGAAGTCAGGATATAAATCCTGTATTTTAAAATAAGGAGAATGATGCTGTAGCCTATCAGGTCCAGCGCCCTAATTTATATGTTTTTATATTTCTGAAATACTTTTGTGGCTTTAATTTTTTTTAACAAGAGTTTAAACATAGTGACATAATATTACTGATTCATGCTTTAATTTATTGTTGCAGAATTACCTTTATGACTGCTACTTCCTTCATTATGAGATACAACTAATAATGAATAAGATTGGTTATCTGTAATAAAAGTTCTCCAATGAAAATGTATACTTTTCTTATACATTTCATTGACCATTGTGTATGTTTGAAATATTTAATTGCTTTGGTTATCAAATGTTTAGACTACAAATAAGATATTGATCGAAAAAAATTAAATAAGGAAATGGTGCTCTGAAATAATTGAGGAAATTAGAGTGCTGCAGTAAAGCATTGGCTTTTACCTTGCATGACAGAATATTCATTGTCATTACAATTCATAATTTACTTTTCTGCTAAATAGTTGCATAAAAGCATTTAGAATTGATACTTCTTTGCAAAAAACATAGATATCTGATAAAAATTTTCAAGCCTTTTCTTATTTGGTTTGGTGTCAGTTTGAATATACATTTACTACAGTGATATTAATTAACATTACCTTTTGGAAGTCATCAAAATTGTCATTATTTACTGAACTGAATGTTTTACTATAGAAGGAATTTTCCTTTTTGTTTTCAGTTTTATAAAAATATGCTGTCTTCAGAAGTTATTGTTTATACAGTACTTCCATTAAAATCCATTGTTAGCCACTTAATTTCAGAATTTCTGCCGCTATATTTATATAAACTGTATTTTGGTACCGTAAAATAGTCATGCACTTCTGAATGAAACTACCTAGACACTATTTGTTGAAGAAGTAAAGTTTATGTTCCTATTTTGAAAAACAGAATTAGATAGGGTAAGAAATGATTTACTGTTATGAAAAGTATCAATGATTTACATGTTGGACATTGTATCTACTACTAGATAATATTCTCATTTTAAATGTTTAAAATTTTGGCAATTATGACTGGTTTTCATTATATTTATATTTTATTGAGTAAGTTGTTTTATTTATCCATATCTTTTAACTTGTAAATGTCTAGAAAAAGAAGTGGTGATTACGGATTTAAATCCACCAGAAGAAACTGTTAAAACAGCATGTCAAAGCTTAGCTGAAAATGTAGATTCGAAGCCTGAAATAGTGCTAGAAGAGAGAAGAATAGGTAAATAGGATACGATTTTATTTATATTTTGGATGTCTGTGCTATCTAAAATTCTCATTTGATTAATATTTTGAACTTGAGTAATAACGATTAACATTGTAAATTTCATTATGTTCATATTTTAATGAGTAAATTGTTTTATTTACTCTTCTACTTTATAAAATACTTAGATAAGAAATTTGAGACTAATGATTTAAAAGCACTAGAAGAAACTGTTGAAAATATATATCAATATTTCACTGAAAATAATGGAATTTACCTTTAATCTTCAAACACAATTCTTCTAAAAGTTACAAACAAACGAAAAATTTGTTTTATAACTTTTCAAATTTTTTTTGGTTTATTATAGTGAGATAATTGTAAGTTATTCTTATTTTTCTAAATCTAGTTGTTTTTATTTATCTGAATTCTAGAGTATTCTTTGTAGAAAATCATCTTTATATTTTCGGGATATGGATATGGTTCAAAACTCAGTTTGTGAACTATAACCTTTCTTAAAAACACTTTTCACCCTAATGTTTTCAACATAATTTGGTTTGAGCTGTGAAATAAGATAATTAAATTTTATTCTTCCAATTTGGAAAAAATCATATTTCTAGATATTCTGTCCAAAATGAAGAAAGGTTATTATTCTGATTTGGGATTACAATAATTTGGACTTAATAATAATTTGGTCTTACAAATATCTGAATTCAAGACTTTTGAAAGTATAAATTTTCACATTATTATGTTTTTATTCAATTTAAGTCCCCAAATATTGATACACATATTATGGTGGCAATATCAAATGTGCAGCAATAAGATAAAGCAAATTTTAAATTTGCTAATTTATTCAAACAAAATTATTAAATTTTTTACAAAAGAGCCTAAAACCAGCACATTTTAATTTTCTATTCAATCTTTCCCAAGTTTGAAATTCGAAATTAATTTTTAGAACACACTTACAAGCTTAAACATTTATATAATATATGTGAGATTTTAAAATTTAAAATACACAGAAATCCTTTTGTTTTATACCAAAAAGAAAGTTAACTGTTACCACACAAAAAATTCCATTACTAGAAAAAAATATTTTCTGCATAGATTTTTGTAAAAAATATCTTAAGCTATTTTTTATCCAATCTCTTTAAGTTTTTTTTTAATGAAATGTTTTACATATTACACTACCACGTTTTCCCATGGGCATTTGACTTAGTAATTCTATTTTCTGCATATAATTCAAAATGAAATCTGTTGGGAAGAGTCTTAATACACAAAATAGAATGGCAGTCCTCCTTCTGTCACACAATTCATCAGTAACGATTCATCACACGTGATCTTCGAAAACCACCACCTGAAATCCTCAAGACAAAAATTGTGTGATGCTACTGCAACTTGTGAAAACTTTTTATAGTGCTGATTTAGAGAACACAGTGAGATTTGCTGTCTTATAATTAGAACTATATACTAAAGGGACACAAGAAATAAGCCCCTCTCTTATATGGCAAAAAATCTGTTGTTTTCACACTTTAATTTATTCATCAGCTGACCAGTGGCGGAGTAGTTAGTGTCTCAAACTTCAAAGCAGTAGGTCTTAGTTTCTAATCTTAGTTCAAACATGGGTCTTTCTTTCTCTCGCTGTGGTTTTCTCTATCCTTTCACATTTGGGAAAAAAATGAAATGCTCTCTGGGTACCCCCCTTGTAAAAAAAAAATTAATATCTCCTGCACCCTTTCTGGAGCTAATTCTGACTAAATTCTTAAGGGCAACTGGGCATTAGAAAAAAGATTCATAATGAAACATACTCTTAAGACCCACTTATGCATTCTTCCACCTTACAGCCACATAAAACTTTGCATATTTTTTTCTTCACAAGCAGTTAAATGAAAATCTCAAAGGCTTTTGATTTATTGGTGAGTGTACAAAAGTACCATAATTTTATTTAATCACTCATTTTACTGATGAGAAAAAAGGAGATTATTTTATATAGTAAAAAATGAAAAACCATTTATTCAACATTATAATATTAAAATTTACATTTAAAAATTGAGGGCAATAAAAATCTTTAAATCAGTTATAATAGTTAAAAGATAAAAAATATAATTCATATAGCTTAGCAAACTATGACGTAATTTTTGCTAACAAAAAAAATTGAATAATCTAATATAATTCACCAGATAAAGGAATAAAATTATAAGAAAACAACTATAGTGGTTTCCTAAAATCTAGAAAAAATTGGGAAAATTGTGACTGATATTTCAATTGGTCAAAGTAGGTATCATAAAATGTATCAAAAATATTTACCAAACAGTACTTTCCTTATGGAATTAAAAGAAAAAAATTCTCTCAGAATTTCAAAATATTAGAAACACAAGTAAATGTGTAGAAAATTCAATACAAAGCAACTGAATGAAATTATTCTTCATCTATAATAACGAGTGTAATAAACTCTAGAGTTGATTACAAGGTTTCTTTGATAAAATGATAAAAATTTATAAAGCCTCTGTAAAATTTATATGTGTACTGTAAATCTCAACACTATATCGAAGTACCTTGAAAATTTTGCTGATTTATAGTGAATTATTGAAATATATAATAACATACACCTTCAGAAATTTTAAATAAGCAAATATGGAATCTAAATTTTGCAAATTTTCTATCTTGTAATAAAGAAAATAGTAGTCATGAAGGTAATTTTGCAGCAATAAATTACTGCATGGAAAATAATTGTTAGGTTATAAAGTTTAAAGACATCAAATTATTGCCAAAAAAGTATTTTAGCATAAATAAACATTTACATTGAGGCTACAGTGACCTGGTCTCTAGGGTGTTATTCTCAGTATTTCAAATTAGTGGATTTAAGTCTCAAATTCCTTCATGTCTCCTAAGGTATATTAACCCTTTTAGGCACACTACCCTTTAAAGTTGAAATATTAACAAAAAATTTGTAGGTTGTCAATTTAGGCCTTTTAGAATATACAGTGAAAATTTTGTAAATATTGCATTTACCATTTTGATTTGGTGGGTGTTCTATCACATGGAATGCTGCACCGCAAGGGTCGTAAAAAGTGAGCATTTCAGTGAAGCCTGTATAAGCATAAATGCTTTTGCATATAATTGAAAAAACAATGTGTTACACATGTGTAGCAAATATTGTATGGGCCAGGGTGCACTACAAGGTGGCCTGCTAATCTATACCAAAAAAGAAAACAAAATGAAAAATAATTTTTTGGTTGAGATAAATCATCGCCATCATTTTCTCTGGCATCCGACACAACATTGCCAGACTGAGATTGATCAAGTGGTTTAGGAACATATTTTTCTGAATCACTAACAGAGCAATTCTTGAAGCATTTTTATTGCATCAGGAGGACTAAATATCAACGTGTCATGTATTTGCACTTAACAAATTAAAAAAAATTAACTAGAAACTAAAACTATTTTTGCAATATAAGTAATATGAAAATATATAAATTAAAAAAATATATATACTATATTATAAAATGAATCGCAACGAAAAGGAAAATCAAAAGCATAAAAATAATGCTTCTCTAACTAGAGATGTTTCGAGCTAACTTATATAATCTTATGCCCCACTGAAGCTTCGCAATTCGAGAGACCAAAAAGGGTGTAGAAATATTACCCATACAAGTAATCCTTCCTTTTAAATTTCTCAACATTAGTTCATTCCTCTCCAAAACAGAGGAAAACAGCAAAAAATAAACACAGCTATTTCCCTCGTCATTGAGTTCAAGGCTAATTGTGCTCTGAATGCCATTGAGGTGCAGTGTTTTAGGGAATGGAACACCTTGGTTTATCAGACAATTCTGCGTATACTATATGCATAAAAAATTTAAAGTATTATAGAATAAATAGTTCCAGGTACAAGCAGCGAAATAACACTGAATTTTTGTTTCAAACAATTATATTTGTATGCAAAAAAAAAAAAAAAAAAAATTGTAAATATTAATAAATAAAAACTATAACTATTGCACTACTAAAAATTATAACTATTGCAGATTTCTTCAGAATACAGGGATTCAAATAATCTGCTATAATTGAAAACTGTTGGTTGTCTTCCATTTATCGCTAAATGCAACAATTTGGTAACAAATTAAAGTTTTGTGTTCCATCACCTGCAACACTGAACCACTAAGGGTTAAATCGATCGCAGGCATAAACTCTTTCAACTGAAATAATACTTTTCAATTGGCAAGTCAAGTATCAGTTATCTTCTGTTTGGTCCCTTCTAAAATACAAAGACCCTCAACTGGCTAATTCTTCCAATTGGTAGAGAACTACTCATTATTTATAATAGCTCAGTTGAACAGTTTATTAATTTGTAAAACAGTAATATTAGCACTGTTAGAATCAAAATACAGAAAGTTATTTTTATAATTAAATTTTATTAATATTTTCACATATTAAATTTTTTACTTTGCCAAATATAATGTGCAAGTAGAATTAATATATAATACTTAAATTAAAATTCCAGTATTTAATTTTAACACCACAGATAATAGAGATATTACTGTCAACATTTAAATTTACAGAATTAAAAATTGAATGATATATAAATTAAACTATTAATAATACATGAACAGCAAGATCACACATTAGAAATAGATATAAATATAAACAAATAATATAAATTCTTAAAATTTTATTAAAACATGAAAAGTAATTCTATACTTTAATATAAAGTGTTTAAGAAAATAACTATTAACATTAAAAAAATGAATAAGAATATATAACATTATTATACATATTGGTAAATGAAAATATAAATTAAGAATTATTAAATTTAATCAATTTCTTCTTTAAGCAGTTCCTACTTTTGGAGAATGGATTTTAGCTTATTATCGATATCCGTAATTAAAATAAGGTCCCTTCAGATATTAAATCTTATGAATTTTTTGTCTTAATTTTAATATTTTTGCTTTAGATAAACATTTATTTATTTCAGGAATCAGCCAGAGAAATCTGTTTTTCCTTTTCTATTTCTGAAATATGTAAATCAAGTTTCAAAATATTTGCTTTAGAAATATCATTTTTTCCTTTTATTTCATATTTTATTTCATCTTATTCCTTTTCTTTTTTTCAATTCTCTCTCGCTCCCTCTACTTTTCATTTTTCTATTTTAAAATTTTTATATGGATCTGCAGATGTATCCAAAAATCCATAGTCAAAGGTAAATGTAACACTTTTCCCCTAAAATAATAAATGTTTTATTTTATCATTCTTATAGTTTTTATTACAAAATCATTAAGATTTGATTTATCTTTTGTCACCGCAGCATTATTTAATAAATAGGTATGCACAGGGTCAACATTTCCCGGCAGGAAAATTTTTTCATATAAACAGTTTCTTCAAAAGATATTGTAACTGGATTTTCTGTTTTTATATATTTTGCAAACTTATTTTAAAAATATGAATGATAATATATTCACATTTTTTTTCATCTTCAAATGTAACATTTAAAATATCAACTGTATTATTAAAGGATTTAAAAATGAAATTGCTTTTCCCACTATATATGGACCACAATGATTATGTTTTCTTGACTAAGCTGAAAAGGAATTAAATAAGATCTGTTTTCAGTTATTTAATGGAATAATTCTTCAATTTATAGTTTTTTAATGGAATTTAATTGAATCAAAAAGATTCATTATAAAATTTAGAATTAAACTTTTGTACGTATTTTTCCCATTATTGTTTTTAATTTAAGCAAATCCACAATTGGAACTACTGAATTCTGCACAAAATAAGAATTTGCAGAGCACAGATTTGAGTTAGGAAACTGTTTTCTTACTAGAACACAAGCCAAATCTTTAGAAAGCCTTGATATACCTGGAACTTTAATAATTCCAAATTATTTCTTTACAAATTTCAAAATAAATAAAAAAAATAAAGAAAATCTAATTCTTAAATCTATTTTGAAATTTTATTACTTTAGAAAGTTTTAAATCATAAACCATCCATATTATTGAAGTTTCATTTCCCAATAATTGGAATCTTGCTTTCATACTTCAGTAGCCAAACATCTGTTTCCCAGAGAATTGTTTTAAGGTGTCAAAAACAATCCAGTTGAAACGTTAGTTTTTCTTCTGTTAGGAGGTAGAGCATCACTAGTACTACCTAGTACTTGCCCAAACTGGATTTAGGCGACACTGGCAAGGGTTTACATGCTTTTGCAGAAAATGTGCCCAACACTCATCTAAAAATATCAATGCCAGAATCGCACAACAGAGTGACAAATTGCATAACATCTATTTTTAATTATAAGGCTTGCCATTTATGATTAAAGCACTACTTTGTACATCAAATTTTAAATTTCAATATAGCATTATTTTTTATCTCATACAGCATAATTTTAATGAAAGTACATATTTTAATCATTATATAATTTATATAAAACTGTATAATTTTAAAAATATAAAATTTTAATACATAAGCCTAAACTTCACACTATTCATTTGCGTTCATACAATACATTACTATTAAGAATAAATTCATAATGTATACAACAGTACTATAAATAAAGTTTATTTTCTACAATTATTTTATTAAGAATGCATCCTAAAGTTTCAAAATTAATAACCATATTAAAATATGGAAAATGTATGTGTTTTAACAGAAAAGAACCAAATTAAATAGAATTAAATTTCAATTTCTAATGATGAAACTACTACCTGCAAATATACTTTGACTGAAGTTAGACTTTAAAATGTTTTTAAAGAAATGTAAAATCAAAAGAATAAAGCAGTTAGCAAAAGGAATTTGGTTAAATGAAGCCAAGTCAACTGTTTCAGAAATAAAAAATATTGCAACTGATGATTTCTTAGACTGAGTTTTAAAAACTCCGTTTTTGAATGAAATGCTTGATTCAGTTAAGCATATTTTCTAATTTTAGAAAAATTTCTGAAAAAGAGATAATATAAGGCAAAGTTGGTGAAATCTTGGCAAAATCAGAAGTGTATTCCATGAATGAGGAATCTTGTTCTTTGGTACATATTCTGAAAAATTTCAGCCAGAAAACCTGGTATCTAAATCAAATTTGGAAAGATTGAAAATATCTGAATATTGTTCATTTGATTTGCCAAGAAATAGAAGTAGGAGCAGCAACAGAAATAGAAGATGTAATCCAAAGTATAAATTGCACTTTTATCATTTGTATTCAATTTGTGTCAAATTTATATAATTTTGACACTAAGTGTATACTTGAAAATTATAAACAACTATGCTTTTACCTACAAAAAATAAAAAGAAATACAAGCAGCATAATTAGTGGCTCGTTTTGCTGGCAGTTATTCATGAACACCACAAATAGCAGTTATTTTTTAAAGACAAAGATAACAATTTGCAGTTCCTGATTGATAGTAGATTGGATTCATGCCTAACTCGCGCTACTAAAAATGATAAAATCATTGGTTACTTTGAAATATATGCTGCTAATGGAACTGAAATATTTATAGTTAGAATCTGAAAATTTTAACTCTTAATTTTGGATTAAGAAGAACATTCCAGTGGTAATTTGTTATCAAAATTAACAAAGTTATAACTATTGCAGGTTTTTAAAATAAATTTCAGCTTAATTTTCATTGACAATGAAAAACTTTTGATGGAATTACTAACCTTGCCATTCTAGGTACTGTTTCTTCAATAAGTGATCAAATTTTAATAACCACTTGAAGTAATTTATCAATGTGTTTTGATTTTCTTTCCTTAAGCTAAACAATTAAGCAATAAAAAAGTGGAAGTTGTTAAACAAGAATTTTAGATACATGTTAAGTAATATCTTTCAGAGATCAAATTCACACCTAGTTTCCCCTTTGCATCTGATTTCAAAAAAAAGATATTAGCTTGGTGTTTACAGAAGATTGAATTCCATAACTATTCCTGACAGATATTCTATACCTAGAGATAATGATTTCAATCTCATTTTATAAGGTAAAAGTATTTCTCTAGATGCATCTGATTGTAGAATTGGTTACACTTCAACAATTTAAAAATGATAAATAGATTTCAATTATAACTGATTCTTGCCATATTAAGGTGAATAAAATATTTTTGCTGATATATTATCAAGAATAACTAATGTAAACATTTCATTATTTAACTATGAAGAAATTGCAGGTGACCAATACAAAAGATGCTGAATTAAAATATTTTAAGATAATTGAATATCTGAATTTTAAAGAGTATTATCATATATTACTGTATATAATCCTAAGCGGCACATTACCCACAGAACCTTTTATTGAGTAAAAGAAGGTGAAGTGTCGGGTTATCCGCAGCAGTGTATAATCTTTGGCTGCTTGATTGTTCAAAAGTAAATACTGCTTGTAATGTGGGGCCAAATAAAATAAAAGTACACAGAAGGATTAAAAATATAGGAAATTGTATTGGAAAAGTATTTATGAAAGAGGTGTGTTTGGATCCACCTCAACGCAAATTGTGATAAACTGAGATAAAAGTGACATCAATCAACTTCCAAGAAGATTCTAGTGAAGCTTATAGATTTTTTTTTAATAACTTTTAAAGCGAGTTTAGATATATTTAAAAAATAAATATTTGTTTCATTAATAATTAAATAAAAGTAATGGATTATTTTCGAACTGCACATTGGATATATTTTTCTTTTATAGCATGCTTGCTTGGTTTTTATCCTTACATTTACACGTTTGTGACCATCATTTTTTACTTGCCTTTGCTATAGCTTTCATTATAAAATTTGCTGTGTAAATTAAATATTTTCGCTCCCATATGATGATGTACGAATTTGAAGGTTTCCCGTAGGAAAATTCTTAGAATTCACAGTAGAAAGATAGAATGCTAAATGATGTTATCACATTGCAAGTTTAATATCATTCCAAGAAACTGAATTCGTTTTTAATTTATGTTTGCAATTATACAAAGCTGATTATAATTGAAATATGTCAGCTGAGTTGTGGCGCCATCTGTTATTGTATGAAACATAAATAGCTTTTCTTTCTGAACTTTATTGTAATCTTTTCTGATGCAGAATGTTTTTTATTAGATTTTCTGAAGCAGCAGTATATATAGATATATAATTTGCAGAGTATATATATAGGAAAATATTCTATTTACCATCTGGTAAATTTTTATGGTGTGAAATGTTTATTTCAAGTATTTGTCACACATTGCCAGAAAATCCAGAGTAAATATTCATGAAATTGCACAACCAAGTGTAAAAGCAACAACTAAAGAATAGATCAAGTTTCGTCTGGGCTGACATAAAGAAACGTAAAAAAAGCTGCACATATTCTTTCAACAACTCTGATAAATAAATTAATAAAATAAAAAGGTGTTTCGTATTGATATAATAGGACCATTTCCTCCATCAAACGATTTTCAGATTGTTCATTTTTGTAGACCTCTTTACTAACTGAATAAAAGTAGTTCCTTTAAAAAATATTGAAGCTAAAAATTAGTCGTGGGAGTATTTTTTGAAGGGTGGATCATGTTTTGGGGTTCCATATTATATCATTACAGATCATGGAGTTCAGTCAGCTCTGAAATTTCTTAGACTTTAATATAAGTATGTGGAATTAAACTTACATTTCATATCACCCTCAATGCAATGGAAACAAGTACCATGCTCTGGAAATATAGGTTCCTTGCTCTGGAAACAGTTATAAAATCTCATAACTTGATCAAATTGTCAGAATCGACTCCAGTCATATTTATAGGTATAAGAGATTCAATAATAGCAGATTTTGATTACCCTATAGAGAGCTCAGATGGTAAGCAATGCAATTAAAATGTTTGGTGAATGTTTTAAAAACTCCAAACTTCAATTGACTCCAGGAACTTTTTATTATGAAATACAAGAACAAATGTCTATAAAACCATCTGAATGAAAATTTAAGACTAAACAAAGAAAAATATCATATGTTAAGTTATTGTTAGTATCACGTTACTAAGGAGGTTGGTTTAGTTCTTTTTAAACCTTTTCTTGACTATTGTTTGTGGTCATTGTAGTGGGGCGTTGTAATTCTTCAGGATTTTGGCTAGTAAGTGTGTGCATGAGCAATGTACATAAATGAAAAGAGAGACATTGTTTTTTATAATATGCAAAGGTACTTCACAGTTTATTTTTTTAACAACCAATATAAGATACCAAAAATAATTACATTTACTTAGAGTTCTGCAGCAAGGGATACACCTCGTGAAAAATGAATATGATAGTGACAATCACTCTAAAAATCTTTTACCAGGGGAGATGATTGACCAAGAAGTTAGGCTTAATGGCCAAATGGGGTATGAGTCATAAAGAGAAAAATTGCTGGTAAATGAGTTGTATTTTTAAAGGGAAAAATATGCAGTAATGTCTAATACATGAAATAGTGAATGACTAAAATTGAGGAGGTTGAACCGGTGTTAGATTTATAGCAGGTTGTCCTTACTTTGAGTTCGTTGAATAAGATGTAGACAATCAATGCTTTATCTAACTCTGAGGAAATAGGTGCTACACATCTTCATGAAGCAGATCTGAACCCATCGACAATGAGAAGCAAGAAATTGGAAGCTGCCCCAAACAGGAAAAGGTACTACAGAGGAGAGGCCGACTCATCCAAGATATTTTCTCCAATTTGCTGCTAACTGCTGTGAGATCCTTGATAAATTAGACGTCGGGAACACTGGCACAGCAGATGAGAGAAATAGTCTACAGAATACACCAAGAAGCAGAGAGCACACCAGTATAGAATTCACCAGAAAAATTCTTGATATTCATTTAAAGTTGGCTAATCTGAGTAATACGGTTTCAGCTCTCCAATCAAGAAAAACCACAGCAAAAAATTCTCAACTTTTGTCCATGCCACCTTGTAGTTGAAAGAGAAAAAAGGGGGGCATTCCCTAAAGCTGAGGAGAAACATTTTGCTGCCAACGGTTGTAAAAGGAAAGGTTAGGAAGTAGCACAACGAGAGGGCACTGCATACAGCATCAGCAAACAAGAAGTTGGCAAGGGCAGGAAATATGTGAAGTAACATCACATCATATATAAAGATTTAAGTATGCATATACGTTTTTCTTAGAATAGACCAAGTTACAAAAAGCATTAGAGGCAGTCTATGAGCATGCTTTCAAAGTATTAGCTGAAAAAAAATTAATACTTTACTCTCCCAATGAAAACAAACTACGTAGACTCAAGCATACATCCTTAGCAGCAATGACTATTGAGTAATTTTTAATTAAAGAGAAAAAATTCAGTTGCAAAAGAAAGTTCTACTAAATTAACATTTAAAAGTAATGAGCTTTTATAAACTTTTTAACATAAAGAGATACAAAAAGTGATAAAAATGTTAAACTTTCTGCATGATTTAGTGTAAATTTATATACTGAAATATTTATATCATATTATTTCTAAATTTTAACTTTCTGTGAGCATCAGTATTTTCTTGCCATTTTAACTATTCTTTTCCACTTATCCTAATGTTAATTTCTGGGATGTGTGTATTGTTGTGGCACATATATTTTAAATATTTAAAAAAATTTAAGTGATTGGAGAAAAAAATTAATATTTCAAAAAATGTAAGTGATTGGAGAAAAAAATTTACATTTAAGATTTAAATTTTTAAATATTGATAATGGCGCAAATTGAAATTTCAATTGCTTTGATAATCAGTGAAATATTTAATAATGTTTATTTTACTAATACGTTTTATCATTATACCACATATTTTTTTCTAGTGATGATTTTTTTTGTGTGGCAATAGTGATTGCCTTTTTTGTATAAAATCAAATGATTTCTCTTAATTTATTTATATATGGAACTATAAACCAATCTTTTTTGCCTGAAACGCCAGAATTTATTTGCAGTTGTATCATGAAAGAAGAATCTGGACATCTATGGACTGTAATGGTTTATGAGATCATAGCATTCATGCATCGCTTTATTTTCCAGTAAAAGAAGCTGCCGAATTATTTGAGAACTCTGCAAAGAAATGAATCTATTTTCCTTACTTTCATAAGTCCTGTATCTGTTGCTGCCCACCCTATTTAGTGGTCAGAGTGCCTGATTGTGGATAGGGAGGTCCTGGATTCAAATCCCATTTTGGGCATAGATGTACTTTCTCTCTCTGTCAACCCTGTCTTTGTTCTTTCTCTGTATGAATGGGTTGTAAATGGTTGACTACCCTATAAACAGGTTTCTATGGCATGTGTTTACTGTGGAACTCGGACTCCATACGAAAATATGGTTCAGTTGGGAACGTACAGCAGCACACCCCATTTTGCTATCGTAGCTGGCACAAGACAACAATAATAACCTGTATCTGTTGCATGTATCATGATATGGGGTATGTTCTGCCAACATTAAAGTGATTATCTAGTGTTCCTTAATTACAAAAAACTTAGGAAAGACTAGATGTACTGTCAGATCAAGTGTTTTTTTACCATGTTGTATTTCTATTTTCATGTTGACAGGTACTTCATGGACAGTTATGAAATTGTAAATCATGGTAGAAGAATTTAAAATGGCTTCACTAAACATGAGTCTGACTTATAACGCCTTATCCAGCCACCATAAAGTCCCATTAACCCTATAGAAAATATGTAAGATATATTAAAAAGAGACATCCAACAACTCTCTCTGTCCATCTAATTTAGAAGGCTGCATTTTTAGACATAAATGCATTCCAGAAGTATGTAGACAGAATGTGGACAGAACTGTTATCGATGATAAAGAGGCTGTAATAAAAAATGAATTAGCAAATTTTAATTCCTAATTCATTAGCTAAGGCCAATTAAACAATTTGAGTTAATTGTTTTGGTTTACGGAAATTTAGACTGCAGATAAGAAGATATCAATCAAGAAAAACAAAATGGTCCTTTGGAATAATTAATTAGAGTCTTTTGCAATAAAAGTTTGGGCATAACATACTTCATTGCAGTGATAGAATATTCATTTTAGTGATCCATAAATTACTTTTGTACTATTTGTTTCAAGCATTTGGAATTGTAATGAATAAAGCCATCTGACAAAATTCAGCAAGTATAATTTTATATGGATTAAATGTCATTTTGAACATGTATTTACCACATTAATAAATCATCAAAAATGGTATTTTGGAATACATCATAACTGTCATTTGTTACTAAACTGAATTTTTCAAAGATAGAATTAGGAATGAATTGTCAGTTATGTCTGGAGTTACACAAAAGTATGTAATCCTCATATAAGAGATTGTTTATGTAGTATGCCCACTAATGCCTCTTGATAACCGTGTAACTTCAAAACGCCTGCTTCTATATTCATAAAAGCTGTGTCTCGGCATAGTGAAGGGATTTTCAGATTTGAAGAGCAACACTGATTATTATGAAAATACACTTTGTGGAAATTCTTCAAAGAATAATGGTTAAAAAGTCCATTTTTTTCTACATTTCATACACTGACATCATGAAACTTAGAATGGAAACAGAAATTGCCTTTCACTAAACATGACACAGAAATGTAGCACATCAATATTATTTTTGATTGCCTGTGATAAAAATTACAATTCAAATCCTGAGGTTTACATTCTTGTTGATTGATTTTGATTGCCTTTATTTACTTAGTACACAATGTGTATACCATAAAAAATGTCATTAAACTGAACTTGCGCTTGATGTTCAAAATTGTTGCATTATACATATATGTAAAAGGAATGTCATGCCTGTACACTTGAAATATTTGTAAAACAGACATCTTCTTGGGCTTGTATGTTAATGTTCATGGTTACGAAGCAAATTGCCAAAGCTGAGTATTATAAGATGGTTTTACTGTAGTTTTGGTTTGTTTTGTTTGTCTTTCAACAGTCATTTTTTGCACATGAGGGCTAATTAGACCGGGACCTATGGTTTAAAGTGAATTCCGAACCACTACAAACATCCATGCGCAAGGTGGGGTATGAACCCATGAACTATTGATTTGAAGGCAAGAGTGCTAACCATTCAGCTGCCAGCTTGGCGATTTTACTGCAGAGTGAATATGAACCGAACACATGGTCAACAGCAAAGGTGCACCAGCAATCTTTCTTTGCATAACTGAATTCTTCTCAATTCATCCTAATTGTAGTTAGAAAACTTACAGGAAAAACTGCTCAAGGTGAGCTCAATCTTTCAGACTAGATGAGGTAGGATGGCAAATTCAATCAGTATTAGCATATACACTCATATATGAAATGCATCACAAAAGAGATTAATGAACTGAGTGCCTCTCTAAAAGTCAGACCTGGAAAATCCTAGATAAATTAAGCATTCATCTATAACTTATGCTAAAATAGTATTTATTGAACTGGGATGCTGAATAACGCTATGAATGGTGTAATTTTGTCATATACATAGGTCCATTCAATATTCTTGGCAGATATAGTGTGGACAAATGAGGCATGCTTTTAATGGAATGGCATGTACAATAGACAAAACACCTATTGTTGAGGATTAGCAAATCCTACATTTTTTCTAGTGTTTTACATCCGAGTGGTGTTCCGGACAAATTGCAATAGTAAACTGATTGAACTAATATTTTAAGATGGCACATTATAATTGTTGTAGGATGCAATACCTGAAGAATATGAAGAATATTCAGTACAGAAATATAAAAATATGCTGCTCAATTACATTTCCAATGATGCACAAAAGTATGATATTTTTTGAACATTGCTATCACAAAATGAGAAAATGGAAATTGAAGAACTGAAATATAATAATAAATGTAATATAAAGATAAATATATAATAAAAATAAAATGAATATCAAATTGTAAAAAATTCCACTTTTCAATCATTGCTCAATGAAATTATTCATATTAATTCTGTATAAAAATAAAGTAAAAATTAATTTCTTTATATTATCAAAAAAATGAATAAATATTTGAATGTAATGTATATGTTAAAATATTAATTTACATCTATTTGTCATGATTACTTTGATTTTGAGTTGCAATGATATTATTGAATGTATTTTTTTCATTGCATAAAGTATTTTCTTAACACTACAAACATAAATTGTTATATTAGATTTAAACTAAACTCTATGGCACTGCATCCTATTTGGACCGAGACCTGTTTTTATAACCGAAGACTCGGGTGCAAATCATCTACCAATTAGGTGGTCAGTCTAACGTGAGATTCCCAGTGTTTGGTTTACAAGCATGCTTGAACCAGGTTATTGACCCATTGAAGAGATAAGACTGAGTCTACCTTGTCCAGCCCAGGGATCGATTCTCGGATTTTATAATATATTAATTTTAACACACATTTTAATAATCGATTCTCGGATTATTAAAATATGTGTTAAAATTAAAGATATTGTTCTTTTTTTTAAACTTCATATTTCAACTTAATTCTTGCTTTTTTTGTGGGACTTATTATGAAAATAGAATTTAATTTTTGAATGTATGAATTGCTGTATTATAATGTAAATGCGAAATATGTTTGCAGGTTTAGGAGAATTTTAATATTATTTAAAGCTAATTCATTTTATTGAAAATTTAATTTGATTTTCCTCAAAATCAGTAATATTTAAAAGCAACATATTGTAGCTGTAAAATATCTGAGACATTCCAATGCTAATAATCGATAAAATAATGAAGATATAAATAATATTCAGACATTTATCCATAGAGAGAGTATAGTTCATATGTTTTTTGATGAGGGATTATTTCAATGAACTATATATTTATTTTATTTGCAGGGCTTTTCTAAATATTATCTTTGTAAATGTACACGATTAATAAGATTGTATTATAGTTTTTGTGTCCATATATATTGATTATTTCTGGTAGAAATATATTAGAGCTAATTTTTAATATCTCTACATGAGATAATATTACTGGTTTTTTTTTTCTTTGGGGACTTGTTAAGAGCATTACTTACAGAAAGAAGCTGTCTTAGATTAGTATTGTATGGTTAGGATTAAGAATTGCAATCAAAACTGATTTGTTTGCTCATATGTTGCATGCAATTAACTTGTGTCCTAAATTGTCTGCATGACGAAATTTACAACCTTGGAAGTTGATGATAAAATATATTTAATTTTTTTAATCTGCCTAAACATTAATGTTATTCATTTAATTCTGTTTCTAAATGTGTATTAGGTAATTTATAGGACTTTTGTATATAACTTTATTAGATAGTTAAAAATAATTTATTTATATCCTTAATTGTTTACTTTCAATTTGTTTAATATACTAATATATGATGACCATTTTAGAGCCATTTTTTATTTTTTAAAATATTTTATAGTGCTTCAAACTGCATCTTTCAATTCTGTTTGTAATTTGATCTTTAATAATATATTCATAATATTAAAGTGTTACTAATTGCAAATTTTTTATATAAATAATATTTATGCTTTCTTGTGTGAAAATGTAAATTTTATTATAAATGTGTGAAATGTTAATTCTATTTCTCTTTCAACTCTTTTTTTTTCTCACTCGTTTTTTAATTTCTAAAATTTATTTCTTTTTCATTAAGAATTCTTATATTATATATTCATTTTTATATTAAATTTTAATAAATTATCTTTAATATCATTAAATTATAGTATTTTGTAAAAATAATTTACTTTCCTTCTTAAAATGAATGTAAACAATTGTTAATTTCCCCATTTTATGTTTTTAAAACCTAGGAAGATCAAGAGGTAAAGGCTTGAAAGGAAAATCTGAAGAAACTGGAATTCCTCAAACAAAAACTGTATCTGAGACTCCTCAAACAGAAAATTCAGATTCAAAGTCAATATCTCTGCAGACAAAAAAAAAAAGCTCTGGTTTAGTTTTTCTTTGTTATTTACTTGATTGATTTTAATCGCAAATTGATTTATATTTAATAATATTTTTTAGTGAAATAGCATCATAACAAAAAATTTAAAAAAAAAATTGTATGTATGAACTGCTCTTTCTCCATCATAAAAAGATTAAAATTCCATGACTCCATCATTCATTTACAATTTGTAATTTTACATGAATTGTTTTAATCATGAAACTTTTTATTAAAAATCAAGATAACATTAATTTTATTGATACCGATTCTATTATGACAGCATGATTTTGCATTACATTTGTCTGAATGCCTTGCTATTTGTATAAGAATTTATGTTTAAGTTTTCTTGTATAAGAATTATTAAATCAGCTCAAATGTTTTACTCAAAACTGTGCTATTTTGGATTTTATTTATCTCTTAATTTCTAGGAGTAAATTTCTTTACAACCAATATCTTGTTTAGCAGTGACTGAGAGAAAGTGTATATTTTGTTTAGTAAAGTTCTTCACGGAATGCAAATTATTAAAGTTATGTTACTGGTTGAAATATTTAGAATAATCTATGAGCATTTTTGTTTGTATTTAAATGGAAGTATTAGGCCTAAATTAAGAAAACTCAAATACTTACTTTTACCTTATTTATTGTTTATCTAAAAGAAAACCATAATGATCAAATGTAAAGAAAAACCCATAGTGAACATGTTTCATGTGAAAAAGATTTGATGCACAACTATAAATTGTTTCAGAATCCTTACAATAATTATCTTGGGAAACTGATAAATTTTTATGGGGCCATTTATTATGTCAACTTATACTGTAGAAATATACATTTTGAACGAAATTAAATACTATTGATCTTTTTAAAGTAATTACATGTTTATTATAATCACTTGTATGGTTATAGAATGTAAAGGAATTTGCTTGTGAAAGCAGACGACTGTATCAAGTGATTATGAGTACATATTTTCATTCTCTTATTAGTACATATTAATTATTAATATATATTTTCAGCTGTAACTCAATTTAGATATAGAGAATCTTCTATTTTTTCTGTGCCTTCTTTTTTTGGGTGCTTATTCTACTTTTCCTTTTTACTGATTGCAATTAGAAACATGGTTTATGGTTGGAATTTTCATCTTAATTCTTTAATTCACTTAAAATTCATATTTTTTACTTTTTTTATTAATTTATTTGGGTGATTTTTCATATGTATTAATTTATCGGGTTATATATCTATATTTGCTTATGAAATCACATTATGTTAGTTAAGCTCTAGTGAAATAACAAGATTCACATTAGTTAACAAAATATTCCTTCCTTCAACAAAAATGGAATCCAAAATTTCATAAAGAGAAATATCCTTACTGGTTTTCTATAAAACGTTGAGATGGTATTCAAATAAAGTTGAGTCGTTTTGCAAACAAATACAGTTTTTGCAAAGGATGTAAATGGTTTACTTTTCACTTTTCAACAGGATTATAAAAGGAATAATAAAAAAATGACAAAAAAAAAGAGTTATCCTAAGATGTGTACAGTAAATGTGTTAATGCCTGCTGTTAACAAATGATAAAATATTTGCAATGAGTTAAATACATAAAAAGGAGTATATGTGATACTATTATGAAAAATGTAGAAAGCATGTCTAATTGAATTTAATTAAGATAAAAATTTCTTCTATCGAAATTATAAAAATAGAACAAATTGATATTCTTGTTTAAGGAAATGCTAAAATCACAGTTAACAATGAAAATTTACAATAAATTTACAAAATTTATAAATAAAGAAAAGCATTTTAAAACATAACATAAAAACAATTTTAAAAGCGAATTCTTGAAATAAATGTAATAACTTTGTTAAATTTTCTTCTATCTGTATTAAAATTTTAATTTTTTCTTTCTATTAAAATTGGACCACTCATAAAAACTTTTCATTCATGTAAGCTAATTTATACCAATATTATCTTATATTTTCACTATTGAAAAATTCTTCCTCACTTTCCTCTAAACATTATTCATGTTTAGAGGAAGTGATGATTCATGCTTTAAACATTATTCTGTGACTTATATATATGTGTGTAATTAACCTCATTTGAAAATCATGTTACTTTTTTTATCATTCATAATTTTTATTTTTGGATGTGTAATACCATCAGTTTCAACAATTCTCAGTCATAATTTTCTAAATTAACTATAGAATGTTCCTATAGGCATGCAATTATTGAACAATTTAAGCCGTAACACTTAATGATACTTTTTTCACACATCTTCATTTCAAAATAAACACCTGCATGATAGTTTAAGGCAATTTTATAGCAAACTGCATTCACTCGTGATGCTTCGGTTGTATGCTACGCATAGCTTTAACTTAAATGTATCACCTCATTATTATATTTGTAATGGGCTCTAATTTTACGGGGGTTTTTTTAAATATTGAAATTAAAAATGAGGCATTTTTTAATGTTATGAACATTTTGAAATCAATAAGAAAAACAATTAGTAGCTGATACATAACATGAAATTATATTGTTTAATTGAACTTTATATTATTTTTTAAAATATTTTTATTCAAATATGTGAACTTTTTAAGTTTTCTTCCATCTGAATTGAAATTGAAATCTTTTTTTTTTTTCTGATAAATTTTACCATTTAAATACTTTTCATTTATTTTAGCTAATTTATATCAATAATATGTTATATTTTCCTTTTCGAAAAATTCTTCCTCACCTTCTTAAAATGAATAATGAAGAAATATTTTAATTTTTATATAAATTATATAATTATGAGACTTCATTTACTGACTTTTTTCACCTTTAACTTGGATTTCCATTATCAAATCAAAAATCACATCTTTTGCTACATTAAATATAATCTTTATTCTTATCTGCTTTAATTGTTGCTGTTTTCTAGGCCAGAAATCGATTGAAGACACAATACCCTTACCATGTACTGCTAAAACAATTGGTAAGTAAACTTATTATGTATCTGATTATATAGTATTCCCACTAAATTTCCTTGCTACCCTCTTAACTTTGAAAATGCTATTGCTGCTATTGAATAAAACCACGTAAGGTGTCATTGGGTGGAAAAGTACGGTGTTAGCATTCGTATTTCAGAAATTGTCAAGCATCATTTATTTATAATGAAAATATTGATAATGTGGACCTACATGTGATTTTTTCTGATTTAGTATTCTGTGAAATATAAAAAAGATTTGAGAAAAAAATTATGATAATAAACTTTTATTTGAAATGTTCAAACTTCTCACCATTATCTGCAATTTATATCTGAATTCTTGTTTGAATGTAATTTTACACACTTTTATGCATAGAGTGTGGCACCTTTATACAAGTGTCTTTAATGTATCCTTTGAGGCCCATAAATATTTATGGAGGTTTTGAATGCACCTGCTATTTCAGATATCCCTCCAGGAAATAGTTCTATCTAATCAGATCATGTGGAATATGGAGATAATTTTCCACACTGTTAATTATTTGGTTCCTAAATTCCTTGAAAAGATACTTTTCCAGAATTGAGGAGATGTTTGTGAGATATTCACTGAAGATGGTATGCAAGTGCTGTGTCATATTCAAATCATAAATTCTTAAAATTAAGCAATTGCAGGGTTCCCCATAAAATCAAATGTTACATTTTGGAGCAGTTGTAAATATTGTACATTTTTTAAGTGCCATCAGTTCATTATTGACCTGATCAACTTTATTATTGAAAACTGTACAACAAACTTTAATGAGCTGCATTTAATGCCAAAGGTTGGTAAAACATGTTTTATTTATCAGCGTCCAGTAATAGATGCTTTGCTTATTATACTAGGTATTATTCAAAAAACTTGTCTCATTATCTGCAATGTTTTCACCAAGAATGTTAGCCAGACCTTTATGATTTGTGACAGAATTACACTATGCAGAATCACTTGGCATCCCTATCCAGTAAAACAGATTTTGACTTTGGTCAATCGTAATTCGCTTAGGATTTTCCAACTCTGACTTTTAGAAAGCCCACACTGTTGACTGATCTCTGTTGCACTGCATTTCAGATATGTTTAAGAGTATATTAATTTCTCATCTGATTTAATTTGCATCTTTACCTTAGCTTGTCTACCAGATCTTGGTCAACTAATCACACAGCCTCTCTTAAGTCTTTTACAACAGCTAAGATGGTTTTACAAAAAGAATGAATGCCTCTGAGAAAGCATTGGAGAAGACCTTAAAGAAAACAAGAGTTAGAAAATGAAACTTTAACTACGCATGCACTGAAATATTCGAACGTTTTCAGCTCATTGTGAAAAAAAATTTGAACTTCAGCTTATGTGAATGCCTGCATATAAAATTATTGCATTGGCCACCCCTCCCTATTCAAACTGTATACTGAAATAAACGATTTGTTTATTTCAGTATACAGTTTGAATAAAAATCATTGTTTGTATTGTTATTTGATCACATTAGTCCATTGAATGCATATTTCATAATTTTAATAAAGTACTAACTTTGATGACTAAAAAAGAAATAAAAATATTTTTTTATTTTACTCATCAAAGTTAGTACTTTAATAAAGTGATTTTATTATCTTTTATAAAATGATCAAAGTATCACTATTAAAAATGGTAACTGCAAAAGTCTGTTATTTCATTTGTGTTGTGTGTGTGTGTAGAAATATTTGGATTAATTGATTTGTATACATTTTCCCAATGTCCTGTGAGTTGTTCAATTTTGATTAATGTTGTAATGTTTTCTGGTGATGGCTTGCTGTAACCTGCTTTTAAAGTGGGGTGAGATATTTTTCTAAGATTTGTGTTGCTGCCTTTTTTATTCAAAATTAAGTTATCATAAAAACTAATGTCATTCATCATTTATTTAGCTATTTATTACTCAAGAAATTACAGTGAAATATAGTAAAAAATGAAAAATAACTTTGTAGTATTTTGTCATAAAGTGATAAATACCAAAAAAAAAAAAAAAAAAAAAAAAAAAAATTCAAAGTTATGTAATTTCAGTTACTGAGGAAGTGTTTTGATGCCTTTTGTTTATGCTGTCCAAATGGTGGGCCAAAATGAGATTTTATAATATGAGGAATAGTACTTAGTTTTTGTGGAAGTTATTCACAAGATTCCTATACTCCTTGGTTCTTTCACTGGTTCCTGTAGCCTTTTGTAACCACAATACATTTTTGCATTCACAATAAAACACTTATTTCATTCTGAAAGTAACACAACATAACTATACTATTTGTATGCTTTAAGAGTTCAAAATTGCTTGGATATTGACTAAAAATTAATTAGATTTTGGCTTTTACTTTATTTGAACAAGCATGGGTACTCCTGATTTTCATTTTTCTTATGAACTACCGAAATGAAGGACAATCACAAATATGAGACCTTTTAGTTCAATTTATATATTACATGAAATCATGAAAACTAAATTTGAAATAAATGTTATAAAAGTTGATGACAATTTTTGTATGACTTGGCCTGATTTTTGGAAATGTTGTTAATGATAAATTGACATTTTTGTGACAGTCCTCAAGATTTGGCATAAGCAAAAAATATTTAATCTCAATACATCAAATTCGAAAATATATCATAAGGAAAAGAATATAAATCCCTTCAAAATGTCACCTGTCTACTCTATTTCATATATTAGGATTGAATCGTAAGCTTGATGTTGTAGTGGTAGCTCTTTGCAATCCCAAAGCACATCAAGTTTCAATTTTTGGTGGGTTGATAAAACCAAGTATCAAGTACTGATCTGAGTATCACTCTTTGTACAAATAACTTGTATTCTATATTATTATTTAGATACATCCAAATTATTGTTTTGTACTCAAGTTATAAACCTAGGTAACAACAAATATTGCTACATTGCAATATTTGTTGGAGCACAGGAGTTGAATTATTAACTTTTTGTTACCATCTCATACAAGTATTCTCAACTTCATATGAATTGTTGATGATCCATTAAAAAGGCACATTTAAAATTTAAATTAATGTAAAATTAAATGTAATTTAATGTATTATGAATATTCATGAGAAATTAAATGTACACGAATCTTTCAAAACATATTTCTATTTCATAATGTGCCAAATTAAAATCAAGATGGAGTGATTTCTTACAGTATCATTGCATTACTTTCATAACACTTTTTGGTTGACCCTCCCATACATTGTCATTAAAATTTTTTATGATTGGGAAAATTCTTTAAAGTAGATATAAATTGTTGTAATATATAATAATCTATTTCCAAAGATCAATTTTATTTAATGGATGAACTGTTCATATTAAATATTTTAAAAATCTTGAAAAATAATTCCTCAGAAGTCTCTATGATGAAAAAGTTAATTTTCCCTTTTGCTTTCCAAAAATTTTCAGTAAATAGAAAATATTAATATTGAGTGATAATCAGTTCAGGGTTTAAACTCCTCTATCTAATGTGTAAATGTTTACTCTGATTCCAAATCCACTTTAAATACAGATCCTTTTTAAATAAATTTGCATGTGCAGCTTATCACCAACTTATCAGAAAAACACTCTAATTATATGTATATAAAATTAAAGCATTTTTTTTCCTGATTCTTCTTTTTATTTAAAATGTAATACAAACTTTTGATTTCAACAACTTTTTATTTTATTCAGTTTTTTCATACTTAAAAAAGTTATAACATCACAAGGTATGACATAGCGAAAAAGAATCAAATCAATGTAATTTCAAATAAATTACAAAACGCCCTTTTTTGTCTTTTTTTTAACTGTACCTGTGATATAAATGAGCAGTTGGAAATACTCGAATTCGGTTTTCCAAACAAGACGAAAATGTTCATAGATTTCTACCCATGCACAGTTTTTAGGTCCATTTTTTAACCCTGGTGTCTTCTAAAGTCTTGTAAACATTGGTGATAGAATCTTGCTGCTGATCATGCATTGCCTTCATACTCATTATACATTAAAACTACAATACTCAGTTTTGAGATTGTTTCATGATTTTGAACAAAATAGTACAACACCAAGAAGATATAATATTTATTACTATCAGATAAATAGGTGAAACATTCTTTACATATTTGCATACTACCTAAAATTCAAACATGTCCACAAGGTGAGGTTATATAACACTTATTACATATCTTCATATTGTCTTTTCTATTTTGCATAGATACAGTCTGTTTATAAATGCATTCTTTAGGTTTTCACCATTGTTCTCCAATGTCATTTGCAATCTCAAGCGATACTGTTATACCACACTATGGTGTCATGTTTGGTTAAAGATAATAATTTCATCTTTGACTCAAGTTCCATGATTTCAGTGCAGCATGATTTGGAGTTGTCTTTATATTCTTGAAATTCCCGAATTTTTTTGTTAAATTTTTTGAAAGTTTAATTAATATTTAATCTATTTATATTTTTCTGTAACAAATTTTTCTTCCAGTGGAATGTTTTCTCTTTCAACTGTTTTCTTTCCAGTAAAGTGAATTTTTTTTTCCTCTTTAGTTCTTCAAACTTGAAATAGGGGAGTCAAAAATTCATTTTCAACTATTGGCCATGAATGTCTAACATCCTAAAATTTAGGTTTGAATTTACCAATAGATTTTATTATCTGCTTTTACAAGAAAATATTTTATTTTTAGCAGTACACACTACTTGCCATAACAGCGTAATTGCAAGACTTATTATTAGTCTATGTTTATGCACATACATGAAGATTGCTATTTTCAATGATTTTAATCAGTGACTTGATGAATGTTTATTAGAAAATATAGTTACAAATTATTTTTTTTTTAATATGCCTAGGAACGCCTTTTCAGATAAATGGTTTTAACTTCAAAATTGAAATGTTTTTTTTTTTTTAAGATTGTGCCAAATTTTTCACTAGATTTATTCTGCAGAGTGCTTTGTGTTTAAAAGCAAATTCAGTGTTTCAAATTTGGATTTTAGGCAAGTGCTTGCACATGCTGGTGATCCAAATACAAAAAAGTGATAAACTAGGAAGGTCAGATGTAGCTGTGTATATACATAGCAACTTAATACTTAAAAAACTTCCTTTAAAAAAATCTCTTACTGAAAGATCTCCATTCTTTGTTTTCTTAAAGTAGGAAAGAAAAGACCGAGAATTCATTTAGTAGACTAATTCAACATTTACTTCATGTGAATAAAACATCCTCAGACATTCATAAGAGGAATGAAGAATGATTCTATTTATGTGTGGCTCTTATCTTGTATATGATTATGATAATGACCAAAGTATCTGCAAATATTGGAATGCTATTTTCTGCATAAGAGATTGTAGGGATTATACAAAATATTCTACTTGCCTTGAGTTATCAAAGCATGTTTGTCTTTATTGAATGTAAATTCACAACTGGAGAAAGGTTTTTCAACAAACAAATCTTTCGTGACAAAGAAAGAAAGCTTCTCTATTAAAATTAACAATTTTATGTACTTGTCATAATGTCATTTGAAAGTATGACGATTCAGTTTCATTCGTTCCATTTATCAAAGAAATTATGCATTGTGCTCAGAAATCTCATGAAGAATATGCATCATATATGCGAAAAAATCAAAACATGCAACATAATTAGAAGAAAACAAAAGTTGTGGAAGACGTACTATGTGAAAAAAGGAAATTTTAAATAATTAATTGTTGTTAAAAATAATTAATTGAACTAGAGAAAGAAAACTTTGCTTGATAATACATGTGCTGCTCAAAAACCTTTGAATTATGCAACCAAAAAATTGTATGTGCTATTAGTTATGGTAATATGAGTGATTTGAAACTTGGACTTTCTTATGCTGGTTGCTGCTAATGCAGAGATGGCAACTATGAATGATAAGCTATAAAAGTGCAGTATTAAATTTTCAAATTTAATGCTTATGCATCCAGTTCAAAATGAACATTATTCAATTATACTAAAATTTACTGTTGTTTAAAGCTGCTATTATGCAACTTATTAATTTCTAAAATGTTCAGAATAATAATTTAATTTCTGTATCATTTTTCATATTGTTGTATTATTAAAAACTAAAAATTCAAAATTTATTGGTAATTTTTTAAGTAATATATTTTTAAAATGTGTTATATATATATATATATATATATATATATATATATATATATATATATATATATATATATATATATATATATATATATATATATTCATCATAATGTGTATCATTTTGTTAATGCATCTCATTTATATCTATCTATCTATCTAACCATCCATCCATCCATCCATCCATCCATCCATATATATATATATATATATATATATATATATATATATATATATATATATATATATATATATATATATATATATATATATATATATATACTAAATGTTAAAATATTGTAAATGTTTTTTAACAATGAAATCTTCACAATATACATGTTAATTAAAGTTAGGAATCTGATGTCATGCCTTACCTTTAATATCTAATATCATAATTTCTTTACAGATTATTTAATAATGAGGTGAAAACTCTTTTTTTCACCAACAGCTTATTGTGTTAATTATGTATATTTATATTTGGGTTTTGAAATAATACTATCATTAAAACGAAAAAATAAAATATAAAGGACTAAATGTAAAAATTCAAAAGTAAGTAAATCATAGCATTGAAAATTATATTTTACATATTAATGAATTTTATATACTAATATGTATTTTTGCATTAATGAAATTCAAAGTTTACTATGTTGGTAAAATTGTTATTTTCACCTTTTCCATTACATAACTTTCAATAAAACTTTATTAATTGTTGAATTGTATTATTCTTTGAAGTGCTGCAGTAATGCACTTCTATATATAGTAAAAATACTTATTTCAAGAAAAATTAACAACATAGTTCAGTTCTAAAACCATATTGGCTTAAGCATATGAATGAACCAAAGATAATGTTTTACTGACTTCCAAATATGTTGCTATTAAATCACTTTTTAAGGAAAAACAGAATTTTCTTGTGATGTATGTAACAGAAGTATTTCAAACAATTACATTTTTCATATTTTAAAATGTAAAATGAACAAACACATGTAAAAGAATAAACAAAAAATTTACCATATTAAACAAAAATTTTATAAATAACATCTTTGTTTAATAATTATTATTAAATGAACTTAGTTTAAGCCATTAAATACTACTCTGTTTTTATACTTTCTAGTCCTAAAATATGGGCCATTATTTTTTATATTTTTTTCTAAGTTCACATGTTTCAATTCACATCCTCATAAGTTGTTTTAAAACAATACAAGAATTTTAATAACTCTTGTATTTCTAAAAAATATATAATGCTCACCCGCTATTTCTTTGGGCTGGGTCTATTAGTTAAAAAGTTCATGAGATATTTTTATTTTCATATGTTTATAATTTTTATACATTTTTTCACAAAAGAATGTTACAAAAATTCTGACCTATAATGCTACTGACAATCTGCAAATCCATCTCTTTCGTAAATGCTAATCGCACGAAATACAAAAAGAAAATTGCAAATATAGAAAAATTCAAGCAAGACAAAAGAAATTCCTGAAATATATTAGTGCCATCTAACATCAAAAATAAGCATCAATTAATGTTTTTTTTAACTCTACACAAAGAAATAGAGTGGTATTGAAATGAGGGAAAAATTTTTTTGCCCAATTTCATATGGGCAAAAAATTGACACCGTACTCACACAAATTGTGAAAGCTGTAAGCTGAGGATTAAAAAGCTTTGTTATGCTTAAATAGAAATGTTAATAACAGTGAAATAAATAAGGACATAATTTCATGAAAATTAATAATTATTGATCAATCATTAAATGACAAAATATTAATATTTCTATAGCAAAATATTAATATATAAACTACTTATAAACCATGTATTAATTTTTTATTTCATATCTGGGCATATGACATCCAATGTAATATGCCCATGCATATTTTAGGTGAATGATTGATTTTCCCAGTGAGATTTTCCCCTATAATAAATATTATAGAAACTATTTATAGAAAGATTTCAAACTTATGTTTGTATCTTATCTTAAGCCATCAAACCTAAATATACAAAGTTACAATCAGATTTTCTGAAAAAACATTCCTATACATTGTTTTCATATATACGCCTGGAGACACTTTGCTTTATATATACTCATTGCTATTAACTTGTACAATTTGGGTACATAGTATATGATTTCTGGGTGAATTTCAAAATATCATGGCCATGCTATGTGGATCAAAACGTGAAGCTTTCTATCCAGTTTCTAGAATTTAATTAATTAACGATTGTAAGAGATGTATGTTTTATGCATCTGAAAACTTTAATGAAGAGATGAAAACGATTTTTATTACACACACACACACATATATATATATATATTAATGTGGAAATGAGAGTAACTAATTTGTTTATCACAAATATGATTAAGTTTCAATATTCATGCTTATGACTGAAACAAATAATGCTAATATATTGCAGGATTTGTACATCTCCTGGAAACTCCTTAAAACTTCTAGAATTAAAAAATTTAAAAAGAGCTCTTTAAACTCTTAGAATTTTGACTTGACTCCTTGAAAACTGTGAATTTTTGGGATTTTCACTTTTCTTTAGGCATTTAGTTTTTTGTTAGAAAATATTATTCTTTTTTGAATTTTATTTTAATATTTTAAAATTTTTATTGAAAAAATATGTTTCAAATGCTAACTAAGTATTAGCTTTTAATTTTGACTTTATGGCGTTACAATCGAGATTAGATTGTTGTAATTTTAACTGTTGCGTTAAATGAAAATCCATTTCAGTCACAATAACTTTATGATAATCCAGTTCAATCAGGACCAGATGTAATATTTAGGTTTATGTGTGAGGTGAAGTAAAGTAATCGCCAATAAGATGGTTATGTGGTGCAATCAAGTGGATGATTTTAATTTGTTTCTTTTTTCTTTATATTCTATAAAAATTCACTGAATATCTCATAATTTAAATATAAAATATTTTAGTTTAAATATACTTTTCCACATGTTTTTTTTTTTTGGGGGGGGGGAGGAATTCTGCATAATATTAGTCAATCAGGATGAGTATTTATTGGTTCATCTATGAACTAAATGCTGAAATAAATATTTAATGTGCGTAGTAAAATGTCTTTTCAATTAAAAATGGATTTAAGAAAAGCCTTATATGGTTTAAGAAATGTTCATTGTCTCTTTTGAAAGAAAGATTTCTTTATTTCAAATATTTGTGAATTGATTGTCAAATACCATTTTTTTTCTAATGGCAGATTGTAGACAGTTACAACTGCAACAGAGTCTATTAATCAATTGTTCCCCGATACCAGGGAACTGGCCAGACACAGCGACCTCTTAGCGGCCGAGGCGTTGCCCGGGTGCACCACAGGGGGTGGGCCACCATCGCACCTTCACACATTCCATAGGGACCTGTTTATATGGTAGGCATCATTCATACTTCATTCACACACAAAAGAAAAGGACAAAGACAGGATAGAGAGAGAGAGAGAGAAAGTACATCCATGCCTGAACCGGGATTTGAACCCAGGACCTTCTTATCTGGTCAAATGCCATATGAAAATGGGGAAAAAGGTATATTCGTATAAAACTTCTAATTTTAAAGATTTTGTCACTTTTGTTATTCCTGTTAAGAATGTGAATAAAAAGCATATTGTCAAATTTTATATTCATTCGTTTCTTCTAAAAAGATTTTAGAGCCTGAAATTATATGGGTTTTTAAAGATTTAAACAGTGGATTTTCAGCTACAATTCTTATAGCAATATCCTATTTTAGCACTGTTTCCTGTCAGCATATTACAAAGCGATTCTGTTGTGTGGAAAAAAAAGTGTGTTAATTCAAGTTTTTGGAAGTGCACCTTATATATCCAACTTATAGATAGAAAAAGTTATGAATGTTAGTTCATCTGCAGACAAGTCACATTTTTTAAATCACTCATCTGGAAATATTTTGCTGAAAAAAGTGAATTATGGCTTAGAATTGCTACTAATGGATTACTCTAGTTGTCAATATGTGGCCCAAATGTAAATTTGTCCATTTTCACTATATAAAAGAGCTAGTTCTTTTAAAAATTGAACAGCATTGAAATATTTTAAATATCAGAAATTGCATTCTACACATTTTACGTTAAGCTTATAGCTATGGGTGCTCTTTTTCTGATTTGAGGTATAAACAAGTGCTGTGTACAGACCATTTAAGAACTTTCTCGCTCATAGGGGTGATTTTGGTAACCTAAGGCTAGGGGTAAAATTCAACAAAAATGTTACTGGTAAATTAGATGTAGGATTTATTATCAAAAAAATTATCAAAAAATTGTATATAAACAAAACTTTGACAGTAAAACAAAAGATAGAATTTTTTTCTTAACTGCAGACAATTTTTAGCAGTAATGATAAAAAAAGTGTTAATAGTAAAGTATCCTTTGCAATATTCTGTAGTATAAAACATCAGGTTTAGATTCTCAAATTTTTATAGGTATTGAAATAATTGATTCAAGTAATTTAAATAAATTGCTGAAACTTCTTTTGTATTTGTCCAATGCATGTAAAATATGTCAGAATGGGATTTGGTTTTAAAGGAATTTTGAAATTTTGTGGACTAGTTTAAATTATTGAACTGACTGTTACATTTGGAGGTTGTCTTGATGAAAAATTTGATCCTATTAATGGTAAAATTGATATTTTTTATTTTGACTAACTCTTAACTAGTCACAATTATTATCACTTATGGAAAGTAATTAGTTTTTTGCGCTCTCACAAGCATCTGTTGTATGTGGGTTTTCTATGAACAAATATTTGATGTTAGAAAATTTCAATAAACAATTGATTGTGGGTAAGCGCGTCATTGATCATGTCTAAAACATAGAAGGTATCAATAATATAATAATTAGCAAAGACCTACTTAATTTTGCTGCTTATGCCATGCAAAAGTATACATTATATCTAGATGAATTAATATAGCACAAAAAGCACCTGATAAAAGAAAAAAGCTTAAAGCAATTAAAGGAAGTTGAGCCAGTTTTTAAGGACCTCTTGGTGCACTGGGAAATGCTCGAAAAGAATGCCACCATCAACAAAGATCTCTTCATTGCCCAGCTACACAGCATGAATGAGGCTGTTTGACTTTAAAGACCTGATCATCATGGTCAAACCATACTTCTTCATGACAACGCCAGGCCCCATGTTACACAGTTGTCAAAACTCCTCTCCAAGAGCTTGAATGGTAAGTCCTGCATCATTCGCCGTATTCTCCGGACCTTGCACCGACCGATTACCATATTTTCTGCTCCTTTTCAAACCTTATGAATTGTGTTACCTTTGAAAATAAAGAGTCCTTAAAAACTGGCTCAACAATTTTAACACAAGACCAGGCAATATTTGGCGGAAAACCATCAATAAATAGGTCGAGAGGTAAAAAGAGGTTGTGAAGGGCAATGGCGAATATAAAATTGATTAACTTATTGATACAATTATTGCTTTTTGTATAAATAAAAGTCCTCGGTAAAAACGCTACAAATTTTTGCACCACCCTAATATATTGAAGTATAGTGACTACACAAAAATATAGTTTATCCTTGCATTCATTAAACCTTGATTTAATCAAATTCTGCTGCATAGATATTACAATTATCCTGGAAAATTTTTTCTTTGCCGGAAACAAAGTTTGACTCTTAAGATGGACCTGGTCAGCTAAAATTTATCTAGATCTCTCCATGGTGTACTTTCCTTTCAGGATTACCCTTGGTCTAGCAGAAAACTATGATACAGCTACCCATATCATGACAGATCTACTATCATATTTGACAGTTGGAAGGAAACAATCATGATCATTTTTTGTGGTCGTCCAATTGTGCACCTTTTCTGTTGTAAAGAAAAGAGTTAAAGACGACTCGGCACACAATGTTACTTTTTTCTCTTATCAATTGACAAAGTTTTGTCAGTGACACTGTTGTTATTGATGTGCATTGTTATCTGTGAGGTGGCAGGAGAATTGCTGCTGTGCTGTATGTATTATGTTTCTAAAGTTGCCTCTTAACTGTAATTCACTGTGGAGAATCCAAATGCTGATTGAGTTCTGCTACCATTTTTGCTGCTGTGGCTCAAATTTTAGACATTGTAGTCCTCAAAATGCTTAACCTCATACTGAGCTTCTATTTCCATCATTTATTTTTCTTCCTGAACTAGTCTTGTTGGACTGTGTCTCACTGAACCTTTAGGAATGCTTAAAAGTATGAGTGTTTCAGTCACATATGCTCTAGCTAAACAGAATTCTTCCATTTGGCTTCTGAAAACCTGAGAGGTTTGTCATCTAACACTTTAGAAGAATCAAATATTTATTGAACTTTAATAAAGACTCTTCAGTTTGCTACCAGAATACATACATTTTTATTTATCAAAATATAACTAAGCAATATACTTAAGAACTGTTTGCTGGAATGGAATTTTTGTTTCAATAAAACTTTTTAAATATAGTGTATCACACATTGTTTGATATTTTTATCCTTAAAATTACCTATGTGATTCATTTTTCATTTTAACATATGAGTTAAACTAAATTTAAGGATGTATTTCAATATACATTGATTAAAATTTTATATTTGTCTTTAAATGAAACCCTTATTTGAGAAGAAGCATGCCTTTAAGTAGAATTTAGTTTACATTGTGTTTTAAAGTTTATTCTAATTTTATATTCATCGGTAGATGATCGGAGTGATTCTTTTCACCTACTTGCTTCCCTAATTTTTTAGCAATTTAATTTATGAACATTTCTAATGAAGGCTGAAATTTCCAAAATTTAATGCTTTCATTTCATTTTAATGCTTAAAAAATTGTCAGTTGAATATTTTTTCTATATATTTATTATGATTTCAGGCTTAAGAGGTCTTGCAAATTTGAAATCTACTTGTTACTTGAACAGCGTTCTTCAAGTTTTGATTCATATTCCTGTTTTGAGAAACATTTTTTTGTCTATGAAGCACAATCCTGTTGATTGTCGCTTCACTAATACTGAAACAAATTGCCTAGCTTGTGAAATGTATTCACTGACTCAGGAGGTTAGTATTTAATTTTTGCTCTTTACTTCCAAAATTTTCTGAGTTTTGTTGAAGGATAATATTGTAAAATAGAAAATTAAAAATTGATTATTAGCTTAAGATATATTGAGTACAGAATGAAATATTGTTTTACTATATTTTCCTCACAATTTGCTTTACAAGTTATCTTTATTTTATATTCTTCATTTTAAATTTTATACTGAAATAAATTCTATTTTACCTTGGTAGCTGAATAGTTGCTGAGTAATCAGTGCTCTTGTATTTGAGTCCTTTGAGCTTAATGTTAGAACATGTTGACATGAGAGAGAGAGAGAGAGAGAGAGAGAATGTATCTTAAACTATACATTATTGACAGCTTAACCCTTGTAGTTAAAATGGAAATATACAAACCACAATCCTCATTAAAAATGTTCTCTCTTATTGGTATAATTATGTACATAGAAGAAAAATTTATTTTATAAAGATAATTATAATACAATTGCTTTTATTGCAAAGTAAATAATTTACAATAACCTTACTTTAAAAAAAGTTACTAGTTATAATAACTATTATTTTACCAAATTTAAATGTGTTAAGAAATATATTTTTATTTAGAAACAGTATTTTTATTTTATTAGCAGTGAGCACTTGTGTGACTAACCCTTCGTCACAATAAGGCCAGAAACTGATATTCATTTCTCATTACCCAGTGAGTACCTGTGAACCAAGTTGCAGAGGCGAGTAGCATTACCCACGAAATACCACAAACCCATGCTTTGGGTGGGCCACATCCATACAGCATCTCAGAAGAAAGGGAAGAAAACACAGAGAAAGTAACATCCATGGTCGAACCGGGGTTCTTTTTGTTTTTTTAATTTTTTTAGTCCTATGTTGTGGCAGCGGTTTTATTAGCCCTGAGTCCTCTGGCAGCCCAATAAAAATTAGCCTTATTGTGGAAGTTGTCAGGTTAACAATTCAAAAGAGAATGCGCAGCACAACTTGTCAAATAAGTAATGTCCATAAAAGCTCCTGAAGGACACAGGGTACAGTAGGACGTACCGGGATTCTAATCTGGGACTCATCTCAGATGACAGAAACGCTATCCACTCAGCCGTCAGTCAGCTATAGAAACAGTACAAATATCATCTAACATGCGTACATATATCTATATATAAGTATGTTCATTTTTCTGAAATTTATATTTTCTTATAGCTGTTTGTGTATAATAGATATATTAGAACTGTGATAAAAGCTACAATTTCGAAATTTCTCAACTAAACACCTAATTTTTGGAATTCTTTTTTGGCAACACAAAAGTATAAGAAATTTTTGATATTTGTGCTTTGTTTTCTACCATTAGTTTGAAATATTTTTGTAACATTTTTCTTTTATGAATTTAGTGTTAAAGCATGATTTTCTGTGTTAGACTGCAATAAGTAACAAAAAAAAAAAGTTAAGGAAGTCATTCACATTGACAAATCTTTCTTATAGTGGACTAAAGAAATTTTTATTTGAGAGTTTCCTTCCTGTTAGAATTGCTTTTAATTGAATAAAAATTTCAATATTGTTGCCTTTGTGACCATATTTTTGGTAGTTGAATATTAAATTTATTATTTGTTTTTATTATTTAAGTCATGTATATTTTTCTTATTTACAAATCTGAAAATATACCTACTCTATAAGAAATTTGTCTTCCCCTTTTTTATAAAATTAATTTGTCAGATTTGTGAAACTTACTTCAAAAGATGACTGATTTTGTAGCAATTGCACCTTTCTATGTATATTAACAATTGCATTTTTAGAAAAATTATTGGAAAAGGTATTGTTATTAATATGTTGTAATTTATAATATGTGAGGATAAAAATATCTTCTTAGTTTTCAATAATTGTTTGCAAAAAGGTGATGACTATAATTATTTGAAATTTTTAGATAATCACATTTTTTAGGAGGGAGAGAATATGTTTACTCAGTTACCCAAAGAATTCTTTCCTTAGTGGTTTTGTTCAAATAAACGTATATTTCTAATGCATGTCAATACTTGACTTCTAAAGTAGCTCTCTTACAAAAAATGTTTGTATTTTAAAATATTACTTAAAGAATATTTAATTTATAACAAATGTTTCATGCATTTAATTAATTTAAAGGTAAATATTTACATTCAAGAGCAAAACATATATTTTGATTAAATAATCCTTTTGATATCTATAATAAGCATGAAAATTTATTTTATGTAGATGTAGAACATGACCAAGTGTAGTGAAAGTAAACGGATAAAAGATTTTAAAAAATAAATTTCTCCTCAATGAAGCCAAATAACAGAAATACATAACTTACTAATTTTAAAGATAATGAAAGAAAAAAAAAACCAAGATCAACTTTATATATAAAGCAAATTAACTTAACATGTGTTGTATAACTTATCGAAAATGGGACCCAAAATAATGATGTAAAATCACTCCACATTTACGTGAGGACGCAGACATTTTTCTTGCATGTTCAGAACAAAAATCTCAAAACTTTGTTCATGCAAAATAAACAAATAAATAATTAATCTTAAGTTAAAAGTGAAAAAATTTGCATTATCTTTGTTTAATATTAAATATATTAAAATAATATACAAAATTGAGTTATGTATTAAATTTGTTATAGATTAAAAATTAAATGCAATAATATTGTCAAACATATATATACTAAGTTGGCTCAGAATGATGTCTTAATCTTTAAATTGTTCATTTAAAAGAGAATTCAGAGAGTAAGATATTTTATCAAATAAAATAAATGTATAAGATTTTTATTTCCGAATTTTCAATGAAGTATTCTTTAATGTTTTCAGAACAAAAACAAGAATCAGTGTACAAAATTATGTATGTGTGTTACTATAAAAGCTGGAAGTCTGGTTCCAAAGTTATTTGGTAAATTATTGAAGTAGATTTTAATATGAATACATTTCAGAATTTATCACATTTTTTCAGTAAAACATGGGGAGATACCCATTGAAAGTTTGACCTATTAGGAGTTATCCTTAGTTTCAATCTTTAACTTCTCGGTGAACACTCGATTCTAAGAATAGGATTCATGATAGGATTTTCCATTCACAGATATATTGTATGCAAGGTATCCCAAAACTGTTAAAACATTTCAGTTTCTTAACTGATAATATAAATTGTAAAAGTGATCATAAAAGGGAATTATTTATGTGTAAGGATCTGTATTATAAATATTTTTAAAATATTAAAAGAAATACACTATTTATGCCATTTCACAAATACAATCCCATTTTAAAAAGCTGAACTATATGATTTATTTTATTGTTCTAAATAAATTTCAGTAATTTTTGAAAACAATTTTTGAACAGTTAAAAAATTAATAACTTAGAAAAAAATAAATATTAAAAATAAAAATACAGAAAGTACAGAAAAGAATAAGAAAAATACGGAAAGTTTTTTTTTTTAATACTGCGCTATTTTAATACATACTACTACCTATTAGAACAGTTCTGATTATTATGCTATTCTGAAGTACAAACTAGACCAACTTATTTGTGCAAAGATGCCTTTGCAGTACACTTCTTTGAAAAGTTGCATTTTCGAAATCCTTGCCGTGCAACTGATGAAAATTTTTATTAGTTCACATGCAATTATTTCTTATCTAGAAACTTCAATTTTAAGAATTTTCTTTATAGAAGATTAACTAAATTCTTATGCATAACATTTTTAATTTACCAAACTCAATATCAAGAACCTAAAAGTTGTCCTTTTTAGATTTTGACCATTTCTTATTTTGTTTTCTTCTGAGCATTAGCTTTCAAAATTTTTAGTAGGCGTAATCTTTTATCTTTACACATCTGAGATTAGTGTAAGATTATCCTAGACAACTTATTACACATAGTCCTTAAGAAAAGATCACAATACAATGCAAACACAAAAAAGTTCATGTGGTATCTCGAGCGGATGTTTTCATCATGGTAGGCAAATCTTCTGTACTTTGTTCATTGTTTGGTTGTGACGGAGCCTGTTGATTGTTAAAGAGAGATGATGACTCGTGATCCTACAAGAGGTATGTTGGTTTCACTTAGTCTATTTGGATTTAATACTTCTTTGTTGTTTCACAGTATCTTAAACCTGTTTGTTTTGTCAAGGGCCTGGAACTCCAGTTATGAATTGGTTTTAGTGGAGTTGCACAGTATCATGCGATATGAAAAGATCATTGCATTTACTAAGTCTTGTGGAATGTCAAGTAAATTTTCTGCTAATACTTAAGTAATTTAATTCTTTGAAAAAATTAGCACCATTTATTGGTTTTGTCACATTGGCAATATAAAATGCAAAAATAATAAAAATGCAAGAAATATAAATGCAAGAAAATTTTCTGCAGAAATGTAAGTAATTTAAATTTAAGTAAAGTAATTTTTAATTCTGCAATTTTATTTAAAGAGCCATTGAATGCAATGTAGCATTGCTTTCTTTTCACTGATCTGCTTTTTGACTATGCTATTCCATATACATCATTTCAACTATCCACCAGATAGATTAGATTCGTAATTGAGTCTGACATGAAAATTGGCTTTTGTTGAGTTTGAAATTGTTGGCTGACTGGCCATCATGCAAGTACCTACATCTTACAACTAAGTATGTAAAATCTAACCTTATTAAAAGAAAACCAAGCTATTAATCTATAAATACTTCATTAGACCTATACTTACTTATGCATCAGAAACCTGAACAATGTTTGATGGAATTTGGCACAGATACTCAAATATCGAACTTTATCATGCCTTTAAAGCACCAGATGTCATAAAATTTATTAGAAAGTAATGAATTATAAATGGGTTTGTCAAGATGAACTGTTAATGTACAATGCAGAAAATATTTCTTGCCCGGCCCACAGGAACAAGAGACCAACCTCAGAGGTTCTGACATCTAACCAATATTTGAGGTTGGGTCAACCCAAAATCAAATGGGGTGATTGCCTTAAAAGAGAATTCACCACCCTGAGATTCATAAACTTGAAAACCATGGCCAAAGGAAAAAAAAGAAAAGAATAAAAGAGCGACCTAGAGGAATCTTATTGAGAGGCCATGGCCCATCCAGAGCTGTCTTGCCACTGAAGAAGAAGATTGTTTAGTTAAATCAAGACTGACATGCATAATTACATTTCAATAGTAATATAATATCTGAAAATATGATATTCATTAATGGAAATTAACAACAGACAATATAAAACTAAAACTTTAAAAGATTAAACTAATTTCAATAAATCTATTGTAAATAAACTTCAGAGAAACACCTTATGTAAGTTAAAAAAAAATATCTATATTCATATTTGCTAATGAAAAGTAAGAATTGATGGAAAAGGCCGGTAAACATGATCATGAAGAAGCAGTATTTAATGAGAAAATTTAATCGAACTTTTATCTTACCAAACTTAGGCATTTCCTTTGTACACCTCTACTAATACTTGAGAAACTTACTATTAGTCTGGTAAAAACCAACAACTCTGCTTTATATACCTGTTACTCATTAGCATAAGTTGAAAATGAAACATTTTAAAATGTTGACATTCTCAATTCTGAAATACTAGTTTTGGTTTGTGTATTCTTCATTCGGCAAAACCTCTAATGTAAGAAGCGGTCAATGTCACTAACTCTCCAATTGCCAATGTAATAGGCCATTTGGAGAGTTAGTTTGATAACATACTAATTCACCCTTCTGAAAGTGTGTATGTTTTGACTGTCAGCAGTCACGTATGTACAAAATTCAGAGTTACAGATATCGAGTGAACAGCAGGATAGCTGATACAAGAATCATGAAAATATGAAGCTTGGAGACCGGAAACAGTTGAAAGATAATGTAAATGCAAGCTTTTTCCCATTTGAAATCACATTGTGCCAAGTCCTACCATTTTTTATTCGTTTCTCAATGTCGCAAATGAACTAGGATGTTTAACCTTTGGCAGCAGTGTCAGATTTAGAATTATACCAGCACTGAAGGTACGTACATTTTTATTTTTGGTAGTTCGAAAACGTTCGTAGTGAGACAATTTGTTTTGCTGGTCCTGTGATTTGCATTCATGGCTCTTGAAATAAATATCCATTTGCTATGTTCAGCTATTTATGTAATTGGATCAAATTTGAAAATGAATTTTTGCAGGTTTGAATTTCCTCATCAGAGACTGCTAGAATAGCTTAGGGTTGTGGCAATAAGGGCTTCAGCCCAAGTATTTTCAGAAAATTCTCATCCAGAACTTTGCCATGATATCACTTAAGTAATTTAGAATGTCTGATGTTAAAGTAATACAATAGCACCAAATAACCCAATAGTACTTAGCAGCAACCTGTGTAATGCCGAAAACAGTAATCTGGAACCATAACATGTGGTGTTTTTCCCTAAAGGGGATAATTATTGAACTACTTTAGTCACATCTACCCCTGTCTGCAGACTGTCATTTGGCATGAATAAATAATGAGGAACACTACTGACAATAAAATTGAAACAGATAAGGTGGTCCTACCTTTGTTGAAGATACCATAGGTATTTCAGAAATGTCACTCTTTGTAAATGCCTGTCAGATCTGAAATAGAAAATATTACACATAGAAACATTTCTCACCATGTTAAACATATGATTTCTCTCCATCCAGCATCAATGAATAAAACTTGAGTGAATAGATGAAAAATATAATGGACACATGCTTTCAGATTTTGTTCTTATGACCCTACAACCACATGCAAAAAACGTAACTGTGTCACCATTGTGGAGATTAGTGTAAGATTATCTCTGACAACTTTTTACACATCAACTAATACTTATGTGGTCCTTAAGGAAAAATCACAATACAATGCAAACATAAGGAATATTTAATTTGAAACAAATATCATATTCCATATGAATATAAGCAATATATTCTTCTGATCACAGCTACAGTGTAGAATTTTTATTCAAGAAAATTACTTACAGTACAAAGAATCTACACTCACTTCCAGAAGTTAAGTATGAAGATGTAATATGCAAAAAATCAACAAATGCTGCTTTGATTGACACAAAATTTGGCAGGAAAGTAGCATATATACACTGAATGTCATACTTATGCATAAAAGAAAATCAATAATTATATATAGAAATGAAAGCAATATTAATATTAAGTTATCAGCTTATGACATACTGCAGATTTAAACAGAATTATGCATAAAGTGAAAATAAACAGCATAAAATGAATAAAAAGACATTAATAGAGTATGTGATCCTCCCCCTCATCTCTATACAAAATTTACACCTTGTGACCATGCTTTCAAATAAGTAGTCAACCACTGCAAAGCTAAGCAATAGCCATTCTTCTTGTAGAGCAGTTTCCAGCTGAATAAAAGTGACTGGAGGTGGGAAACATGAAGAATCTTGAACACATCTTGAAAACTAATTGTATGAAAGGTTTAAACACCTTCTTTATCAGCACTTACAAACAACTTCTGTAACCCTTCATAAAGCTGGTATTTTATGAGACTAGCCTTTTAGCATATTTCTTTACATGAAAGCATGATTGGCTGTTACCTAACATATTTGCATACTTTCATCTACCTCTGCTGCAATTTGCACCCTCTTCAATTCTGATTAGCTTCCGGAAACTAACATTTTCTTCTCTGTGCTTAACTTTTTGAAGTGAGTGTAGTTAAGCTGTGCATCACTTAACTAGTCCATTCATCCATGTTGGAAGCCATAGTATGCACTAATGCTGGTTGCATGGCTACTACAATTTGTTTTTTAAGTCTTTCCTTAGTTATTTTTTATATTTCATAAATTTTTTTCTGACCCATCAATTTATTTTTAATTATGTTTAAGAGTGTTTTTAAAAAATATTGAAATTTCTGTAGTAGTTAAAATGAAAATTGTGCATTAGTTCAAATTTTTTATATGGGATCTTATTTGTAGAATGTCATAAGTACTGCATATTTTTAATTTTCTTTCTTGTGCATTTTGAAAAGTAATTTTTGTAATTCCATCAAAATAATCTTAAAATATACCTTATTTTGATAATTTTTACAATTTATAGTTTAAATTAAAATATTAAAATGTGTTTTAACATTTATGCAACACACTGTGGATGATATATCTGCGAATACAGAATCCTATCATATGTAATTGATCATTTTGAAATTTTATCAGAAAGAGTGAATGACGTGTTAGGTTTTACCACAAAGGCTTGGTGAAATCTGAATTGGGATCACGTTAAATCATATTTCAGATCTATCATAACTTTTAATGTATGCAGGTAGGTAAACATGCATATATACTAATTCATATTCATACATGTTATACAATTCATTCAGAAAATAAATTTTGATCAATAATGTAATTAATTTTATCAAACTTATATCTTGTTTTTTTTTTAATATTTTCAAATGCATACTTATTAATAAATATTTGTAATCCAAAATTAGAAGAATAAACTATTTAATCTAAAAATTTATTTTCATACATTTATTTCTGCAGTATTATTATAAGCTATTTCTTAACAATATTCTGCAATATTAAATATTATTATGCTATATCTTAACAAGAACTAAAGACTGTTAAAAGTTCATTAATACACCAGACTTTGTTTAACTTGATACTTAATTGGAATCCTCATTGTTAATTTATATAAATATGATTAATTGAAGAAAATAAAATTTATTATTTGACTCTTCCTACCTTAAAATGAATATATTATATTCTCATCTCATATAGTGTGCATCTAGCAAACCTCATTAGTTAAATTTTACATTCAAAGAAATCTGTATAAAGCATTAATAGTTCATAATTTGAATGTTAGAATTTATTAGACTGCAGCCTTCCAATATATTTCAGAAAGTAAAATATTTTCATTTGACTCTTCACTTATTTTATTGGTTATATCATATTCCAAATTTATTTTATGTAAATTTTAAAAAATCATCAGTAAATTTTAATATTTGAAGAAATTTATATAAACAAAACAATAATTCATGATTGTGTGCATTTGACTCTGACTGAAAACCTTCTGATAATTTAGTTTATTTCTTTAATGGTTCCATTAAATAAAGAATATTGTCATCCCAGTTTTTAAGTGCAGGAGGTCCCTTTAAAAATGCTTAACTTAATTTAAAGAAAAAACAAACTATAGCTTTATTTTTTCGAAATTTTATTGTATATATATTGAAGTCACCAGAACCAGTGTTACTATTTTATTTACATTCAACTGTAGTAATTGTTTCTAATCAGAAGTTAGAAATAAATTTTTCATGAGAATTCTTATCCTTTCTATTAAGTGCATATCATTTTGTTCCACAGTACCATTTTTAAAATGCCAAAATGGTAATTTTTTTTTAATTAAACAGAAAAATTGTAAAATTTTAAATGAGAAGTATGAATAAATCTCTGTTAGGCAACTAATTGTTGTTTTTTTAAATTTCCTTTTTAGTTTTTCTCTGGAGAGATATCACCAATAATTCCAGCACAAATATTTTATTTGATCTGGAAGCTATTATTTGAGAAGAGTTATAAAATACCAAAAGTGGATGCACTTTATGAGGAACAAGATGCCCACGAGTTTTTACTTTTAATTCTACAGCTTTTGCACGAACATATGAAAAGTATTTAATTTTATATCTCAAAATTAAAATTTTTTTTTAGATTTGCATGACGTTTACTATTTTTAGTCAGTGTTTTTTTTTTTTTTTTTTTTTTTTTTTTTTTTTGGTAATAAGTAAAATGGTATTACTAGAAATATTACTTACATTTATAATATTTAGAAAGTTTTGTTTGATATCATTTTTGTCACAATGCCTCATTTTTTAACATAATTTCTTAAAAAAAATAAATTATTATTTTATATTGTGTACCATTATTTGATTTCAACAGTGTAATCATTTTAAATTATCTGAAAAACATCCAGCTCTTTTTCGAACTAGGTTTGTATAAACCAGTTATTTGAATATTCTAGTCCTTATACTTATATAAATTTCTAATAAATAAACTGTCAGTAATTTAATACTAATAACAGTATGTGATTGCTGCTATCGCAAATAATGTAAGTATCCAAGTATTCAATTTAAAGTGTTATTGTGTGAATTTCAAATAGATATCAAATATTAAGAAAAACAAATGGTAAGTCCGAAAACTTTATTTATCCTATACTTTTCCAATAGTTTTTTTACTATAAACTTCTGTGTGGAGTAATTATTTTAGATTATAATATTGTCTGCAATTGATATAAAATTTGAAGTTTTATTTATTGTTTTTAGGAAGAATGAATTTGCACACCATCATTTATTAATATGTTTTAAAATATTAATCTTTTTCCTGCAAAAGTTATTGAGATAAACTTTTAAATTACTTTTAATTATGATTTTACTTCATTCATAAAGTTACATTCTGTATTCCTGTTGCACAATTTATAATTTTTAATCATAATTTTTCATTCAGTTCATTAATTTGCATTTTTGCTAATAATGTATAAATGTTATACTGTATAACTGTTAGTTTGCTCTCTTCATTCAATGATTTTTTTAATTGATCAAACTTACTTTTAATTCTTCAGCACTTGGACCAGCATATGAAAAGTACTATTTAATTTTATCTAACAAAATTTAAATTTCTTTTTTACATTTGCATGACATTTTTGTTACTATTTTAAATTTAATCAGTGTTTTTTAATAAGTAAAATTAATATTACTATAAATATCATAATTATTTACATTTATAATATTTAGAAAATTTTGTTTGTCATTTTCTTATTTCATGTTATTTACATGAAATTGTAGTACATTGATTTCTAGCAATTAATTGTAAAATCTAGTAAACTAACGACTTTTATTATATCATTCTAATGTAAAGAATATTATTTAATTTCATTGTATTAAAATACTTTTGACTTTAAAATAACAAATCAAGATAAACAACATATTTACTGAAGTATTTAAAAGAGGAAGCCTTATAAAAGTAATATAGTATAAAATGTATACAAAAATAATATAAAATGAAACTTCATTCTGAAGCAAAGTTATCTGTCAACTTGATCTTTCATAACTCAGTATAATATTATAGGAGGTTCTTCTAACAAAATGTCATTAAAATGGATCAGAAAGTGCACATAATTTTGCTTGTATATAATATTTTTAAAGGATTCGTTTTTTTTATTTTCTTCAGAACCACTTATAATTTGTTTGTTAACACATTAAAATCACAATTTTCATATTCATATGAATTTACAAGCCATATTTGTATTTTACTTATTAAATTTTCTTACTAAAATTTGGAATTTTTACTAATCTGTTTGTGTTACATTTCTATTTATATATCTTACTGTAATTGTTACAGTAAATATTCAGCTTTTATCTTAAAACATACACTTCATAAAAAAAATTTATAGAGTAATATTTTTAAAATTTTTTAAAGTTTTATATTGCACAAGCCTAATTTTATTTATTCCTTGATTCATAAAACAGAAGTCCTTGTTTAAAAATTTTAAATAACTATTATTGAAAAGTATTATATGATTGTGGCATATATAGACACACTCCAAAATGTCACAATTTTCAATTGCAATTATTACATAAAAAATTGCATTATCGATGATATTGTGCATATGTTTAAGCAGTTATGAACTGGTTTTTTTTTTCAGGTTCATTACTGCATTTAACATCATGAACATATTTGAATTTCAAAAAATTCCTTATTATCATTATTTCCATATACACAGTATTCAATTTTCAGTTTTTTCTCCTTTTATTAGTCATAAAAGTTGAAGTAATGTATATATTGTGTGTGCATTTGTTTTTCAATATTTTATGATTAGCTTTCCTAAAAAAATTGTTTTCTTATTTGATCGATTTAAACATCAATCAAAGCCCAAATTTCAAAAAATTGAACATTAAAAATCAATGCCTTTGTCCTTGCCAGCTGAAATGAGGTTGCTTACATGTTATGCGAAATATTGACACCATTATCATTTTATCAGATTGTTAAGTAAAATAAAAATTGTACTAGACTCTTGGAAACTAACTTTATGAGGGGGTGGGGGGAAATCGACTGTAAAATGTGAGTGCAGAAGTTAATAGAAGAAAATAAACTTCCACATTCTATCAGATGAAATTCCTAATTAGAGTTGCAGTATCCTATAAAACTTAGGATTGGCAAAATATCTGACAGACAGAATAGCTCAAAATTACTGCAAATAATTGTTTAATATAATAAATAATAATAGAAGGGAGCTTTTTACGTTTCCTGCTCATGAGTTTTGTTCATATAAAAAGTGTACTGATTAACACTTAGATATAAATAATTTAAACAAACTTCGTGTATGATTTTTCCAAAATAGAAGCAATTTTTTTATTGCATAAGATTCTGTATTCATTGGTATTTGCAATGTGAGGAGTAAAAAGAAATGGTAAAGCACTGTTGTGGTCACTTTATATGTAATACATATCAATAACAATGTATGTCATACAATTTACAGGAGTGCCACTGATTTTAATCGACTTTTTAAAGACAGAATTGCATTTTCTTTGTAATCATATCAATTATGATTTGTACAAAACTTTTAGCCTCTTATTTTAAATTTGAAATTATTGAATCAGTGTATATAGTTTATAATATCACTTAAAACAGAGATTCCTAAATTTATCCAAGTTGAGGAACCATCTAGAGAATTAGAAATTTTCTCATACCACTCTAATTTAAAAATATGATACTGTATTAAGTGTTATAATGATATTAATTGTGGTAAATATTAAGCATATATTACATATAAAGTACTTTGTGTTTATATTTGTGCGAATGTCAGCAAGAAATTAGAAAAGTGCTAATGACTTAGACAAAATTAGTACAATTTGTATTTAAAATTAAGGCATATACTATAATTGTAATCAGTAAGAAAGTATACTAATAAAATTTAATTAATCAATTTATATATACTAAAATTAATTTATAGATATTGTTATTATGGGCATCGTTTGTCATGAATTAACAGGTTAGCGTCCACTGGTTATTCCAAAATTTTTCTAATCGTGGAGAAAATTTTAATACAGCTTCTCTCATTTTTTGCTTGGTATTAATTTATGAATAAAATTTCTTTTTATAACATCAAAAGTAGCAAATCTTGCTTCACACAGATATGAAGTCTCTAAGGGAATGAGAACATTTGACATCTGGATTCAACATAAAATACTCACTTTTTTATAGTTATAAAAAATTCCATCAAATCTGGTATATTGAATCATGCACTCAGTCTTTCATCTCGCTTGATAGTTCAGTTAAATTTTATGCTTAGAGGTTTTGGAGCTTCATTATAGAATGGGTCATAGATCCTTCTAATCATCTTGGTTTGGTCTTTTGGATAATATAGAAGTTGGGTTCAGAGTAACTGAAAATCAAATAAAAACTGAATTCCTTGTGTGATAGTATATGACTAAATTAAATACACATGTATATGTTTCTTAGTATTTGTATTCTTGCTTGTATTCTCAAAAATGTGTGTAAATACATTTTTATTTGCTTAATTACATTGTGGCTGAAGCTAAAAAGAGAGAGTTGTCAGAGTTGTAAAGTGGGAAGATAGTGGGAGTGCATCTGGTTGGTTCTTTCATAACTACCATAATACAATTGCTGGTGATACCAATTGGCAACTAGTCAAAGTTCATAACCAATCAACATCTGTAGAAGGAAAACTAAATTCACTAAGAGGAACAAGTTGATAGTAACAAAAATTGTGAGCCTGAAGGAAGACCACAGTTGCAAAAGTGACAACTAAGCTGAATGAAAATCTTCGGAACTTTGTGTGGACACAAGTAGTTTAATGGGAATTGTATAAAAAATATGTTTTGGACAGAGTAGTGATTGCAAAACTTCATGTGACACGTGTAAAGTGGAGTGACCAGTTTGTACAAGGACCATGAAATCTAAAATCATGAGCAAAAGCAAGCGTTTAAAAATATTTATATACTTGTTTCTTTTTGCATAACCAAAAATGTATAATTTATTTCATATTTATTATAAATATCTTTTTATGAAAACGTTCTGTTTTATCATTACCAGTTTCTACCTATTCCCCTCTACAAGATAGTTTGCTTATGACAATCCTCTGCCCCAAGGCTACAGTTTAGACATTCTTTCCAAGAGTGAAGCATGTGGATGATTCTGTAATGGTTTTGGTCTTCATCTCATGGTTTTTTGTAGGTTCTTTAGTCATTTTACATGGTTAACTTACTACCTCTGACTATATCACTCACATGGTTGACCAATTGCATTCTACAGATCACACATTGTTTCTGTCTTTAGATTGCACCCAAAGAAATGATAATTCCCTGATTCATATTAGTGAAAATATTAAGTTACGGCTTTGGAAATTGAAGACTTGGGATTGCACACCTTCCATATCTTGCCCAAATATCAAACTCAAACATCAAGGCCATTGTGGTCTGTTTTGAAAAAAGAATAAGATCCTATTAGGCTTTGAATAAATCTGATTGTAAATGTATGATAAAAAGCAATATTCAGCTTAAAAAAAGCTTTTATTTTTACCACTTTAAAAATTTAAAATGTTATAAATTGCTTTGCTAATTGTTATTAATTAATATGAGTACCAAAAATTTTTATGAAACTTTTTCTTTCTGTATAAGTAATTACTGGGAATACATTTGTAAAGGAACTCTTGTTTTCTTTTGAAAAAATAAGCAAAAGCAAGCATTTAAAAATATTTATATACTTGTTTCTTTTTGCATAACCAAAAATGTATAATTTATTTCATATTTATTATAAATATCTTTTTATGCAGTCATTTCATTTAATAAATATAAATTACGTTTATTGTTCTTCTAATAATACTTCACTTTTTAGAAACTGGTGTATATGTAACTAAAAATGTTGTAATTGTGACAACTTGAAAATTTTTCTGTTTCAAACTAAATAATATTTGAAGAAAAATATTTAAAATCAGTATACTTTTAATCATTGTATGTTTATAATATGATCAAAACTTTTATTTTATTATTTTCTAGTATCATCCTATGTTATAGTTATGATTGCTATGAATTTATGTTGATTATTACTATTTCATTTTAAGTTCTGACATAATCAAGAAATAAATAGTATATATATTCTCCATTTTAATTTTAAGTCTCAATGCCATTTAGTGAGTCACTTTCCACTTTATAAAAAAAAATCTACTTAACTTGTACTTTTCATATACCCTATTCATATACTATAATAGCCTGTGGAAAAAACAATCCTGAAATGTCCATAACATTAAAAATCAATCATAAAAAGCTTTAAAATATCAAGGAAACAAGTTGAAAACATAACTTCAGATTGAAGCTACTTGGAAGTTAAATAATTTATAAAGTCTCAGTCAATAAATATGTATTTTATTCTTAAATGAAGGGATCAAATTTCAAATGAAAATTTTACATTATGGATATTAGTGTGTGGGGGAGAAGAATTAACTTGTTTAAAATAAATGTGTCAAAATGAGATTCTGTGAAATGAATTTCATAATTGTGTCACAGAGTTTAAATCCTTACAATCAATTGTAAGATTTAAAGATTACATTGATGAGTAAATTGATCCTTTTAAAAATAGAATATTTTTTATTTTAACTTACTCTAAATAAACAAAATTGTCATTTTATGGAAAGAAGTTAATTTACTTTTACTCTCTCATTGTCAAGCATCTGTTGAATGTAGATTTTCTGTGAGCAAACATTTGATGGTTGAAAATTTAAATAATCAATAAATTGTGTCTAAGTGTATCATTGACAACCATGTCCTAACAGTATAACAATAAGCAAATATCTACTTAATTTTGCTGCTGGTGTCAGAGAAAGATATAAATTATATTTTAGATAAAATAAACCATCAAAAGAAGAAATTAATAACAGAGGGAAAGCAAAATGTGTTTCTTGAAGAAATTGATGACTTGAAAGTTAAAAACAGACGTTTTCAAGATGATATAGATTTTCAAATTCAATTATAATAAAATATGCTGAGGAAACTTAAGGAACTGATAAATTAACATTAATTTCAACCAACATCAAACCCATGTCACTGTGGTACTTCAGTGAAGCAATATTAATAATGAATGGAAAGCTTTAGAGTTGGAAGAAAACAGTTTTTAACTGCAATATGTGTTGTATATATAAATAACAAAGGAATGTGAAAACAGATGAGTGATTGAAGAAGTAGAAAAGTCTAGAATATGGATCTGCAATTGTATAGTTTTTAAAGAATTTGAAAGTAAACAGCAGGAAAATTTAGAATTGATTTTTTAAAATTAATATTGGAAGAAAAAGTCATTCTGAAAATTTTTTATAATCGTTACATTTATTTTGTTTTGAATAAGTATATTTATTTGAAAAGTGATTGTTGTATTACATATTAAAATATTCAATAGATAAATTAATAGGATTCTAATGAAAATGTTTAAAAATTCTAAAATTAACCATTATTTTTTACAACATATAATTCAGTAATGTAAAGATTGTTATTATTGTAATAAATTTTTTCTTTCGCAACTAAATTTGTTTGAGTCTTTTAAAGTAAACATTTAATATAATTCTAACTAAAAAAAATATTTTCAATAATTTTTAAAATTAATTATTTAAAAATTATTGAAAATATTTTAATTACAGTATTTTTCATTTATGTATATAATTGAAAAATACTGTATTGTACATAATTATATACATATTTGCTTAAGAATAGTTTGTAAAATAAAAAAATTAACAAGAATTTCAATATCACCTGGAAACTTTTGATTTCACTCTTGGAATTTGATTCTTGGAAATATTTATGAATCTTGCTTTGGATATCTAATAATAAATTATGGAGGTACTCTGGTCAAAAGTATCCACATTGAAACTTAAGTCTATGGTGTATGTTAGTTGATGTTAAAATTTTATCAGAAGGTAATTTTTACTATAATTAACATTTGTTGCATAGGAACAAAAAACATTAGTCTTCTTACCATGATATTAAAAGATGGAAAGCTTTTTCTATGTTGGGTTCTGATCTCACTGAGTGAATGTATAAATCTTGATTACAAGGTGTGCAGATTTCTTGAGAACATTTTATGAAGTTAATACTATTGGCACAGAAATTTGATAGACAAGTAGTACCTCCATATTTATTAATTTCACTTCGCGATTTTCAGTTTTACTTTGCGAATTCAAGTGTTTCTTAGAAAAGATGTGATGAGTCATCACTGTTTCTTAGGGAAGTCGCATTGAGTCATCAGTTTCTTAGATTGATCATGATGTGTTACAACAGAATATCCCCCCAGTGTGAGAACCGAACGACACAAACTACAGAAAGTTGCATGTTCAAATCCTGTCTGGGTCACCATTATGGTATATATTAGTTGATTTTTGACTTTTATCAGAACGTATATTTTACAATAAATAATATTTCAGACAACACAAGCTACATAGAAATTTTAGAAAGCCTATAACAGTCTATTAAAATTATCTATGAAACTATTCAAAAACCAAGTTTAATATTAGTTACTGCTTAATGGCACAATTGATATTAGTTTGTTGTATATATATTTTAATATTTACTGAATACCTGAATATAAAATTTTTGAGTTAAAGTATAATTTCTATATTTTCCATAGTGAAAATTGTGTACAATATCAGTGAGTTGGAATGAATTTTATTTACCAATGAAAGTAAGGCTGAAATAAATTATTTTATATGCCTAGTGTAAAGTGCCTTTTCAATGACCAGTGGACTTTGGAAAAGCCATACAAAGATTCGCTTTTCTGTGGTTTATTCAATGTTCATCTCTTTCAACCAATGTTTAAACAGTACTACCAAAAAGCAATTCATTTGTGGTGAAAAAAAGTGTACATATTTATTAGTTTTTATGGTTGTATCTTATTTTTCCAATTTATTGAAAAAAAAAAAGTGAAAAAGACTGATAATTGTCTGCTTTTCTTTAATGTAAGTTTAAATAGTTAAATAGCAGCCAACACTATTAAATTGCCAAGTAGGATTTTGGGATAATGCTATTGTTAAAATACAGTATTACTTGTCAGATTTTTTAGGGCTCTCAGATGATATTTTGTTTGAAAAAGTGAATTAGAAGTGATTGTAATTATGTACAAGTGATTTACTCCTGTTATCAATGAATGGTCTGAATGTGAAAAGCCTGTTTTCACTAAAATGGTTAATTTTTTAAAAAGTGTACAGCATTTAATAATGTAAATTTTAGAAACTTAAAAGTGGTTGTTATACACATCTTGAAATAAATAATAAATAGGAGTCTAATGAAGATAATTAAGAACTCTAAAATAACCTGTTATTTTATAAAATGCATTATTCAATACTGTAAAAATTTTGTATTTTTAATACTGATTTATTATTTAAATAAATTTTTTTCTGTTATACCTGTAAATTCGTTGAAGGCTTTTGAAGGATTCATTAAATATAATTCTAACCTAAATATAAAAATATCTCATTATTTTAACAATTATTTTTTTCTATTATTTACAATATAATTGAAAAACGTTGCATATACATATTTGGTTAAGAGCAATTAATAATTTAAGTAAAATTATTATCATGAATGTCGATACCTTAAAAATTTTTTGATTTGAGTCCTGGTAAACTCCTTGAATTTGATTCCTGGAAATCTATACAAACCCTGCAAACTGGATACACTGATGATACATAAAATTAAATGTTATATTGTTATTGTAGAATACAAATTATCTATTTGTTTGTTATCACCTCAAATAGTTTATAGTTTATTCAAAAAAAAAATAGATGAAAGTATTGTTATTCAAGGCTTATGTTATGTTCTATTAAGTACCACTATTACTATGCTGTATATATTCTCTAAACTGTATATTGTTTATGTAAAATAAAGCCGTTGTTCATTGCACTTTCTTTTTATTTCATAAATGCAATTTTTCATATAATTTATTCTTATGCAATGAATAAAGATAGTTTTCAGTTATTTGTGTATGTCCCATTAAGCCCTACAATTTCATTACTTATCTTGATTATTAATCAGAAATTCACTTTGTATGTAGTTAATCTTTGGAAAAATCCAATTTTCTTAAGTTTTTTAAATTATATTTAGCAGTTAATATCTTCAGTTTTATTTATTAACTGATAAAAGCAAATTTCATCTTAATTTCCAGTTAAGTACATTTTAACAAATTTTTCATATCCCTTAAAAATTTTTGTATGAAAAAAAATTATATGTCCCTGTAAGAACATCAACATTATCTCATGACACCAGAAAATGTGTATTTTTAAGTGCACATGCATTTCAGTTTGTATGCTGAGTAACACTTAAATCACATAAAACAATAGTGTGAGGTAATAAAAAAAAATTCGCAATTTTTGGTATTTTCTCTATTGAAATTTTGAAATTCAATGGAGGTTTTAGAATTTAATGTTTTGATTATTTGAAGCTGTGTGTTAAATTTGAATTACATAGCATTATCAAGCTCTCCATTTGCAGGCTTTTAAACGATTTCTATATATAAAAGTGGTTAACTAATATTTAATTATGGACTTCAAAATTAGAATTTAGAAATTAAAGTTTTTCTTCTAAAAATAATTGCTTATTATACATATCCCTCTTTAGTTAATTACTGTATTAAAACAGAACAATGTAAAAGTCCTTTATAACTTTTTAATTTCCAACAGTGAAGTAATAGGATTATTTTTTTACAAGATTTTCTTAAGTATTAATTGTACACTAACATGTGGGGATTTAATATTTTTATAATCGTTGAGAGTAGTTTAAAAGCTACTTATTCTTCTATAAGCAATAATTTTACCATCTAATCAATACTTATAAAATTTCCTTAATAAATTCAAGAAATGTTTTTCTTTGTTTATGTATTGAGTTATTCATAATATTGTGTTAAAAAATTATATGTTCAGTCTGTAGTTTTTGTCTTGAAATATATGCTTTTATTCAATAATATAAGTATACTTTTTCCTTTTAAATGTTAGAGCATTTAGATGCTTCAGCTAAAAATGCTTAAATTCATTCATTGTATTGACACAAAATCTGTAAAGAACATATTATTATACTTTTCATATTCTTTCCATGTAACATTGTTTCACTGACATATTTTTTTCTTGATTTGCTTGATAGAATTTATTAATTATATGAATATTTTTATTTAGTGATATAGCTCTATTAAAGTAAAAGTTAAACTTTGAGGGTTCTTCTTTAGAGGTATCAAAATATAATGAAGCTAAAGTAATATTTTACTAGGATGGAGGGAAAATTTACTTCTCATTTATATATATTACACATTGACGAAGTGAATATTGTCTCCAACTTTTACTTAATTTCTATAACTTATGTTAATTTTTCATTAAAGACAATGTAGTCAATTAAATGACATAAACGATTTTTGTAAGTTTACCACATGAAAAATTAAATAACTTTCTGTGAAATTGGGTACAAAGTTATTTTATTGCCAAGTTATTTGAAAGTCTTAATCCTGTTAAAGAAATAATTGTTAAATTATTTTTATGTAATATACAATTTAAAAGTGTTTGAAACATTTGTCTTTCATATCTTACAAAATTTTTACAATTATTATTTTTCAATCTTAAGTATTAATAGTACAAGTTTGAAATGTAGAAACTGCATTAAATTAGACAGCTAATTTTTTTCTGAGTATTCCTTTTTATATTTAATCTTAATTCCATGTTAAATTGCATTGAGTTAGAGTTGAGATTAAATTTTTTGTACAGTGCATTTCAATCTCTCTGTACTTTAGAATTTTCCTTTTTCAAACTAATGCCACCTGAAGGAGGTACATTGTATTTTTATGATACAAACTATTTCATGTCCTTTAAAATACATTTTTTTTATTATATGTGGTTTCTAGGCTAAGCTTCTTTTACACCTAATATTCTTTTTTCTTAACTTAAATTAATGAAGGAATTGCTCAAGTTTGAAAACTAAATTGAAAATTTTAAAATGTTTACCATTAACTAATGATTGTACATGTTCGAGTGTTAAAGCTTATTCTTGAACTTATCAATATTGTCAAATTGCATATCTTTTTTCAGGTGAAGGTGATGATGGAAGCAACTGCAAGTGCTATATTCACCAGTTATTTGTTGGTGTTTTACAGCAAGAGTTATGTTGTCTAGAATGTGGGTAAGTATTTATTAAATTTTTAAGGTAAAATTTAATTCTCATTTGAATTTCTCAGGTAAGCTTCTCTTTAAATAAACAGATACCAGTAAAATTCTTATTCTACTGGTGAGAATTAGTCACCAGTAGAATAGGTAGAATTAACTATTCAATATTTTGTCTTATAGATATTCCCCAAATAAATTTTATATTTGGAAGGAATTCTATCAAAATATCAGGTTTGTGTGTTTTTTGTGTTTTGAGGAAAGTTTATTTTCCTATGGTACTGATTTTAAACACTAGATTTCTATCGGAAAATATGGAATAATCACAATAAATTAGGTAAATATTTATACTTATTGACAATGAAATACATTCTTCACATTTGATTAAAATATTAATTCTTGCATTTGTTATATTTCATTTTGTTCTATTTATATATGAATAATGAAATATCAGACTTCATATGAAATGTTGCAATTATTAATTATTACAAAGGCAGAGTTTCATATTATATATTCAGTTTATTGAAAGACACAATAAATTTATCTTATTTAATTATACACAAAAATTGTAAAAACATTTCATTAGAAAGTATGTTATAAATTGTTCATCCTACCTAATTTTCGTTATTACAAGTACTAATAGTTGCAAAATTTCTGTTGTGCTTAGAAACAATATTTATTCTCAGGCAATACAAACAATTATAACACATGTAATTTAATTTCTTTTAATATACTAAAATACAGTTAAATAATGATGGCAAATATTATTTTTAATGCATTCCAAAAATTTCCTGATTTACATTGACCAGCTTTTAGGTTATCATGCTATCTTCAAAAGAGTCTATAAAGAGTTATCGCATTTTATTAATTAAAATTTGGTTATACTTTAGCTGAAATTAATTAAATGTTGACTTTTACTTTAATTTTTCCATTGGAAAAGAGGCTCAAATTTATTAATGATGTAATAATTTTATATCAGATATTTTTCTTTTGTTTGACTTAAGAATTTTATTCTATATGTTGTAGTTTATACTATAATTTAACTATTCTAAGAAACTGTATGTTTGGTTATAGCTGTATTCATCTTATTTTAAAACTGATCTTTAAAGAGTTATCACATTTTATTAATTAAATATGCTTATTATTTTCATTTCCACATTTATTATTGATGTTTGATATTATATTATTTTTTTAAAAAAAGGAAATTGTACTTTAATTTATGCTTAGAATTATAAAAGTATACTAAATATCAAAACTTCAGTGAGATAAACTGCATTATATATGTCCCAAATTGATGGCATTTTATTCTTATTTTTACAGGAGTTATAGATTGAAGTATTTCCTAAATTATTTTTATATGTATAAATGTGTTTTATATCTATATAATTGTGGGTGATAAATTAATTTTACTTAATAGTTCTTATTCTCATACAATTAAAAAGTATTCATGGATTTTAATTTAAAATTATGTGTGTTTATGATAGATTTATGATTAAATTTTGCTTAATGTGTATTTACTTTTTTATAGGAAAAAAAGAATCAAACTTGAAGATTTCAATAATTTATCTCTAACTTTAGGTTAGTATTTGTGTTTTTTATTTTTATGTAATTAATAATGTTGACATTTAGTTTATATTTAAAGTGTGAATTTACACATTATTATAATTTCTTTCTTTTTTTTTTAAGATGAAAATTCTTTTTAAGCTGAGGGAAATTTTAAGAACGTTTTTCCCTGATATATGTACATCTAATGTCCAATCCCCTCAACTAGTTCATTGAAAATGTCAGATTCATCCAGTTTTGTTCAGATTCATCAGCTAATTGTTGATGAAAAATATGATGCGAAGTAATAGATTTACATATAAAGCGTTTCAAAGTGTATGAATGACAAGGCACATTTTCACCCTTCTCAAGATTTTCAGTTTATTGAAAACACAAAAGTGTTGGAACAATACAAACATAGCAAAAATTGATATTACAAATAATGAATGTCAATAACATTTCTGTAATTGACAGAGATAATAGAAGTACATGACACAGAACATCATGTTCAGCACATTGCTTGTGGATATCTTTCATTAGTGTCAGAAGATGATTATTTAAGGTTTTGAAAATCTCCATAAACTGGTACTTACATAGTAACAATGAGGTGGAATAATAAACTTACTAAATTGGTATTTGTAAAAATGATAGTGATATCAGGAGTAAAGATCTTTTTTTAGTCACAATTTGCAAATTGTGGCAATATTAATGTTATCTAAGCTCCTATGTGTTATTTATCAAGCTTAGTGCCGTACTAGTAGCTCTAACTCCCAAAACACAGATTTGAGGTTCTGTCTTAAGGTTGTAAAAGATTGACTCAGCCTCTAATCCCTTTAGTGGGTTGATAAAACTGAGTATCAAGCAAGCTTGTGAATAAAACATTGTGGGTTTAAATGTTAGACTGGCTACTTAATCAGGATATATGCTTTGCCCCCCAGGACCCTTAGGCACAAAAAGTCATACGGACACTGTAAGCCTTTGCCCCATAGGGCTGTTGTGCCTCTGAGGTTAGTTTACATTTTATGAGTTATATATCAGCAAGGCATTGTTCGATATGCAAAATATCTCCTTCAACAAAGCTGATAAGAACATAAGGCCTACGAGATCAAAAGATCTTTCTACTATAAGCATGTTATGTACATATTATAAACGCTCTTTTTTTCGAAAGAATATCACAAAAATGATTGATTGATTACTATATTTTAATAAAATTTAATACAAAGAGATGTAAATAGGGTTTTTACTATCTTTGAAAATTAAAAAAATAGGTAGTTGTTTTAATGAAAGATCTGTATGAAATATGAAAATAACCTCTAATCTGTATATTGAGTTGATGTATAATACACTTTCAAAACTATTAATGGATATTGAGGTTATGGGTTGATCTTGCACCTGAAAAAATATGTTGTTAATTGATACATTATTGACAGGTGCAGTAGGAGATATAAGATAAATAACATTTGTTTGACAAAGAAAATGCATTTTATTGAGCATTTGGGTTCAAAAGGAAAAAAATACTATTTATGCAAGGAAAAAATAATCAAATAAAAATATAGTGTTTTATTAAAAAAAAAAAAAAAAAAAAAAAAAAAAAAACTTTTGTAGGGTATGTTGTTTCCTCTGACAAAGGCAATGATGTTGAACACCTTTGAGGTATTGAGTTAATGAGGCTATTCATGAAGGGCTGAGATATTTTGTCCTACTACTCTTGCAGAGCTTTTCCCAGCTCTTGGAGATTTCTTCATAAGAAGGTGGTATACATCCAGCAACTCATCTGCCTAGAATGTCCCATACATGTTCTATTGAGTTTATGGAGAACATGCTATCCATTCCATTCATATAATTTCTTCTTCCAAAAGAAAAATCATTCATCAAGTTAGCATAATGTGGGGTGCAGTTGTTTCCCTTTAAGAAGAAGTCATCTTCAATTGCTGCAACATAAGGAATTATAATAAATCTGTGGATCTTACCCCTATATCAGGTATCTGTCAGTATTCCATTTTAAGCGATACTGAGATCAGTGTTCATCAATGAAGATGCTAGCATAAACCATGTAAGCCAAATCTAAAACTTTAGTGTATGAACAGTTTTGCATTAACTCCAGATAAAAATATGATTATTATTAAGATAAAGAGAAAAATTGGACTCATTAGTTTTATAATGTGGATACCTGGTAATTTAAAAAAAAGTTGTTAAAATTATAAAATAATAAAACAATAGATACCATCATTTTAACTATTCTGAAACTAATAATTATTTGTTGAAATTACTCAAAATCGGAACACAACTTCAAATATCTACGAAAACTAGCAAAAAAAAAAAAAAAAAAAAAAATTTAGATTAAAATTGAAATGTGAGAATTAAAAAAAAAAAAAAAAAAAAAAAAAAAAAAAAAAACATCGTCATAAAATGGAATAAATGTTCATACTAATTTTGTAATATTTTAATAAATGTAGTTGTTATTCTATTATTTATCTTAATGAAAATATTAAACTATATGGGATCAAACCAATTGTTTCAGTTATAAATCTTGATGTAATTATATGTCTTCATAATTATTTAAAAGAATGACACTGAAAATTTTCACATCAAACTTGATAAATTAATATTTTGAAATTCGAATCGCAATCTAGATATTTAATCCTTATTGTGATATTTATAGGTTTCATTTTTATCATCAGTTTGGAGAAAAGTTTTGTTCAATTCTGCTTAAAATAGAATTAATAATTTTGAAGGGCTTAGTTTCCTCGTTTCAAGGAAACAGATTGATTCTTATTTCATATGCAGTTGGTAATAGATTTTTTATATACATAAAATTTTTATACAATATACCATCTAATCATGCACTACTGAATAAAATCACCTGGTGTGCCACATGGTGGGAAACTGTGGAGTTCGCATTCCTATCTTGTAAAAAGTACAAGATAGTAAAAATAAGTGATTTACATAGTCGTAGAGCATCAAAAACTTATTACAAAAAATACCACATGGATATTAATATATAGAAAGGTTAAAATGTGCATTTGCTTTTTTGTCATTTCTTGCACTGTGACCTCACAAAACTTGAACAGGAGAAATTATCGTTCTTTACTAAAAGGACATAACTGTGTGGCACAACTTATCTCTTATGATTACCAATGGTTGATCCTGGAAGAAAGCATCATTAACTTTCTCTCTTTGTATGAATGAAATATGTGTGCAATATGTAGTAGATGTGTAAAATAAAGTCACATCAACTTCTGATATTCTTGCAGTATGTAAATATAAAAAGAACCTTCTACCTGTGATAGCTATAAAAGAGACATCTTCATGAACTTTTAGAATATTGATGCTCTTTTTGTCATGAAGCCGTTTTCTAATGCTGAGTATTATAAGATGGTTTTCCAGCATGGGGTGTGTGTTGAAAAGGCATCAGAATTCTTATAACTCCTAGAATTCAAAATTTTTTAAGGGCCCTCGAAATTCCATGAAATTTGACCTGACTTCTAGAAAATTGGGAATCACTCTTCGAAATTTTACTTACTTTGATGCATTTATTATAATTTTTTTAGTTATTTTTAATATTTTTAAATTTTTAATGAAATTCTTTGAAAAACTAATTGAAGGTTACCTCTTAATATAGTTGCAATTGATATTAGATTCATGTATTCATAAGCATACACTAAAATAAAGTTCTAGTTCAACCACAATAATTTTATGATAATCCAGTTTAGACACGACCATATGTAGTATTTAAATCTATGTTCGTGAGGGAAAGAGAAGTATTCGAAAATCAGATGGTCATATTATATTAACAAAGTGGGGATTTTAATTTATTCTTTTTCTATTTGTTTCTGTTTTCTTCATATTGTCAAATTCACTTCATATTAAAATTTAAATATAATATATTTAAGTTAAAATATACTTTCTGGATTGTCGTTACTGAAAATTGTGTATAATTTCAGTGAATCGAGATGAATTTGTTTATCAGTGAAATAAAGTCTGAAATAAATTATTTAATATGCCTGTTGAAATATGTCTATTCAATGACTAGTGGACTGGGGAAATGTCATGCATTTTCCTATATTTCTGTGTATAAATAACCAAGAAATGTGAAAATCTGTTAAATGATTAAAGAAATAAAAAAGTCTAGAATATGGATGTGAAATTGTATAGCTTTAAAAACGTTTGAAAGTAAACAGAAAAAAAAAAATTGAAAATCACTGTCATAAAATTATAGTTGTGAAAAAGGTCATCCTAGAAACTTTACCTAATTGTTTTTGGTAAGTATATTTGAAATGAGGTTGTTATACAAGCAGGAAATGTCCGGTCTTCAGGACACACAATTTTCTGCCCTAAAGAAGCAATTTTTAATCACTTTTGCATGTATATACCTCAAAATTTAAACTTTTTATCAAAAATTTGCATCATATTTTTCAACTTTCAATGTTCACATATTTTTCCAATTCAATTTTTTTTACTTTTTTAATTCAAAAAAGTTATATTTTTAAGTCTAATAATGATAATAAAAATGTTATTCAAACACCCCATTTTTAAAATTGAAAACAAAAGATATTAAAATAATAAAGATTTTTCTAAGTGTTTGAAAAGATAAGATATAAGCCATTGTGTTTGTTTTTTTAAAGAAACCGTACCATATGTAAAACATGTAACAGATTCGGTATCAGTTGTTAAAGGTCAAGTAAATATAAATTCTTCTCCAATTTGTAATTGTATTAAAGGACTATATGTACGATTTTCAGATTTCAAAAAAATTTTAATTTTCATATGCATATTAGATACTAGTTTTAAATCAGGTTCTTCTAGTTTAGAGCTCATTAAATTGAATTCTATAGGTCTAAAACCTCCTGTATGATATGTTGCATACTTCTCTTTAATAGTAGCATAGAAATTTTGAAAATCGACATATTCTTTTGTTGCGGCATCTTTATTTATAACAGGTTTTGCAATGTTTGAAAGTCTTACATTTCCAAAATTATACATACCATTTTTAATTAAAGGAGGTACATATAATCCATCATTATCTCTTAATATATTATCACTCTTTTTATTATTAATGAGTGTTTTTCAGTTTACATAATATTTATTACACACATTGTATTTATCTGTAGGAGTTGGAATATTAATTATTTTTTGGTAATTAGCATTAAAAGCATTTTCTTGCCAGTTATTTTATCTTTAGCATCAAAACTACCTTGAGCTGCATATATTAAACTTTTTTTTTAATTCTTGTACAATTTTATTCACATAATTCATATTAGCTGTATCATGTAAATCTTTTGGATCTGACACATTTGAAATTCTTATACATAATTTACTGCTTAAAATGTAAAACTTATACAGATAGTAAAAACATTATAGATACTACATCCAAAAATTGAAAACCTATGATGAAAGGAATTTGTGCAATTTGTGTCATCATTATTGTAGTTCAAAGAAAAGTTTTTTTAAAAAAACAAAAACAAAATGACACTTTAAAAGATGTATACTATGATCCTTTAAAAGGTTATTGTGTTATCAATGAGCTAAAAAGAAAAACTAAATTTGCTCAAAAAGATATTACTGATTTTCTTCATACTCAAGATGTATATATAAGATATAAACCAATTAATAGAAAATTTCTATTACACAGAAAATGAGTATTAATTTGTTTTATTATCAACCAGTATACCCATTCACTCATTTACAACTATAATTGAGATTATAAGCAGTATCCCTATTAAAGTTTGTTTTGCATACTTAGTCTAAGTGAATTTTTCTTGTTTCCAAGAGTCAAAAATTGAAGGAATAATATTTTCATTGCTATATACTGGTATGAGGAAAATCAAAAAGGGTTGAAAGCGATTTTGGGAAAGATAATATATAGAAATCTTAAAAAGCATTTTCTTGAAATATTTCATGAAATAAGTAATTTTGAAGTTAATGACTTAATGAATTTCATTTTCCAAAATAATTTTCTCTGCAGGTGCACCATCAAGTGGAGCTGCTGCAGCTATAGAAGAATTATCCTTAACAGAATGTTTAAACATGTAAGGATCCTTTTAAATTTTTGGTATTTAATTCTGCTGTGATTTAATCTAAGTAGTTTGTAATGATTTGGGTTTGTTCAATTATATAATATTTATTTTGTTTTTGATTGTATTCAAGTAGTTACTCTTTTTCTTAACTAAATATAAATCTGAAAGAATTGTTCCCCACTTTAAATGTTTAATATAGACAGATATTTGCCAAATTTCAAATATTTCCTATCAGTTTGGGTACTCAGTCTGTAGTGTTAGGATACTCCTCATTCTATTCATATGATGGCGCTGTAGTCATTAGGAGAGAGGAGAGAAGGGGAGTTCTGCTCTGGCGGAGAGAGATTGCCCTTGACCAGCGAACGAGGAGGTTCAGCTGGCGCTCCTTGGGTGTTTGTTCTGCTGGCCGTGTAGGGCCATAGTTAAATTTCCATTAATTATAATTTTAATATACAATACTATTAATGTTAATTTTTAAATAAATATTTGTATTTGTTCGAGTTGAGCTTTATTCTACAGAACAGACACTTCACTGTCGCACCCAACAGGATTACGAGCTGACGTTTCTGGCATAATCTGAAACGGAACTCTGAATTTGTTTATTTGACTGTTTGTATTTCACAAGAAATTGAGATGGCTTTTCTCGCAAAAGGAAAGAAAGAAGATTTACGAATTATTTTGGTAGAATTAGGCATTGAGAATGCTGCGAATTTAAAACTTTACGAACTAAAAAAATTTATAACAGAAAGCGAGAATTACGATGAAGATTTCATTAAAGAATTCTTAAATTTGTTGATTGAAGAACGAAAAAGAAATGAAATTGAAGGACGAAGAAGATTGCAAGAAATCGAAGAACGAAGAAGATTGCAAGAAATCGAAGAACGAAGAAGATTGCAAGAGATTGAAGAACGAAGTAGATTGCAAGAGATTGAAGAACGAAGAAGATTGCAAGAGATTGAAGAACAAAAAAGATTGCAAGAGATTGAAGAACAAAAAAGATTGCAAGAGATTGAAGAACGAAAAATATTGCAAGAAATGGAAGAACGGAAAAGATTGCAAGAAATGGAAGAACGAAAATGGAATATGGAAATAGAAAAACGAAAACAAGAAATGGAGTTCGAGCTTCAAAAACTAAGTTTAATGGAAAAGGAACGAACAAGAGAAGATAACTTACGAGATACTGGTAATGATTTTCATTTTAAGGCAAAATTAGATTTAAATAATATTTTACAGAAGTTTGATCCCAAAACAAATGATATAAGTTTATATCTTGTCCTCTTCGAAAGACAAGCCAAGAGAATTGAAATCAAAAAAAGAACTTTGGGTTGCGCATTTAATCGGATTATTGCTGTATGACGTTATTCAAATTATAGCAAGAGAAGAAGAAGAAGTTTCCAAGGATTACGACAAAGTAAAGAGTTTACTTCTGAAAAGGTATAAACTAACTCCAGAAAAATTTAGACAGTTCTTCACGAAACACCATAAAAAACCAGAAATAAACTGGCGAGATTTTGCTTATGAACTGAAAAATTATTTCTTCGAATGGATCAGTGGACTTGGAATACGAACATTTGAAGAACTATGTGATCTAATAATAACCGATCAAATAAAACGCAAAGTTCCCTTAGAAATTAAAGAACATTTTATTGATGTTTGGTCGAATTTTAAAACTCCAGAAGAAATAATAAGTAAATTGGATGATTATGAAAATATCAGCATGAATACTAGTGTCAAACCGAAAGAATTTCCTCGCAAAGAATATTTCAAGAGATATAATTGTAACGAACAAGAACAAAAATATTCAGCAGAGTCAAAACAAATCCCTCCGTATGTTAGACAACAAAGATTTAAAAATTTCGGAAAGAAGAAAATTTTGAAAAAAGAACTGTGAAAGAATGTTATATTTGTGGAGATTTACATTTTGCGAGAGAATGTCCAAAAAGAGTTAAAGCAAATAAGAAAAGCGACGTTCTAATAGCAGAAATTCGCTCCCAGTTATTAAAAGAAAAGAGAACAGAAATTGAAATAAATCCTCTTCAATATGTGGATATTTACATGGATAATACCCCAGTAAAGGCTCTCGTAGACTCTGGATGCCAACTTCCAGTCATAAATAATGACTTCATTTCAAAATCGAAAACCTTTCAAGTAGCGTTGAAAACAGAAAATAAAATGTTTTCAAAACCCATCGAAATAATTACAGCTGTTATAAATGAAATCGAAGGGCAATGTATAATACCAACGAAAGTTTTTTATTTATTGGAAAATAAAATGCTAGAAGAAAATAAGGAGTCTGCCGTCTGCTTTGTTTTGGCGTCGCAAGAAGTTGAATATCATAAGGAGACTGCTGAATCATCACGCGCCGAAAATATGGGTCAGATGCTCTGTTCAAATGACGGCACGAATCCGAGTGTTTCTGATGATGTGCAAGTGCTGGGAACCGAAACAAATTATAAATTGAGTCAATCGTTACAATTTAAAAAAGAACAACAAGAATGCGCCTCTTTGGATGAAGTGAGAGATCTTCTTTATCAAGTAGCAAGGGCAAATATTTTGAATTTGATGGCATTTTATTCCACAAAGAGAAAGTTTGTGGTAAAACTGTAAATCAGTTAATTTTACCGAAATGTCGCCGTCAGAAAGTTATGGATTTGGCTCATACCTCTGTTTTTGGAAGTCACATGGGATTAAAGAAAACAAAAGAGAGAATTAGATATAGTTTTTACTGGCCGAATATGTCAAATGATATTTTAAATTTCTGCAAATCATGTAAAGAATGCCAATTACGGTCTCCTGAGTAGTCTTCCGATAAAATTCCTATTTCTCCAGTGCTTAGACCAGACCTGCCGTTTGAAGCTGTGATCGTGGATATTATCGGGCCGATTGAGCCTTCGTCGGCACGTAAACACAAATATGTTTTAGTATTGATGGATCAGCATTCGAGATGGCCAGAGGCTGTTCCTTTACGTTCTTTAACAGCAAAAGCAACCTGTGATGCGCTATTAGAAATTTTTATGAGGACTAGTATTCCAAATATTATTGCCAGTGATCAAGGGATTAATTTTACTTCTAAATTAACGCAAGAATTTATTAATCGCTGAGGATGCTCTCCCAGATTTTCAGTACCAGCTTAAGCTGCCAGCAATGGATTAATTGAAAGATATAATAAGGTTCTGAAGAACTCTCTTCATCATGTCATACGATCAGATCCCAGCAATTGGGAAAAATTTTTTCTTTATGTACTCTTCGCTTACAGAAAAGTGCCTAATTGCAATACTGGCATTTCCCCCTTCAAGCTTTTGTACAGCAGAGAAGCAAGAGGACTTTTAAGTGTTTTGAAATCAAGCTGGACTGGTGAAATCCCTCTTCCATTAAATATGAGTAAATCTGTTGTTGCTTATTTACAAGATCAGAAGGTAAAATTTGAAAGAGCCGTTGAACAATCCTCATTGATAGCTGCTGGAAAACAACAAGCCTACACCGACTACTTCAATCGCCGAACTGTTCCTAAGGAATTTAAGGTGGGTGATCAGGTTTATTTATTGACTCTGGACTCTTCTAACAAATTGTATGCCAGGTGGACAGGTCCTGGTGAGGTAATTGAACACTGCCCAACTAACTCCTATAAAGTTAAACTCCCAGATGGAAATATTAGACATTGCCATGTAAACAAGTTCAGAAAATATTATCCAAGAGTCAATGCTGTGGGAATTATCTTTGAAGACGACGAAGCATTTGGTGAAATTCATGCTTCTCCAAGACTTACTAGTAAATTACATACCAAAGATCCTCTGAAAAATGTATGTATGCAGCATTTACCTAAAGATGATAGGGAAAAGATTTTGGATTTATTACGTAATTATAAGACTTTGGCTGTTTTTACATTTCCAGTAAACAAAGTTGATGAACATAAGATCATATTAGAAGAAGGGAAAGAACGTAAAAGACCCTATGTTTACCGAATTCCAGAGGCTCTTAAATTCCAAATGGATGACCAGATTGATGAACTAATGGAATTAGATCTCATAGAGGAGAGCTCGGTTGAAATAGCACATCCGGTGGTATGTGTAAACAAAAAGGATGGAGGAATTAGGATGTGTATCAACTACAGATCTCTTAATGCTGTGACAAAAAGGGATGATTTTCCTCTGGAAGATTCAATGCAATTAATTCATTGTATTGGAAAGGCTAATATTATTTCCACATTGGATCTACTGAAGGGCTACTGGGCTATTCCAGTAGAGGAAGCTAGTCGTGATTTCACCTCATTCAAAACCCATAGATCTCAATATCATTTCAAAGTCATGCCGTTCGGAGTGAAAAATGCCGCCGCTACAAATCAAAGGGTGATGATTAAAGCGTTATCTTCGTTTAAGGAATTTTCACATGCTTATATTGACAATCTAGCTATATTTTCAAATAATTTCGAAGAACATATGTTGCATCTAAATATTATTTTAAGAAAACTAAAGGAGCTCAACATTACTGTCAATATAAACAAATGTGATTTTGTCAAGCCTCGTATCAAGTTCTTAGGACATATTATTGGCTCTGGTGAACATCAACCTGATCCGGAAAAAGTGCACGTTATACAGCAACTTAAAAGACCAACAACCAAAAAAGATCTTCGAAGTGTTTTAGGTTTGTGTAACTTTTATCGTGAGTATATTCCTAAATACTCTGAATTAGTGTATCCATTAACTGAGCTTACTAAGAAACGCGTGCCTGACAATATTCCCTGGACTGAAGCACACGACACAATGTTTATGTCTCTAAAACAAGCCCTGTTTAAGGCACCTTCACTTCATACTCCATCACTAGGTAAGCCTTTCATAATTTACTCTGATGCTTCTCAAGTAGGAGTTGGTGCTTGCCTGTCACAGCGTGCCAATGATAAGATTTATCCAGTTTCATATGCTAGTCAAAAATTGACTAAAACTCAACAATCTTGGTCTACAATTGAAAGTGAGGCTTATGCAATAGTGTGGTCGTTAAAAAGGTTTGAATTAATAATTTTTGGTTTAGAAATTGAGTTTTATACTGACCACAATCCCTTACCATACTTGACCAAATGTACACCTCAATCACCTCGTCTTCAGAGGGGGGTGTTTGCTCTTCAGAAATATAATATAACTATAAAACACTGTGCAGGATCTAAGATGCCTCATGCAGATGCTTTATTTAGACTTTTTCAGATAAAAACTGAATTTAGTGCTTAGTGTAAAGACTCTCTATATCTAAATACATTTCAGTGGAAATATTTTGGTTTATTTGTATTTGGTTTATTTGTATTTGGTATATTTGGTATATTCTTTATATCAATTGTATTGGTATATTGTTAGTTTACATTAATGTTATGCATATTTGTGAATTTTAAGTAATTCATTTGCAAATTTTTTTTCTTTATATACGTATAGCTATTTTCTAATTCTAAGTTTATATTTATTTAATGTTTTATATTTCTTTAATTGTTTGAAGAATATTATTGTCTGTGTTATTCTTATGTGTGTATCCTAACATATTTAATTCAGTTATGTGTTTATGGGGAATATAAACCCAAAACTTGCGGGAAGGGTGTAGTGTTAGGATACTCTTCATTCTCTTCATATGATGGCGCTGTAGTCATTAAGAGAGAGGAGAGGAGGGTGTCCGCTCCGGCGGAGAGAGATTGCCTTGGACCAGCGAACAAGGAGGTTCAGCTGGCACTCCTTGGGTGTTTGTTCTGTCGGCCGTGTAGGGCCATGATTAAGTTTCTATTAATTATAATTTTAATATACAATACTATTAATGTTAATTTTTAAATAAATATTTGTATTTGTTCAAGTTGCGCTTTATTTTACAGAACAGACACTACACAGTCTAAATATATTTAAGTGATTGTTTTTAGCTATTAATTCTTCTCCATTTAATGCACTTGATTATGCCTTTTACATTGATTACTAATGAATATTCAGCTTAGATATTAGAGAATTATGATTTAATCAAAAATTAAATACCATATTTTTGAAAAATAAATGTTATACTGTTCCAGATAATTTCACTCAGAATTTTAATTTAATTCTTCTGATAGAGTATAATGCTTGTTCTATACAGGTATATAAAAATGGTTTTTTACACAATTAGGTTTACTTAGATTATATTTATTGTTTGAGTTATAAATTGTGTAGTATCAAATATAATATCAACTCTAGGAAATTAAAGTCTGGCTATCAATAGCAAAATAATTCCTCAACTTTTAGTGTATTATATGATGTATGTTTCTCCTTTAAGTTACAATTAGATGCCCATTATATGAATATAGTATAACACTATATAATAAAAAAGTATAGTAACAAGATTTGATTATGTTTTCTATTACAAAAGTATAGTATTTGATTGCATATGTAGTAGTAGTAGATTACTTTCTTTTCTATTTCTGTGGAATGAGTTCTTTCAACCATAGCTACAAATTTAGCTCTTATCAGTCATTTTTATATTACTTCTTAATTAAATGGCTTATAAATATTCCTTTTACCTGTGTGCAAGAAATTTACATATAAAGTGCTTATTGATTTTCTATTATGTGAACATTTTCGTCAAAATTATAGCTCTTTTACGTTCTTATTACATTACTAGGAAACTTTAAAGATTCGTGAAAAATAATTTCTGTTGGTAATTAGGACTTGATGCAAATCTAATGCTTAGCAATATCATTTAATTTTGATCTTCTATAGTTTATTGACATAGAATCTTTGCTTAGTTTTCTTGTCATATTTTTTTTGACAATTTGACTATGTAAAAACATTTATTTCATTTATATTGATTCTCAGGTTTTTCTAAATTTTTTATGAATATTTTTATGGAATTTTTTAGCTACTGAAATATTACTTTTAGAAAGACTACCTACAACCAAATTTCTCTTTTATGTATGTCAGTAAACATAAATAGCAGTTCTAATGTTTCTTATTCAGTCCTAATATTATTAAATTCTAAACTGTTTCAACATGTACCAACATCATTTGTGTTGACAAATTTTTGTTTAATTGTTTGGTGGCATGCATTAACAGTTTTTGTATATAAATTTATTCAGTTATTTCTGATGGACAGCTTATAATATATTTCTATGGCATAAAAATCATATTGATATCCTTACTATTATTAAGACTACCTAATTTTGTTTATATTATTTTTAAGTTATAAGTATTTGTAATAACTGACACTAGTTTAATATATAGCCATAGTATTAAAATTGTAAAAATTAGAGATTCTTTTTTTTTTCAAGTACAATATTTTTAAATATAAAATATACTTTGAAAAATTTCATACTTTTCTAACCTTGTACATCAAAATTTTGTTTCATTAACTAGAAATGATTATTATAACAAAACTCTCTGTCTCTTTTTTACGGAGTGGTTATAATTAAACAGAATGCCACTTTTAAATTGTACTATCTATCAGATTTTAATAAAGCTTGGTATTTACAGAGTATGGCATGTAAAACCAACCCATCATAATATTATAGAAGATTACATTTTTTACAACTATTTGTTTATATTTGCATATTATATTTTTGGCTATTAATTTCTTGTGTGTAAAGTTACAGTGAACACAGTGAATTCTTTTTGGGAATTTTGAAATAGTGTTATTCAAATTTACCAGAAGAGAAGCTCCAGATATGTTACTTTCACCAAGACAATGATACATGCCAAAGGTCAGATCATCATTGTTGTATGTCCATGAGATGTTCACCCCTAAAAAGAGGATCAACAAAGGCTTGTAGTCTTCTCTGTCATTTGACTTTTTCATTTGTGACTTTTATTTATGAGAATTGTAAAAGAGAAGAGTATACAAAAAATAAAAATCCACTCACAATTGAGGAACTCAATATCAGGGTGCCATCAAAAGCATCACAACACAAGAACTGGCAAGTGTATATATGAATCTCTTTAAGCATGCTCAGATATGTTGTGAAAGGAATTTAGACCATTTCATTCACTTGTGAGAAGGGGAGTGATTATGTTAAATATATTACATTTTATGTGTTGATTTTATGAGCCAGTTTTACCTGCCACAATCTGTACATCATATATCCCATGAAGAAATTATTTCTATATTACAGATATAGTTTTAATTTTGACTACCAGACATAATTTTTAAGTTTTTTTTTTAAGTTTTTGTATTCAGAACCTGAAAATTATTCTTTGTGCCTTTATCATTGTGTGAATATTGCCATTTAAAGGGATTACAAAAGGGTGCCTTATCAAAGTGTTCCTTGAAAAAATTTTTCAATTTGAAAAGACTGGAAGCTTGGGGCTTGGATGTGACACCAAGAAGAGGGGAGGTGAGGTAAATGGGAAATTGATCTATACTGAAGAAGTTGCTATCTACTGTGATTAATAAAGTTCCTGGTATTCTACAATAAATGATGAATTGGTATCACATTTGTTAATCATTCTTTGGTCAACAGTATGTGAAATTCTGTGATCCAGTTTAATGATAAGCAATAAAATCTGCTAACTGCAACCTCAAGACCTCAAAACATGTTCTTATTTCGCTTGTAGGTTTATGGCTACAGTGACTGTTGATAATGCATGTCCTAAAACATTCTATGGTCAGATGAGATGCACTTTTCTTTAGATGGAGCTGTGAATATTCAAAATATGGGATGTTTCACTACCTAATTTCCCTCACAAACAATCACTGCATTCTGATTACATGACTGTATGGTTTGGATTTACTCCCAGTTTGTCCTCCAATTATTTTTCTTTGAAACTCTCACACTTCTTTTAAAACATACTCCATCTAAAGTGCACTCTACTAGTGCAACAAATCATTCTTGCATTACAGGAGCTGTGATGTTTACAATGCTTTGTCCTTATTTAAGTTGGACCCGCTCCTCACTTTCGGCGCATTGTCTGAGAAATACTTTGCGCTAACTGTGGCTAGAATCATGTATTACCAAGAGCTTTTCCAAATGTTTGGGTTCCTGATTCAATCAATTTAAATCCCTGTGATTTCTTGTATTCAATTTTGCAAAATAATTTTTTCCTATGTGATCTTCCACACCCAAAATTAGTTTCACAAATTAATTGGATTTTTTTCACTTACTCAATATTATATTTTATCCTTTAGACTTCTAACAAGAGCAGTTAATTTATTTTTATTTTTACTTTTAAAACACCCAGTTATTGGCTCTGCATAGCAAAGTATGACCAACCAGCTGGGGTCTTTAAGACTATTCAGGTCAACTGTATATCACATTTTTCAAGCTTGCACTCACATTTCCCACAAGAGAAAAAAGGGGGTTAGAAGGACATTTTCTGTGCGAACGCTGCCTCCCTACCTCAGAACGTAGGAATTTATTCCCACTTTTTAGATGAGCTGAGTACGGGAAATGCTTATATCTGTTTTTAATTAAGTTCTAGAGAAAGGATCACTACAGACTATGGCTCCAATAACTTCATTCATTCTACAAATATATTAAGGAAAGCATACTTACATACAAAACCTGTTGCTATTTTCACAAATGGGAAATCTTTTCAGAAATAAAATGTTGATATATACTGGTGATTTTAAATTTCAGAATAAGCTATAAAGTTAAAAACTTCGTAAGAATTAACACAAATTTTACCATCAATTGACAATATAATTTATAAAATATAATATATATCAAGACATTATTTATATTATACATTCAGTTGTTAAATTTTTCGGAAAATAATTTTTCTGCCACAGCTAGTACTTTGCAATGGTTGTAAAAGAGTCAATGTCAGAACTATTAGTATCTGTGTTTGACATGGTTAATTTGACATTATCCATTTCAATTGAGATTGATATCCTGGTTTTGATTTATTGATGGAAATGATGTTATATTTGCTATTAATGTCCAAAACAAAATTTTTATCTGTCTATTAATAAATAAATATGCTCCAGTATAAGGAGGTGCTAATGGTGGATTATCTTTTTCTAATCTTAATACATTAATACAGGTTTTTAGTGAATGATTTACCTATGTTTTGAATTTACTTTGGATTGCAATGGTGATTGGATTCAGTTCTCTCATCGTATGATTTGATACATAATTTGAGTTAATACACAGATAGTTAATTTTCTGGATGGCCCGCAGCGTCTAATCAAAATAGCTAAAGCTAAATATCTGGGTATCACCTTAGATACAAGTTTGGGATGGAATGGTCAAGTTGAAGCTGTGGACATAGGGAATTCTAGAAGTAAACTTTTAAAAAGACTTGCTGCAATCAAATGGGATGCTTCACAGGATTTACTCTGCACAACCTATCAGGCCTGCTGTTGAATGTGGAATGGAGTTCTGGTTTACTGCTTCGGATACTACCCCCCCCCCCCTGCAAAAAAAACTGGAGACTGTACAAAATTTAGATTTATCTCTGATGTGGCCTTTTCTACTCCCATTGAAGCAATGGAGATTTAAACTGCGCTGGAACCTTTGACAGATAGGAGACAAAGAGCGGCCCTAAAACTTTCTGAAAGGCTTTTTAGTAATGAGGATTTTTAGAAAAACTATGCCTTTGATCACCCTAGATTGAAATCTCAGAGAATGTATCTGAGTCTGACCAAGGAATTGTCAGAGAGTTAAAATCTCAAATGATGATAGAGAACCTCTATTTAGTCCTCCCAGCTTCTGAAATCTTGTTTTTTGGAGCTGATGGCGATCTTGACCTGATAATTCGTGTTGGTAAAAATGTTTCTACTGATTCTGAACTAAGGATGGCTGCCCTGGCTACTATTGATGAGCATAATCCCTCTCCAACTAGTTTTATATATACATAGATGTCTCTGCTGTGGATTCCATTAGAAATGCTGGTGTTTATTCAAAAAGCTTCAGTCTTAGCCAATCTATTGGCGAATATTATATCAGCTACAATGGAGAAGTTGCAGCTCTTCCTTTGACTCTTGAGGAAATAATAAAAAATGCAATGCTGCAATCAAAATCTTTGACTCTCAAGCTGCCATCAAATCTGTTACATCAGTTATGCCTAGTAATACCAAATCTGTTTTCCTCTGTTAGATGGCTATTAGTTCCCTTCTAGAAGAGGGACGTCAAATTGTGCTGCTAGCTGCTGTGGATATCCGACCACTGTGGTATCAGGGGTAATGACTTGGCTGACAAATTGGCCAAGACTGGCTCGAAGTTACAACAATCTTGTCCATCTTTGAATTACTATACTATTAAAAAGTTTGTCAAGACAAATATAGCTTCCTTTCAGGAAAATATGTATAACAGTTCCACAAGAGGAAAAACTTGGGCATCTTCTCTGACTAAGCATGTCCTGTGACACCTCCATAGAGCTGTGGGTGTTGCAAATTTCCATCTTAGAATAAGGCATGACTAATTTCAGGTAGACCTCCACTGTTTTGGTTTAACTGACTCTCCTACTTGCCCCTTGTATGAACTTGAAGAAATGACTGATGACCATGTGTACTCTTCTCCCAGGCTTGCTGACATCACAGTTAGAAATTCTGCGGAAGAAGACTTTTCATTTTATTCTTAAGTGCATCTGACTGCTTGTCATAGACTAATGCTTAAAAAAACCAAGGTTAGAAGTAGGATAAAAAAAAGGTAAATTTATGGAAGCAAGTTCACATGGTACCTATTTGTGATGCTTTACATTAGTTGGGCACTAGTTGCTTTTGTACTTTTTTATGAGCAATGCATAGATTTATATTATTGGCAAAATTTTTGTGCAATGTGTTCAATTGGGAGTTTTGAAGGAGGACTAATATATCCATGCATTCTTTAGATAATGCCATTATCTCGCAAATTATATGGCGAGGGTTAAATTCTGTTACAACTTAACATATTTGTGAGTTCGTGAAATCAGCGTGATTCGAAACTCCTATCGTGGTCTTTAGTAATAGTAACTCATAATTCAAGTTTCAAAATACAACCATGAAATATTGTACCAGCAGTTGTTTCTGCAATCATGTGTCTTCTGTCAGAAATCTCACAGTGATGATCAAACAGAATTTTTTTCTTTCAGACAGAGGAAAGTGTCCAATAAAATCAATTTTTATATGTGGAAAGCAAGCATCCAGTGTGCAAAAGTGCCAATAGAATATTGGGTATTCTAAATTATCTTAACTTTTTGGTATTTAACACTTCTGCAAATTATATCTGCGCATGCCAGACCAAACAAAACGTTTTGTGATTATGTCAGTAGAAGTTGCAATACCTGGGTGAGAAAGAAAGTGTAAATTTTCAAGCATTTTTGTTTGCACACTTCTTTGATCCAATGGATAAAGAATAACTTGCCAAGTTTCACAATGAAAGTTTATATTTTCAAGTTGAAAGTAATGTTTTTCCAATTTTAAGAAAATATTATTTTCAGTTAAAAGATTTTGTAATTCCTTATCTTTTGATTGAGCTGTAATGAATTCTTTAATACCAAGTATTGAATTCTAAAAATAGTGGTTCACATGCTGACGTCGATGAAAATATTGATAAAATTGCCTTTGCTATATTTTAAACAATTAAATATGTCACGAATTAAATTCCATGTTGTTAGAATATCATCTTATGCAATTTTATTTATTTTATCTAATAATTGATTACTTTCAAAAAAATTCTAAATCATTTAAGTCAACAAATTTTTGGTTCCATATGGTATTTGACTGAAATTCAACTAATTCCATTTATAATTCCTTATAATTTAACCACTCAAATGCTTTTCAATTTAATTTTTCAATTCATATTGTATCAGGATATAAAATAAATTTTAAAGTTTCTTCAAATTCTTTAAATTGCGTAAATCTTGCAGAAAATTCCTCCATCAGGCATTACTTCGATGGCTTTCATTAATTCAAACATTATAATGACTGTTTTAGTAACACTTTGTAGTTTTATATTTAATTCACTTAAGTAAGAGCATAAGTCAGTGAAAATATATAACTTTGCTAGGCATTTGACATCCAATAATTGATTATATTGGTCTATAATGTTCATATTTCTTAAAAATATTCTTATTTCCTCCAAACAATCTAAAAATCTTTGCAAAACATTTCAGTGGTTCAACCAGCATACATTATTGTATAAAAGTAAGCTATTGTACGAGTTTACTATGTTTAACAATTCTTAAAAATTTTCTTTTATTTAGTGCTTGTGCTGATATAAAATTGACTAATTTTGTTACAGAACTCAAAATATCATCAAAAATTTTTAAATCTGTTTTGACACATAACGCTTATTCATGAATAATGAAATGACAATCAAGAACTGTGTGTCCAATACATTTTGTAAATAAATTTATAAATCCATTTTCCCATCCAGTTAAGTTGAGGGCACTGCCAGTTGTAATTGACACAATTTTCAAAGGACATACTTCTCTTTTTCCCAATGCATTTATATATACATTACAAATGTCTAATCCTTTTGTTCTTGATGTTAATGTTGATAAACTTATCAATTCTTTTTTAATATTGTTTTGAACAAAATAATGTACAAAAATTGCTAAGCTAGCAGAGCCTGTTACGTCGGTAGATTCGTCAAGGAAAATGGATATAAAATTGCAAGACCATGGAATTTTTGTTGAAAATTTTCATTTTTCGCCATAACCAAAATTCTCTCTTTCACTGTATTCTTAGCTATCAACATGTCTTTAATTCTTCAGATAATTTTTTCTTTGTTTGCGAAATCATCGAATAAGTATTGTGCATAATGCAGCCATGCATCCTTTAAAAATTCGCCCTCAATAAAACGTTTCGCATATTGAGCTATATTTTTTTAATTTGATAAGTAGCAGCAGCAGTGGTGTTTGATTGAGTTTGAATATATTTAATTAAAGAAGTAGTTTGAGCATTTTTTTTTAAAAAAACATGCTATATACTCCTTTTGCTCTTCTGCAAAAGTTGGTTATTGGTTTCATAATGCCGCTTTACTGAAGATGTTCTACATTCTACAGTTTTAGAACATAAAATACAAATTACTTTACTGTCCTTTTCAATCATACCAAATCTATCAATCCACCAAGCTTGAGATTCACTGCTTCTACATGTTTTAAATAATTTTGATTTCTTCATTGAACAAGCCATAATAAGAAATTCAAAAAATATACATTTTGATGATATTGTTATAAAATAAAAAAATTATTTTGCATTCGTTTGCAAGAACATGTTTCGTCACATATTAAAGTGCTAAAAATATTATCAACACAAGAAAGTTATAAATTATGTTAATTATTCAAGGTAATTTTAATAATCATTTCTGTATTTTACACTTAATGATAAAGTAATTTATCATAATATTAAATTCTTTTATTGTTCAAAATAAGCAAAATGAACTATAAGTTCAGTAACTTTTAATACCTTAAGGTTGTTACAGGTTAAAACTTCAATGGTAATGCAATATGTTCTTGCGAATGAATGCAGAATATAAGATATGAAATAATGAGTAAAAATATTTACCTAAAAATAACACACTATCTATTTACAGATGGTTATATTTTTTAACAAATCACTGAGGTTTCAAAGATGACGGCTTACAAAAAATGACTAATGCAGTCTGTCATCTGATTGTATACCTCGTTGCATCTTTATGTACTTCGACAGAATTCATGTGATATTTTAATAATAAAAGGTATAATTTGTCGGTTTTAGTTAATATACTAAGACTTCTTGTTGACTGTCAGGCTGCCATTCATACAGTGGCAAATTATACTGTCCTACCTACATCTATAGAATTCAACTGTAAGAACATCATTAACACTTTACTATCTGCGGGAAAGGAAATTACTTTACATTGGATCCCTAGCCATTGCCGCTTGCCTGGTAATGAAAAAGCAGACAATCTCGCAAAAGAGGTTTCTTTTTTAAGCCCTCCAGATAATCCTACTGGCCTGAGAAATGTCAAACTCCTTCTAAAATGTGTTATCCATCACCAGGGAAAAACTTATTACAAAGAGAATGCAGTTGATGCCTCTTGGAGGACCCTGCTGAGCTCATGTATTCCCTGAGATCTACCAAGATCTATAGGGATCTCCTGCTTCAGGTTATTTACTAGGGATGATTTTCTCCAGAAACATTTATATCACATTGGGCTTTTGGATTCACCTGACTGCATTTTATGTAAGGAACATGTTGACATGGATGGCGAGCATCTTTGGTAATGTTCTGACCTCCAGGAAGCCCGCTGTTCATCACATTTCAATACGCTCTCTACTACTGGAGATACTTTATTTCTTTATTCGACTGCAAGACTTATTATGCTCAAAAGAGCCAACATAAGGACGTAAAAAGTTTTCTATAGTCTATGGTCTTAGTTTTGATTATCGTATGCTTAGTAATCGATTCTATGATCGTAGTTTTAATAATTTTTGCAATTGGTTTTTAGCAGTTTTATAATAACAGGAAAATTGACTTAAATGTGAATATTCTAGAAATTTTTCAAAAGCAATAATTGCTGAGATAAAGAAACAAGCTACAAATTTTTTGTAAGAAGTGTATTAAATATATTATTGTAATAAAATTAAAAATTCAATTAAATTCTCAGATAAAATGTTCCTATTTCACTTATTTTTTTATTTTAATATTTGTTAAACAATCTACTTCAGTATCTATGAATCTAATCACAAAAATAAAATGTTCACCAAAGATAAATCTTTATTATTTTTATTATGTTTTATCAACATTAGACTGGACTTTTTCCAAAGCTCTTTTTAAACGTCCCCTATCTCTATCAAGAGAAGGAATCAACCATTATTTTATATAGTGATTTACATGAATATCTGTGATACTGCTGTCATGGTGACAAGTCAAGGTTATGAATAAATAAATTTATCTCATATAAATAATGTGAAATAAAGTACTGAAACAAAATAAGGTCAACAGCTCAAACATTTTTATAATTGATACCATTAACATTAAATTGCTTCTGTTATAAAACAATTTTAAACATTACATGGAAATGTCACAAAATTAAAAGTTGTTAAAATATTAAAATTAATGTTTAAATTCAAATAAAAAAGTTATAAATATAATCCATATATACTCTAATCAACATTTTGATCCAATGGTGAACTTGGTATTAAAAACATATTCAAAGCATAAATGAAAAATAGAAAATAGCATTTCTTTTTAATTTTAAATTACAGGCACGATATAAACTAAAATTACATTCATTAAACTAAGGATAATAAAACATGTAAATAAAAATTATAATAGAAACATATGAAATATTGTTTTCTTATAATTTGTTACAATCGTTATTCTGAAATATTTTGATTAAATTGAATTAGTTTAACTTTTACATTTGAATATAATGTTTTCATATTGTACTATATTACTTTTAAAATTTATGTGTTCAAGTAAAAGTAGCTAGTAAAGTAATCTTAGAAACTTTAAAAATGAAATGCTAACCTGTTATCAAATTTTAAACATTCTGAAGGGTGGAAAATGGATGATTATTATTTCTACTCCCATTCTAATCATACTCCTTTGACAAATCATTTCCATGATGATTCTTCTGTTAATACCACTAGACCTTGTGCCATCTTTAATTGTCAAAACATTAATTTTTAAAAATATATATTACAGTAAAATTTACATTTAATTTTTTCAGCAAAATATAAATATCAATGTCTACCAGTTTGAAATATAAAATTTGCACATTCTATGCATTGTCACTAATGTATAGTTTAAATATTTTTTGTGCCATAATATTTGTAATATTTATAATATTTTGCTATTATATTATACAATATTTCGCTCTACAAAAATATTCGTTTATTATATAAAAATAAAATAATAAAATGAATAATTATTAAAATTGAACTATAAAAACAGATTTCACAATATATATATATATATATATATATATATATATATATATATATATATATATATATATATATATATATATATATATATATATATACTATTTTTATATGATTTAAATTATGATGAACATAACTAATGAACTGAACTAACAGTTATGTCCAGAGAACAACTTACGACAGGAAAACTGTCAACAACAAGAAATTTTCAGCCAATTTTCTCTAAAGTTATTAAAATCTAATTCTAATTAGTTTTACAAGAATATCACTTGCAAACTTCTCCATCCATCCATCCAATTTGCAAGCCTCCAATCTATGATTTTATATCTATTTTTCGATAAATTCTGCAATTAGAAAGCTATGTGACAACATTTAATGAATAAAATTAATTTTATACTTTCAAAGTTTATATTAAAATAATGGGTAAGTCTTCCAAAAATAGGATGTTTGCTACAGCTTTGGAGATTGTTTTTATTTAGCACAATTTTTCATTTATTGTAGTTTCAGGATTTTTATATTTTTTTACTGAAGAGATTGTTATCAGCCATTTTGTTGGCAGATATCTTTTCACCCTGTTTATGTTAATTATTTTTTTTATTTATCAAAATTCATTTTATAAAAACAATGATTCACTTTGAATCCTAGATACTAGATAAAATCATGAAAAACTTATCATTTGTTATGTAATATGCAAAGTCTTGTGATTTCCAGCTAAAGACAATTTTAATCATTTTTATTGAGAAAAGAATGATTAAGTTTCAAATATAATCTTATTCATTAACTAACCGTGCTTTAAATGCTAGAAGTGTTATTTCATCAGACAAATCATTATGAAGTCTTAATGCAGAATTCGTAATTTCCAGAGCTGCTTTGAAAAATTTATTTTTATATTTTTCGATACAAGCCAAGACATTATTGATACACATTATTTTTTTAGTTTTAGATTCTCTACCTTTTTTTTTTTTTTTTTTTTGCTGACTGAAAATTTGTTATTAAGCCTAAAACTTGCCATCTCAATTATGGAAGATTATTCAATTCATATCTATTTTTTTATAATGTATGCAAACTTGTATTTTAAACATAAGTTATTATTTTTTTTTAAAATCAAAACAAAGATATGATCATTTTTAAGATCTGAAGACACTTTTTACCCATTACAAATTTGGCTAAGAATTATAACAGCCCAATTGACAATTAAGTTCCCTGTGATATAAAATGCCAGTACTTAAAATAATATTTTTTATGATACTTTTCCACTATACCACATCAATAATGGAATGAAAAATTATAAATTACTATCCTAAATATTCCATTGTGTATTGTTTAAAAAGGTTTAAATTTTTAGAAAATAGTAAAATTATACAAACATTTAAATTTTTTTGTCACATAAGGGCTAATTCGATAGAGAGCTATGGTTTAAAGTGGATTCCGAACCACTATCCAATGTAGGAACTATTCAAACCCATGAACTGTGTACCAAAGTTGTTTCTACAGGTTCCTAAGCAAGGGTATAATGAAAAAATACTTTTTTACTTTCTGTTCAGTATAAGAATTTCTTTCTAAATTTTCTCTTGAATATATTCATAAAATTCTGGGTTAAAAATTTATTTAAATACAAAAACTAATATTAATACACAAACTATACATTGCCCTATGCTAAAAATTGACTTCAGCAACGTGGACTGATTTCAACAGTCTACTGCAAACAGGCCAAAGATAAAATTAATTTTATGTAATAAATCATAGAAATTATTGTATCAATATGAAGTATTACCTGAATGTAATTAAATTTCAAAGATGCATGAATAATTAAAATTTAAGTTTTATCAAAATGTAGAAATTACTTATACATATTTTTTATTTAGGAAAAATCCTTACAAAAAATATCTATATATAATCTATCCTGACGTTTATCACTAAGATGCTGCATTACATTGATGTTAAGAAAATTATTCCTTTTGGAATAAAGCTTTAAATTACTAAATTTATTTGAAAATGCTAATCTATTCATGGCCAAGATCCTTATATTAATATTAGTAACAAAAAAGAAATCTAATTAAAAAATAGCCTACATCAAAAATGTACAAAAGAATTTATTAACATAGCACTTTAGTGTTACTTCTGGTTTTTAATTGTCATAATAATCGTAGATTATCAATATTATGGATTTAACATCATAAAATCAATGAACAAACAAAAGCAAAATTTTAAACTAGAATTAATTCACATTACCCCATTTGGGCTAAACTGATTATTACGATCTTTTCTTACAAAGTGCGAAAAACCGCCAAATCTGGTAAAATTTGGTGATTATTTTCATCGCCAAATTTATTTGTAAAAACATTGCCAGAAACCATTAGTCGCCAAATGTGTCACCAAATATAGCATCAGAATGTCTCGCCACAGCAAATACCGGAAATGCTCAAAATTTTTATTTTGAATTTTATCACGTGAAGTGAGGTAATTTAACTCCTATTTTTTCATATTTATATTTAACTTTGGGTGAAGCGCGTAATATAAATATTGTCTTTTATATTCATATTTCTTATTATGGTTTGGGTATAGTGCTGGAATTTCAGTACTGTCTTTTATATTCGTTATGTAATTCGCTGTGGATATTGTGCCACAATTTCAATCCTGTCTTTTATGTTCATTTTGTTTTCTCTGTGCATGTAGAGTGCTGGATGAATAATGAAGGTGAGAATTTTATTTTAATTATTTTCTGCAAACATAGAATTCCTAGAATTGTATGTTAAGTATTTAATTTTCCAATAATAAACGAAATTATAGAATCTATTTTTTTAAAATTATTTTAGATTTGTTTACTTTTGTGTAGTAATGATTTGAAACATTCTGAATAACTGAAATTCTTTATTTTATTTTTAACTGGATATTATTAAATGTATTTATTTTTGCTATTTTATTTCCTATAATTTTAATTTTGAAATATTTTAAATAGAATCTTTAATTAATTCTTATTACGATTACTGTTTTCTTGCGTGCCGTTAGGCTTAGCAATTTGAAATCGGGGGGCGGGTGAGGGGCAGGAACCATAGTTTATTTATATGGTTGTTATTATTGTTTTCTTATTTAGTGTTAGGAAAAGGGGGGAGAATCCTTGATTTCATATGCCGATTGGCACCCATTTTCGGTTGCCAGTCAATTTCCAATACCCCTGTCTCCTCTGTTTGACGGAAAAAAATTCACACAGCTGAGACTGTAATACTCAGTTTTACCTGGTAAATGCAACAGCCACCGTCCAGCGACCATTCTATCAACAGCCAACGACGGTGTTGTCCAGAATATGGGATAGAAAATCCAGTGATCATTTTATGTAGAAGTTACTGGGCACGGACCACTGTAAAAATTCAGTGTGAAGTGAGTTACCATTGAAACCAGTGAATGTCTACTGTAAAATCATTGAGCTTCTGCTACTAGGGAAATTACTCATTACCTCGTTAGTAAAGTGTTGAAAGGTTGAGTGCGCATTACAAAGACCTTATTGCATGCATAGACTATCAAAACTAGTGTTAATTACTGTCTTGTATATGTCTGTAGGATTAATCAAAATTTGATGATGTACTTTAAGAAGGTCTATGTGACTAGACACTTGTTTGCCATGTAAATCTCAAGTAAAATCAGTTATGCAAGGAATTGGGTAATGCTCTTTTATAGTTTGTGCATTTAGGCACAATAATCACCGACTAGTCTCCATTTAACAGAACCCTGTTTAGACCCCACATGCAAGGGAGAAGCATATTGGCCTTTTGATGTTTTTATGAGGCTAAGTTCAAACAAGCACTAAAATGCAGCTTTTTGTGTGTGTGTGCGCGCACTTGTTTTAGACTGTCAGGTGCTAAACGTCTAAACTTAACTTCATTTGGGAGATTGTACTAAGTATTTATGTAATGAACTATATTATGTTTATAGGCATATCAGGATCTGGTAAATTTGTAATATCTGGGTATTTTAACATTATTTTCCCATTTATGCTATTTATAAAAACAGATTTTGCAGCTAAATATTTTACCATATACTTTTAAATTTGTTGTACTTTCTAAAATATTATTTCTTATGATGATAAATTAAAATGTTGAAATAAATCATCACCTAGTATTGCACTATATACATTACAAATATAAAATGAGTAGGTAAAATTCCTTCTCTAACCAAAATTTACAGATATTGATTTACGACCATATACAATGATAAAGGTGCTGTTAGCAGCACAAAATGTTTGAAGAGTGGGAAGTGTGTGGTCTTGTTTAGAAGCTGCAATTATGTGGAAGCATTTCATGAAACATAATATATTTTTATTTTTGTTCTTTGGAAAAAGGCGACGAGACGTATTATTATCAGAGGAGGAGTCCATTGATACTACTCCATGGGTGTAGTATTTCACTGAAATATGCATGGAAGTGCACATTTGTGAATGTTTTCTCTGAAACAGATATGATAAAAGCAGACTTGTATTCGTGTAGAAGATCGTTGCCGATGATGGAAATTCTCCTGTGCCTGGTGCCAATTCTTGCTCCAAAATCAGGATCGTAGTTAGACAACTTCTTTATGTAGCTGCTTTTTTTTCTTTGTAGAGAAATTCGAGGCTTGATTTTTTTTCTACTATGAATGATGCTTGTGTATGATCTTGCTCAGAGATAACAAAGGCATTATTAAGAGGAATTTGGAAAGCGATTTCTGCCGTTTTGTTAAAGGTCAGAGAAGAAATTGATTCTAGAATAGTTTGCACAGGAACTATCATTGCTTGATTAAAAAGTTCTAGAAAATAAAGTCTTCGAACTTGTGGTTTTCTGCTCGACTTTTTGTGCTCTATAACAACTCCATAACAATTTCGGTCTCCCAAATTTTCTCTTGCTAACAACTGCCAAATTTCTTGTGTTTTGCTTCCTGAACACTGTTCCACTAGTTTTTCCTTCAGATTCTGGTATGGGTTTGTTGGTTATGACTGCATAATCTCATCTCTGACAATGGATGCTGTTTAAAATGAGCTACTGCAAAATTGTATTTCATTTTTGATATTGTTATATCTTCAATTAGTTGTGATTCAGTTATAGGCTTTGGAATCACATGTGCTAAGGTACTTTCAATCATACGGAATCACAATGAAGGGTCTGCTTTTATGAATGATTGTAGGAAAACAGCTGCTGACTCCATAATTATTCAGTTTTCATTCATGAAAAACAAGCGTAGATTCAAGATGCATGAACTTTAGGGTCACCCCTTTACGGATTTGTGGTCAGTGTAGAGTGGGATGTACAGAATCAAGATTTCTCTTATTTTTCAAAGAAATATATTTATTACATCCATTTACAACATCGCGCACCAAGTGGCTGGGGTTATTTGAACTACTCTGGTCAATTGGTATATCTCATTTCTTAAGCTTGTGTGTTTCTCCCCTAAAGAGGAAAAGGAGGTCGAAAGTATAATTTTTGTCCGAATGGCACGCCTCTGTATCAGATTCCCCTACCTTAGAGAGCAAATTTATTTCACCCATTCTTGATGGTCTGAGGAGGGGATGTGCTTATATCCGTTACTAATTTAGCCTGTGAGAAAGGATCACTACAGTATCATAACCACTTCTGTATTATTATTGTAGATATTTAGGAAGAAAGAAAAGCAGTCTTTAATGGTGGTTACATGATACACGTCTTCATTATTATCAATGCAATAAAACTTCAAAATATTTGAACAGTTGGAAACATTTTGCATTATCATTTGTTAGAATTTTTTACTTGTCTTCTTATTGAATTTAACATAAAAATGAATTATTTCTTTGAAGCTCTGTTATGAAGACCCTAGTTAAGGAGATTCCAAGAAGAAAGTATAAGATCTGTATTTCGAGCTACAAGAATATTTAGATTTTAATTATTTAAATTATGTTTTTCTTACTTTCAATTTGAATATTAAGGAATCAGTTTTTGATTGTTTCACATAAATTACAATTTGCTCCCTTTTTTTTACGAAAATAAAATGGAAAACCACTTTTTCACCACTAACTTTAATATCTTGTTGCAATGTTCTACTATTAATATTATACTAATACGCACCTTTCACTAAAAAAATATAAATACATTTATGCATATAAGTCTTTCGTTGGCATTTTTCAACTAACATTTATTTTTAAGTTATTTTTCACATTCATTTCTTAACTAATATGTCATATGTTATGATAAAATTTAAGATTTCCTACCAGAATTGCTTACAGCGATTCCATTCGTAATATAACCTAGTGTGGCATTTATATTCTTGTGGAATTTTTGAACCAGTATTAAATTTTTTAAGCTGTTTTCCATAAGTGCAGCATGATGTTGCAAAAATTAAAATTATAAATAACACTTTATAGTTTGGTTACTAATCATTTTATAAATGAATATATTTTAAAAATATTAGGAAGTGGCACATGATCGTATTCTCAGATGAATCACACTTCTGTTTCTTCAGTAATAGTCGCCATGTACAAGTGTGGCATGTACGTGAAGACAGGTCCAATCCTTCAGCAATTGTAGAATGCCCCACTACGCGACAACTTGCCATCGTTGCTTGGTGTACAATTCCAAGTTACCTCTAGTATTCATGACGCTGTGACAGCCTAACATTACGTGGATGGTGTGTTACAGCTGGTGATGCTTTCCTACCTTCTGGAGGTGCCAATGTCCTTTACCAGCAGGATAACGCCTGATCACACAATGCTCATATCAGCCAACATGCCCTGCCAGGTGTACAGCAGCTTTCTTGGCCACTGTGCTTGCCAGATTTCTCACCAATTGAACACGTTTGGGATATGCCATTTGCTGACCATATGATTGGATGCCATTTGCTGACCCTGTTACTGCGGCTTTCAGAAGATGCACTTTGGCAAATGATTGCCAATGAGTGAAGAGCCATTCTTCAAGACACTATCTGTATTCTCATTGTCTCTGTGTTGCTTCGTGTATCATTGTCAATGGTGGTTCTACAACTTACTGACCAAACCCTGCTCTTTCGCTCTGTATTATGCATATCATTTCAAAATATAGATCACTTATTGTTTGTTGCTGTGTCTCCCTGTTTGCTAAGTTTCAACACTCTTGCAATTCCTTCTTGGTGTTGCATTTTCAAAGTCAAGTAGTGTAGATTAGTTTATTATGAACACCATAATATCTATAACCAGTGTTCATTTATTGTGAAATTACATAAAACAAAATAAAAATTGCATTTTTCAAGTAAGATATTAATTTATAATATTGTACTATCAGAAAAATGTAAAGCTACCACTATTCATACCTTTTATAGTGATAATTTACTTAGTAATCTTAATAAGTAAATTATAGAACTGATATATTTTTAAGCACAACTGAGACTCATGCCATATCAGAAACATTTCATACAGTTTGGAAAGGTGTCATTTTTGTACTGGCCATAAATTTGTTTTGAAAATGTAAAGCAGTCCACAGCAATGTTCATCTTTTTCAATAGAACTAATAACTAAAAAATTACTTATAAATATCGTTTTATATTTTTATAGTTATTCAGAGTAATTTATAAATTCGAATGAAATAAAATTCTTATTATATAGATATGTTTTTAAAGAAATGTAAAACTTCTATAGCAATACTAAAAACCAACCGTTTAAATTCAACATAGGAATTATTAATTAACCATTCTTTAAGAGAAGTTAATATAATTAAAAATCAGAACCTGTGATAACATTAAAATTTTTTAATCAATTAGAAGATGAAAATAAACTATTAAACTTTTATGATTCATTTCGGAGTTTTAATAGTAATGTTTTATTAGCACTTAAACAGCCTAAAGAAATTCCTTCCAGAGACATGTACAAATAAATAAGAAATTAATAATCATAAACAAAAGCAGATATTATAATAATCTTCTATGGCACAAGTATAAAAAATGTTACATCAAATTTAATTTAATTTATTTTGAAAATATGAAATATGATTTTAAGAAAATATTAATCCTAAAGTGTTACTTTGGCAATGGTGCATTAAATGCAATATTTTCAATATAATAATTAATACTTTTAAACATTACTATGAGTACTTGCTAATGAGGATATGTAAACCTAGAAAAAAAATTTTTTTAAGTGTGATCATTTTAAATGTAGTATATTTTTTCTTTAGGTGAATGCTCATTTCCATGTAAGTAGTTTAGATTGAAGAATCAAACATAATATGTAGGTTTTGCACTATTTATTGGATAGAAATAAATTCTGTGAAAAATATTTCATTAAATAATAAAGTAAAATTTGAAAATATTTATTAAGTTGCGAGTGATAATTCATTGAGCTGATAACTTGAAAAATTAAACTATTTAGTTCTTAGGAATGAATGGCAATTATAAAATTATTGGGGTAGTAAGAAATACATATTAATTGAATTAATTTACTTAAAAAAAAAGCATGAGAATTATAATTATGATGAAAAATGCAAATAACATGATTTTAGGAGTTCTTTTCTGTAGTGACTCATCCTTAAAAATTTATTTAATTTTGGATAATTTGGCTTAATGAAAAGCTTTTTAATCTCATTTATCAGTAAGTAAAAATTTTTCATTCGCTATTCAGTTACATATTATTATTATTAGGATATCAGTCAATTTGTTTATTTATTTAAATGACTATATAACTCTTGATTGCACTTCTAAAACAATACGGCTTAGCTGAGGACTGAGTGCTTCAGCAAATAATGCATTAAGGATTTATAAAAACAGAACCACTATTAAAGGAAAAGCTACTATTTATTTCCATGTCCCTACTATAGAAATGATGCCATAAATATAGCCAAGCTATAACTACTTGCATGTAATTTGTAGTTTCCTTAGATGTGCACCTGCTTTTAATTTGACATAAAAGGCTTTGGTCTTTAGATTTATATTACATGTTTTCTACAAGATATAATTCTAGATAATGACGAGCAATATGTCAAATATCTTTGTTTACAGCTTTTTGCATTTCACCGATTCTAAAATATGGTAAAACTCAATAAATTTAGGTTAACAAGTCCAATATTTAAATAAATTTATGAGGGAAATTAACTTGCATATAAATTAATGCATGTATGATAACACTAAATTAAAGATTTGTTTCATAGTTAATATGAAGATATTCAACATAATTTTTATTTTATTGCACATAATTCTTAAGAAGTTAATAAAAATGTAAAATGGTCAACTACATAAAAAGTTAAAATGATCTATAACTTATTAACAATACAAATGAGTTTTAAAGATTTTTTATTCAGCATGATTTTTTGTACAATTCAAATATTTCCAAGCATTTATTCTATAGATTATAGAAAAATTATTACATAAATGTTTTCTATGACTTAGGTTATAACATGATCCTATGAAAATAAAGTTGAAAATTAAATTAATTTATAAACTCTGACATATATTCTGCAATAGGTGTATGACACTGGATAAAATTTATTATTCATTATGATTAATACAGAATTTCGATAAGATGATAAGGAGATATTTTAAAGGAATTTTCTTCTACTATTCCATGCTTTGTGTTCTTATATGTAACTATAAATAATTTTCTTAGGTACATGGGATCAGAGGAACTTCAATTTTTATGTGAAGATTGCCAAGGAAAAACAAGTAAAAAAATTACAAAAGTGCACACAGCTCCAGTGGTAATGTGTTTTCACCTTAATGTAAGTTAGATTTTAAGTTTCAAAATATTTCTTGATGTGCTTAGTGTTTAAATTTTTGTTAAATATTATTTATTCAGTAAATTTTGCAAACAAATACACACACACACATATTATATATCTATATATATACATATATATATATACATGTATATATATGTGTGTGTGTGTGTGTGTACACACACACACACACACCCTAGTAGCAATTAACACTGGGTTGATGATTGGGTTAACAACTTGAACTGATGGAAACTCAGCTGCCCCTGTGTAGCAATAGTGCATGGAACAATGCACTATTTGTCACCTCAGCCGGAGAGTGGTTTCAGTATCCCCGCCCATTCAGTTGAAGTGCACAGTGTGATGAGCTTATGGCATATGCCAGTTGAATTTTTTAAGATTCGATGAAAAGGGAGTGAGTGCAGCGATGATACCATGCTATGCAGTTTTGTATTCTATTCTTGTACCAATGCCGTTTCCTGGCTTAAATATCAAAAATACACTGTTTTCTAAAAATAATTTAACGATACTGTATTTTTGTTACTAAGCCAGACAATACTGAGAAAAACCCATTTTCTTACATAAATTATATTTTACCCATAAGATTTTTCATACAAATACCTGTTATTGGAAAGTAGTTTTTCTTAATAATTTTGAATAAATTCAAAATTTAATAAAAAATCAGATAGTAACAAAAGTAGTATCCTAAGTGAAATTAATATGAAACATATTTTACCGATCATCTAATATTGTTTCCCTCTTGAACATATCAGTATTTTCAACAGTTTTTATTGAAGGACAAATAATTAACATTCAACAATTATTAACATTTCAGTATTATAAATTTTCTTTTATTTATTATTTTTTAACTAATTGAAAATAATTTCAATTTTAGAAAAAATAGAATTTAAATTAGCAAATTTTAATGGTTTTCCACATATTTTTTTTTAATTTTACAATCGATATTTAATTGTAAAAATATGAAAAAAAATTATTATTACTTCTATAAGACATATATTTTTTAACAAACACTCATAAATTCATTCAGAAGTTTGGTTCTAAAGATTAAAATCATAATTTATTCATTTAGTTCTTCTAATGTGTTTGTAATAATAGGTATATAATAACATAGAACTTATCTAAACAAGAGATTTTGATTTATTTAAAATAGAACATTGATTCACTTTTAATGTAGAACACCAGACAACTTTGTTTAGTTCCTTTTTGATATTGTTTTTCATCAATTTTATATTAACAGCAAAAAAATTGACTTAAATGTGAATATTCTTCAAATTTTTTTAAAGAAATATTTGCAGAGCTAAGGGTGATGAAAAGTTACAAATATTTGGTAATAAGTGTATTAAATTTATTATTGTGATGAGATTAAAAATACACTTGTATTCTCAATTACAAGTGTTCCTATTTCATTCTGTTATTTTAAAATATTTGTTAAATTCTCCATTTCAATGTTTTTGAACTTATTCACAAAAACAAAATGTTCACAAAAGATAAAGGATTACTATTATTTTTACATATTATATACATGAAACCCTGGGCTTTTTCCAAAGTTCTTTTTAAGTGTTCATCTTTGTCACAGGCACACATAAGCCCCTTTTGGTATATTGCTGTACACATTGAATTTGAATTAGCAAAATTGCTATGATTTTCCACATATTTTTTTTAAATTTACAATTGATATTTAATTGTAAAAATATGAAAAAAATTATTATTGCTTCTAGAAGACAAATATTATTTTTAACAAACACTCATAAATTCATTCAGAAGTTTGGTTCCAAAGATTAAAATCGTAATTTATTCATTTAGTTCTTCTAATGTGTGTGTAACAATAGGTAGATAATAACATAGAACATATCTAAACAAAAAGACATATATCTGTAATACATCCGCCATTGGCATTGAGTAGAAGCTACAAATAAAAATAAATTATATCAGAAACGACATAACTTTTCAAGCATTTTTACTTTATATTGTTAATATTAAATTGCTTCTGAATAAATTCTGCCTAATCTAACAAAATAATTTTAAATATTATACTGAAATGTCATGCAAATTCATAGTTAAAAGAATATTAAAATTAAGATTTTTATTTAGAAGGGAAACTTATAAAGTAATGGATAAAAATATTAATTGGAGTATATGGATAACCATATACTCCAATTAATATTTTCATCCAATGGCAAACTTCACATTTAATAAGCATATAAATACGTAAATGAAAAATAAAAACTAGCCATTAATTTTTCATAATAAGTTACAAGTAATATATAAAAAGAAATCATATGCATTAAACAAAGGATAAGATTATGATTCTGAAAGATTTAAGAGTAAACTGAATTAGTAAAAGTAAACTTTTACATTTAACTTTAATGATGTTTTCATACATCATTATATATCTTTTAAAATTTTCAACCATTTCTTTATATATCGCTGTACATCAATATGTGTGATACAGCTGTCATGATGGCAAAGAGAATCTACAAATAAATAAATTTTGTTCCTATAAATAATATTAAATGAAATAACATCAGAAACAAAGTAAAATCAACTTTACAAACATTTCTATAATTGATTCTCTTAAAATTAAATTGCTTCTGTTATAAAACAATTTTAAACATTACATGGAAAATTAAAGTTGTTAAAGTATTAAAATTAATACTTAAATTGAAAGAAAAAAAGTTATGAATTTAATCCATATACTCCAATCAATATTTTGATCCAATGGTAAACTTGGTATTTAAAAAATATGTATGTAAAGCATAAATGAAAAATAAAAAATAATTATTCTTAATTTTAAATTAGAGGAATAATGTAATCTAAAATTATATATATTAAACAAAGGATAATAAAACAAGTAATTAAAAATTGTAACAGTAAATATTGTTTTCTTGTAATTTTTTACAATGGTTATTCTGAAATATTTTGATTAAATTGAATTAGTTCAACTTTTACATTTGAATTTAATGTTTCCATATTGCACGATATTTTTAAAATATGTGTTCAAGTAGTTTATCAAATGTTATCAAATATATTAAACATTCTAAAGGGTGGAAAATGGATGCTTAACATTTCTACTCCCATTCTAATTATACTGCTTTGACAATTCATTTCCATGATGATTCTTCTGTTAATGCCACTAGACCTTGTGCAATCTTTAATAGTCAATCACAGCTTACATGATTTTATGCGTGGCCGAATTATTGGAAAGTTCGAAGAAGGGTGAAAAATAACAGATGTTGCCAGGGAGTTGACATCGCTCACAGCGTTGTTTCATGGCTGTGGAAGTCATTTAAAACTACTGGAATGTGTAGTAGGCGGCACAGGGGAGGTCGTGTTTGAAGTACGACGCCTGGAGAAGACAGTTATATCGTCCTATCAGCAAAAAGGAACAGGCACACCACAGCTCAGCAGGTAGCAAATCAGTTTCTTGCAGCCTCAGGAAAGCAGATCTCCCGAAAAACTATTGCCATGCGCTTGAGGGGAGGAGGAGTATACGTCCGCAGATCTATTGTGTGTGTCCCATTGACCAGACAGCACCGTAATGTCTGTTTGCAATGGTGTCGTGAGCATCGTAATTGAACTGATCAGGACTGGGCATGCGTACTATTCTCAAATGAGAGTAGGTACAGTCTGTCATCGGATTGCAGACGCCAACTTATCTGGCGCGAGAGTGGTACCGCTTATCGTCCAGAAAATATCCAGTAATGGGACCGATATCTGACATGTAGTGTCATGGTGTAAGAAGGCATCATGTCTGCATGCCCCTACATATGGTTGCGAATGGGACTATGATGGGCAATGATACATTAAGAAAGTTCTACTTCCTCATGTTCGTCTTTTCGATGGTGCTGTCGGTGATAAATTTGTTTTTATGGACAACAACGCAACATGTCATCGAACACTCGCTGTTCAGGATTGTCTAAACAGTGAGGGTATTCAATGCCTCATTAGGACATCACGTTCTCCAGATCTAAACCTCATTGAAAATGTATGGGATGCTTTCGGGAGGCAAGTTGCTGGTCGAAAATATCCTTTGACAAACAAGAACACCCTCATCCATGCACTCACAAAGGAAAGGGATAAATTGCCTCAACAGCTGCTGGATAATGTTGTGCAAAGTATGATACATTATATGGAATGTTGCATGACATTAAACGGTGAACATATCCCGTATTGATGCCTTTCTTCAAGGTGCCTACTGACTTTTAGATGCATTGTTCCATTTTTTCGTATGCAGCATCAAATGGACATTTTTTTTTCTTTCAGATGCTTCACAGATTTTATACTTTCCAGAATAATAAATATTCTTTATTCTAATGTCTGAACAGAGTGTGGCAACTATATTTTATCCTACTAGGCCTCATTTCTCGCTTAATGTAATGCTACATGGCAATTTGTGATCTGTCCTTAGCAATTGTCCCGCAGTGTATATATATATATATAAATAGATATATATATGTATATAGTATTTATATATATGCATTTATATGTATATATTTTTTGTATATATATTATATATATTTGTGTTCATAAAATTAAATCAAAATAAGCAATAAAAATAATAATATATTTTAAATAATATGAATTTATTTTAATATCAAATTTCACTTTAATTTGTTCATTGTTTTTGATAAATACATAATATTAATAATTTACAATTATTATAGTAATTAAAAACTCGTGGCCATCCTAAAAGGCATTGTTGTTAATTTCTTTTGTATATTTTTGATGTATACTGTTTTATAATTAGATTTCTTTTTTTTGTTTTGAGCATTAATATGTGAAACATTGGTCATATTTTAACATTTTCAAATAATTTAGTGATCTAAATCTTTATTTCAAAAAACATCTCTTAAAACCAAACCGATTAATTTTATACTAATGTAAAAATCTATCTTAATGATAAACAACAGGATGGATTATATATTATTATATTGTAAGGATTTTCTATATTTTGGTAAATAACAAATGTCTATAAGTAGCTTCTAAATTTTAATAAAACTTAAAGTTTAATTATTGTTTTACATTTGAAATTTAATCATGTTCTCCTCATTAGTTTTGATACAATAATTTCCATGCTTTCATTATAAAATTAATTTTATCTTAGGCTTATTTGTAGTGAACTGTTGAAATTGTCCATGATGCTGAAGTCAATTTTCCGCATAGGTCAATGTACAGTTTGTATATTAATATTAGTTTTTATACTTAAATAAATAACCAATAGTATTATTTATTTATTATAATATGTTTATGTTTAAAAATAAACTCTTCTGCTGAACAGAAAGTAAAATAAGATACTTTTTTTACTATACCCCATCTTATAAACCTGAAGAAATAGCTTTGGTTCAACACTTAATGGGTTTCAATCCCAGCTTGGCTTTGGATAGTGGCTCGAAATCCACTTTAAACTATATATGTGTGTGTGTGTGTGTGTGTGTATATATATATGTATATATATATATACTGAGGTGTCTTAGGAGGTCGACCCCTTCTTTAAAAGGATTTGTTGGCACATTTGAGGTTTTCTAGACATAGACATAGAAAAGATGTATGATAGGCTTGTATAGAAATATTGGGTTAGTCTAGGCTGGCGATTTTGTAGCTTGTTGATGAACCTTGTGCAAGTATAATATACAGTCCACCTTGACGAATTGCAAATTTGGCTGTTATTTTTTTAGTCCTTGTTGTTATGAGGATGTAAAGTTACCAATACATGATATCCGGATTTAAATTGGTGGCCTTTTCTTCTATCCTGATCTGCATATTTCTTCCTTTGATCTTGTTTTTGTCCAACAATGTCTTTGATCTCTTTTGAAATATTTGTAAATTTTCTCAAATATGGAGTTATTTCCGCTACAAAGTTGTCATTATAAATAACTGTGCGCAAATCATGTTCGATATCATCAGGAGTTCTAAGCTCCCTTCCGAATTGTAGAAATGCAGCCGTGTGTTCTGTCGAGTCACATACAGCTGTGTTCAATGCAAAACGTATTATTGGTAGTTTTTGTATCCATTCATTGTGTTTGTCTCGAACCAATATTGCCAATCTCAATTTGAGATCTCTGTTCTTCCGCTCAACGGGATTAACTTGTGGACAATAAACTGGAGTAAGTATTTGCTTTATGTCAAGAAGATAACAAACCTGTTGAAGAACTGCACTGACAAACTGTGTATCATTGTCACTTATCAGTTTTCTTGGAATTCCAAAACGCAGGAATACTTCTTCCATCAACACAGCACACTCTCTCGCGGTAGCGTTCTTCAGTGCGAAAAGTTCTACCCATTTTGTTGCAGTATCTTCCACAATGAAAATCCATTTTTTCCCATCTGTGGACTCAGGCAAAGGACCAAACAAGTCGATGGCCAAAGTTTCAAAACGTTGTGAGTAGATTGGGATTCTCAATAAGCTGCACATTTTTGATTTCATGGTTTAAACCTATTACAATCAAGCCAATTTTTAACATAGTTAGTAATATATTTTTACATTCCTGAAAAATAAAATCTTTTAGAAACTCTTTGATATGTACCATCTGCCCCATAATAGCCTGCTGTTGGAGCATCATGATGTTCTTTCAGTACTCTTTCACGCTCATGATTGGGAGCCACTAATTGTGCCTCTTCCGAGTCAGATTCTTCAAAATAATGATATAATACACCTTGATTCGTGCTATAACCTCTTTGAGTCCAATTTGCAAAATTTTCATCTTTTGAATTGCTTTCAAAACTATCTATTAGCTTCTTTATATCGCCATCCTTTATTTGTTCTGATTGCAGATCGCTTGCTATTTTGAAGGGCAAATTGACGATAACTGTGCAGATTTCGCAGGTTGCTCTTTATGTACACAATTTGGGCGGAAAAGCGTATCAGTGATGACGTTCTCTTTACCCGGAATGTATTCTATTTTAAGGTTGTAAGATTGTAATTGCAATGTCCATCTTGCAAGGCGACCTGTGGGAGATTTAAGGCTTAAGAGCCATTTTATAGGTTGGTGGTCAGATGCCACAGTACCTTCTGAACCTTCGATAAATCCTCTAAACTTTTCAAGGGCAGATCACTGCGAGCACTTCCCTTTCGGTTGTGGAATAATTACGTTCAGCCGACGTCAGTAAACGACTTGCATATCTATAGGGTGCTCTTCAAGACCTTGTCCTTGTAGTAAAACAGCTCCCAAAGCATAATTTCTTGCATCTGATCTTATTATAAAAGGTTTTGATTCATCTATTTGTTTTAAAATTGGCGGTGAAATCAAACATTTCTTAAGAAATTCAAATGCACTTTGCTCTTTTTCACCCCACTTCCAAATATTAATTATAAATTCCATGTGAAGAAGGGGAAAAAAATCTTTAGCTAATACCATTTTAACATTCTTATTTATTTATGTATTTTAGATTGAACTAAAACACAAATGTAAACATTACCAAGGATTTGACAAATATTATTTAATATCAAATGGAATATTTTTCTAATTCAAAACACACACCATGAATTAACAATTTCTGGTTTGCCGGGAAGGCTTCTAAAATACAATTTCAACATAATAATATTAAAATTATTTATTTCAAATGCTATTCGAAGCGATGAAAAAAAATAACTTTTTAGAACAACATTTTACTTTCAAGGACAAAGTTATTCATTCAGAAAACGATGTGTAAGTTATCACTTTCTTTTATGTATCACTAATTTTAGAAAAGAAAGTGAATATCAAACTAAACAATTAAATTTAGTTTTGTTTTTTTAAACTGTGATCAACAATTTAAATTGTAGTTATAATTTCTTATAAAATTGATCACAAGTTAAATTATTTTAATAATAACACTTTTTAAATTTAGGAAAAAGTATTTACATCACAGTACCTTTAAAAGATTTTTCTTTTCGGGGTGAAAAGCAACTATACCTTGAAATCAGTTTTTTCATGATGAAAATAATGTTCAAGTAAAACAGGAAAACCAGGACTTACTATTCAATTATAAACTCGGTGTAGTTTTGATTCCATTCGCCTGAAATAAAGCATGAGCCAGCCAAGCCATTGTTTTTGATAACTTAGAATTTGTCTCTGTTTGCAATAAAGCCTATCCAGTTTTGTTCTTGATGAAAAAATAAATCACATTCCTTTCTCAGTACATTTGGATTGAACCATTTTTGACCTTCATGAATGCTAATATGTTCCCTAGATTTAATATCAATAGATCAGAAACCATAAGATCATATAATTTTTTAAAATCATTAAACTCCCTTAGTCTACAATAATAATCGAAAGTTGGGCTAAGCCGTGAAGCGAACTGTGCATGGGATTCTGTTGAATATTTTGACGTATATTTAAAATTACGTAAGCACTCACGTGGTGTAGGCTGAAATTGTTTTAAAATTAATACTTATAATTCATCATAGTTAGAAATTTTAGCTTCGGTAGCATAAGCTGAAACATTGTTACTTTTATATCTTAGTAAATTTATCAATATTTCCGATTTTAATTTAGATGGAACATTTTTAGTTCTATAAACTTTTTCAAGAGATTGAAAATATAAATGCAGGTCTTTCGGACGCAGATATGGTGAGAGTTTTAACATTTATCAAATTTTCTAGGCTTCCTGAAGCCTATTCAGAATTGTTCTCTGCATGATTTACATTTTCACTAACTAATCGCAGCTTTGAGTTTTGTAGCTCAATTTCTCTTTTGATTTGAGCTAATTTAATTCTTGCTTACTCTATTTGAGATTGTTCAGCTGATATTTTGTTCTTTGTATCTTCTTTGATCTACTTAACTATACTTTTTACAAATTCGGGATCGGTTTTCGAAATATCAGAACTTTTAATTATAGTTTTAATCTATATAGCTTTGATTTCCGCTGGAAAATTCAAATCCAATGCTTCATGATAACTCTTAGATCTTGTATCTTTATATTATTAAGTAAATTAGTAATTTTTTAAAGAAAAGAACAACGAATCGCAATAAAAACAGATGAAAGTGCTTTACCTCAATTGTTTCTGGTAACCTGAGGTTGTAGACTTCGTATTCGGATTTTAATTCAACTCTCAATCACAGCTTATTCTATCCACTGGTACCGGTAATTCAATCATAATTAATTTCAATCGAGGCCGAGCCTCCATAAAATTGTAGAGTATGTCAATGGTTAGTAAACAAAACACAGACTTAAAAACGGACACAGTTTAATTCTACAAATATTGAATAAGCAATGACATTTGAAAAGGACAAAGCTAATTTGCTATAATGCCTACTCGCACTGATAATATCATATCAAGCAATCGGCAGATCAATAAGTGATAATTATTTAATTTATAAAATGTAAATATAAAATGTTTGTATCATTTTTTAATAGTTTATAAAAACATAAACCTTGCTAAACAATATACTATGTATGCAAATGGAGTATTTATGGCAGTAATTTTCGATTTTTCTTTCCCAAAACGGCGATAATATTGAACATGGTAACAGATATAATGATTACTGTATAGTTAGATTTAAAAACATAATATAAAAATATTTAAATTTTTTCACAAGTTATTTTTTTAAATTATACTCTTTAATTATTTGTTGCAATCCTATTTAAAACCTCATAAGTCAATGGATCAAGTCTCATAAAATCAAGCGAAACTATCTTATTATTGAAATAAAATCTAATTTAACCAAAGCACTTATAAATATGCTTCTATCATTCATATATTTCAAACTTCACTTGAATTCTTATAATCCTTTTTGACCTTTTAATGAATAATTACTGTAAAATCATTCGATATTTGCAAGTTATTGTCATATTTTTTAGTGCAAATAATTAAGTCGAACCCTAATATATAAATAAAATAATTATTTCTTTAAAATCATTAGGCAGTTTCTTCTCCCTAGGCAAGGGTAATTTAGTGTCAGTTTTGTTGAGTATTTGAAATAGCCCTATTTTATTCTAATTTGTCACGATATGATGTGCCAAAACTGGCAAGCTTGCTAATTTCATGGAATTGATTGACAAGTTATTTCAACCGATAATGGTGTTTTAAATACTCCCTTACACAAGCTTAGAGAACTAATGACAAATGACGCGCGCGATAAGACAGCGGGTGTTCCCACCTCGATCTGAAGAAGCCTTAAGCGATGATTCGAATACACTACCTTCCCATAGTAAAAAAGGGGCATTAACCAACCCGCCTACTGTGTCCTCTCCTGATAAAATATGCTAAAAAATGTATTAACAAAATTATTTGAAATATTTTAATACGCAACAAATACCTTTTCCATGGGTGAAATAATATACAAATTCCTATATCATGGCTTGTCTGAACATAGCAATGATGTTGCAATGAATTTTTAAAAAATTTTCTCATGATGGTGAATGATTTTCTGCTTTGTTAAGAATATTTGACTTATTCTGAAGTCAGTTGTTCACTTTATAAAACTTTTTCATTCACATGAAACCCTCTTAGTTTTTAAGACTTATGTCTAGACTACAGTACATCCTGAGATACGGAAATATAGTTGGCTTCTAGATCAAGCAATATTTACTTATTCTAATTTTTATAACCTTTCTGCACAAACATTATTACAATATTCATATTCCAAATATCAGTTCATTGTATAGAATGAGAGTGAGCGAAATGATATTTGGTGCAGATATTGAACTCAGACCAGTTTTTCCTTTATGTAAGCCTTAACAGTTCAAAAGAAAAGAGAAACTACTTTCTCTTGATATTGGCATATACATTAAGGGTAAATTATACTGCAGCATTATATCCTGCACTTATGGATTACTGCATTCAGAAAATTTAAAGTAAATTATCTTACATATTATTTATTGATAAAAAACTGACTGTTATTGCCATCCTCTCTGAGCTGACCTCACCATTCTTGTGTGGGCCACATCCATTTTCTTACGCTAGTAACTAGATAACAAAATATTTCGTTTAACTACAAATGTAAACTCTCATATTCAACTACTAATTTTTACATTTTGTTATCTAATTTTTTCCTGTTTAGAAAATTATAGACTACCATCCCATTACTTAAACAAATTTGCTTTATGTCATAAAATAAACTTTAAAATTTAAAAAGTTTTTTAGATAACATTAATTTTAAAGAAAGAAACTGTAAATTAAAAATCACAGTATTAGTTTTACTCAAATATATTGCCTAGTAATTTTCAAAATTTTAATTTTGGAAAAAGATTTTTAAAGAAAAAAAAGATATGTATTTAATTCAAATATCATGAAAAAAAATTCACTTATTGAAACTTAATTTAACTGCAAGAACATTATAAAGATATGCTACTGTATTGAGTTACAAATCTAAATGCTTCATATTTCTGAACTTTTTATATGCAAAATTTAAAAATTCATTTTTAAATTCTTAACGAAAAAACTTTTATGAATATAAAAACGTTTATTAAAATACTCATTATGCATACAGAAATTGATCTTTCTTAATAAATGGTTGCAATTTGTGCAAATCTTATAGGTGAACCACAAAATTAATCACTGCATTAATTAGTTACTTTTAAACAAATTAAAAATAATATGGTATAACTTCAATATAACCCTAAGTAAAAAAAAGTGCAATGTGTGCTAAAATTATTAGCGACTTTTCTTGCGATTTACTTTAAATTCAAATATATTCCTAAAACCTTAGGCTGATAGAAAAATGTAGGAATTCAATTCTATTATAATTTCATTTTTAAAGTGATATTTTTTTTTCTTTTTCTAAACTGTTTTATGTAAGCAAATTAACTATCCTTATATCAATTAATTCTTTGAAGATAATTGCTTTCATTAATCACACTTGTTTTATCAGTGATGCTTTTCTGTATTTTATAAGAAAATGATTAAATGTTAATATCATCAATTAATTCAATAAAAAAGTTGCCATTATAATAGTCTGCCTTTATTGATGTTGATAACTATTTCAGAAATGAAATTCTTGTTTACGAATAAATTTAATATTGACATTTTAGGTTAATTGAATTGCTTATTAACTGCTATGTAATAATGTTTGAAATTATTCAGTAAATAGTTATAAAATCAAAGGAACAATGAATATGGATAAAATATTGATTATATAGAGAATTAAAAAGCAATGTTATTTTTAATTAATGTTTGTTATTATTATTAAAACATTATTTTGAAGATGAACTTTAGAATTATTTTCAACATAAAATATTTAAAATAAATTTCTCTTTAATTTATGTTCTTAAATGCTATCTGCTGGGTATATCTCATGACATTTCATCTAATTTTTATTGAAATATTAATCGTATATCGTTTTGAGTAACGTTTGCACATCATGGTCCACGAAGGAGGTATATCTCCTTTGTAATCTTTGATACGCATATATGTATGTATATAATTTTTCAATAGTTGATTTTCCCTTATCTTCTTATATATGGTAGTGTATAAGAGACATTTTGTTGGCTGTTTTTTTCTTTGTATTTTTATCTATTTTTAATTGTATCAATTTACATTAAATATAATAATAAAACATTTTTTAATTCTAGCGTTTAGGATCACTAAATAAGAAAAACGAAACATATGTTTCATTTCCAGAACGTCTTAATCTTTTTCCATACATTCGTGAAATTCCTACTGAGGAAGAAAAGGACAGCTCTACTAATGAGGAAGGAGAGGACATGTCTACTAATGAGAGAGAGAGAGAAAAAAGCGAGGACATGTCTACTAATGAGAGAGAGAGAAAAGAGAGGGCATGTCTACTAATCACACAGGAAGGAGAGAGTATGTCTACTAATCAGGAAAGGAAGGCCACATCTTGTGAGAATGTGGCTGCAGGGGAAAATTCAGGAAAAGAGACTACTACTAGTGAGAGTGGGAATGTTTGTTCTGAAGAAAGGACTTTTATTGTTGAGGATGTTTGTTTAGAAGATACTTCTACTGCTGGAAATATTTGTTTAGGAGAAGGAACCTCATCTGGTGAGACTATTTGTCTTGGAGAAGAAACTACCATTAGTGAAAATATTTCTTTGGAAGCAGGACCTTCTCTTAATTCAACTTCTAATATTAACCTAGGAGAGGGAACTTCTACTGATGAAACTATTGGTTTTATTGAAGGAAATACTCTAAGAAAGGAATTTATTCCTTCTTTTGATGAGAAATTCTTGCAAATGGGAATGAATGAAAGCACGTTAGTATTACTTTTTGTTTACTTATTTGATTTACATATAAACTAATTATGTTTAATTAACATAAGTCATTATTTTAAAATTTCTTGTGCAGAGCATATTAGCTTAGCTCTAAAAATAGCCATACTATAATGTTTTTGTTGCTTAACTCCCTTATATTTCTATTAGGGCCATAGTTTAATTTTCCAAAAATTGACTTGCCACTCTTGCAGAACACTAAGTTTTAAACTATGTTTTATCGTAAACTAATAATAGAATATGATATTATCCAATTGAAATTACTAACATTGTAATCATATAACTATTAGATTAAATTTTTTTTGCGTTTTTCAAGAACATCATTTTACATTTTATGAATAAATCTTTCCAAAGTTAAATATATACTTATATTTTAATATCAAGTATTGAAGCCTATTACATTTTTAATTTGTTATGCTTCCAATTTCTAAGCTCTAAGAACTTATGTAAACTTTCTTTAACATTTCAAGTCTTTGAGAAGTACATGGAAAAGTTTTTCACGTACCACATGCTTCGAAAAGAAGTACATTGAGGACTTTTGCATAATTACCTTAAGAAGTGGTTCAGTACTTGAAATTAAGATTTTTTTGAAGGGGAGGAGATACAATTAATTTAACATTTAATAATACATTTTTAGCAAGATATTTCTAATCATTTTATAGAAAATTTATAAATCTATGTGAAAAGTAGCATAGAAACAAATATCAGACTATAAAATCAAAATAAAACTGATATAATATAAAATCCATTTAACAATACAAATTATTAATACAAGTAGAAACTGTTATTTACAAGGTTGAGAAGAAATACAAATTCTAAATTTTTTCCTAAAATAATAATCAATTTTATGTATTTTTCAAAACATAAACTAAATTTCCTTGTGGAAATAAGTGTCCTTGATTGTTTTTGTTATAATTTATGGCATTTATGTGAAGACACGCCTAATTAAGATAAAATGCATGTCAACATTTTAGAAGTGGCTAATCTTAAATCAGTGTCACAAAATTTTTATGGAATTTTTCTAAATAACCAATAATTTATGCTGATAACTCAATTGTTAACAGTTGGAAAAGGATAAAGAGTAATGATAGAAACGTGATATTAACAATATATTTTATAAATGTAAACACTTACACCAAGTTATAATTGCATGTGTATTTTTTAAAAAGTAATAATAAAATTGTAGAAATATGTATAATTGTTCAGCAATATATATATTTTTTATTTTATTATTGTATAATAGTTTAACAAATGTGGAGAATTTTATAAGCTTTTTCATCAATCTAACCTTATTAATTGTGATTTCAGTTGTTGCAAATAGATCTACATAAATAAAATGCTTCACTGGTACACATAATAATTATATTTGACACCTAAATAAATTTTGTGAGCTCTGTGTACAAACAAATTAAACTAATGCAAATTTCTTTATATTGCCTTAACTTAAAGAAATAATTTTGAAAATTTTGAATTTTGCTAATAAATAAAATGTGAAAAAAAAAATTATGGATGCATCCAAATCTAAATTATACTCTCTGTATTAAAAATGAAAAGTAGATAATTATCCTGTAATCAGATTGGCAGGTAATAAAATATCAATTTTGTATAATTTAAACAGCAATGCAATTTTGATTTACTTCAGAGTTAGACTTGCCTTAGCTAAGCAAACTACCAAAAGAAATATAATATTTATACTGCATTTTTCTTTTCTCTTAATAAATTAGAAACAATCTTTTAACTTCTAAGTTTTATATAAAGTGTGAACAATAAAAATGATCAATAAATGGAGCTGTTAAACTTTTAACAAGCATAAATTGAAAAAAATTTGTTTTATGTTACTGGTATACTTACATTCTTTTGTATTAGTGATAATAAATGAAAAAATTATTTAAGTGGGGTTAAAAAATACAAAATTTGTATAATGATGGAAAATCCAAGCTGGTACAACAATTATCTATTTTTCTACTAGAGTAATACTTTTATAAATGAAAGAAGAATACATTTTGCAAGCCTTGTAAAGTATTGTTTTTTATTCTGTACATTAGGTGTAGAAAAAGTTTATGATTTTCAATTACTAGTCAATTTTTTTAGAGCAAAAATATATTTATGGTTAATTCAGAAATAATATTTAAACTGACCAATAATTAGATTTAAAATTTCATATTATCATGCTGTGTGCTTATATCAAGAGCACAGTTTTACAAATTTCTTTTAGATTCAATTTTTTAATTATTTTATTAATTAGAAGCATTAAAAGAAAGATTGGTGATATGAACTAGAATTTGTTAATAAAAATATTTTTTAGTACTTTAATCATAGCTACTGATTATTATTTTATAATTAAAAAATAAATAATTATAATAAAAAAATATTCAGAAGTTTTCCTAAACATCAGAATACTTTTTTAAAAAAATTGATTATGTGTGAAAAGAATGTAGTAGGCTACACGAAGCATCAAATGTCCGTTGTTCAGTAAAAACAGAGAGTACTAGAGAAGGTTACTGACTCCATCCCCATAAAAGGTTTTATTGCTGAAAAAAGCTATCTTTAAAAGCACCTTCACTCTTTAGGTTTGACAGATGCTCCAAATTGCCCTTTATGTCTATTTAATGATATGACTGGTGACCATCTCTTCACTTGCCCCAGACTTTTTGATGTCACATTTAGGAATTCTGCAGAAGATGACTTTTCGTTTTCTTGAAGATTGTATAAGGCTACCTGACAGAGACTTGTGTTTAAAAAATCAAAGTTGAGCGTAGGATAAAAAAATTATGTCTGAAAAGTGTGCTTTTGCTTTTTAAGCAAATACAAAAAATATTTTTGCTTTTGCTGACTTTTCTTTATTTTCATCATTACTTTTCTTTATTCATATTTATATCAATTTTAAATTGTCTACTTTGATTATGTCTCTCAATTTTTGGTGCTTTCCCCATTATTTTATGTGCAATAATTTACTAACTGAAATTAACACCAATGTTTCTTAATTGTTTTATTTTTGGTTTGTGTTTACCATAGCACACATTTAATAGTAAAAAGTTCAAAACTATTTCCAACAATTATCTCTCGCTTTCCACTTAATCACAGAAGCCATTGTTGACGTTGGAGTGTTTAACTCACTAAGTATATACCTTAAGAATCGGCCATTTTTATGATATTCCTCAATTCTTGAAGTCAAGTAGCTTTCAATTCTGTGCCCTTATGCATGCGACTAATGACAACACTGTTTCCTCCAGTGTATTTAAGTATAGAAGATGTGACATAGATCAAGGCCATAGATATCTGCATTTGAATAATACTTATTCATTACAGTATCTACCAATAAGTTCAAATACTTATTGGTAGATAATAAAGTTACTAAATTTGTTAGAAAAATTGTTGGTTATGAAATATGTTGCCAGATAATATTGTATTCCAATTCAAAATATGAGAAAAAGTATTTGAATTTGTTAAGCATTTTATATAAGATGAAGCTTTGGTTATACTAATATTCAACATCAGGTTAATGAAATCTCAAAAGTGATTTATTAATTTCCATGGGTCAATTTGTGTAGTAATATTATTATACTGTAAATTTCAAACTTCAAAAATTAGTTTTATAAATACTTGAACATTTCTACCAAGAAAGCAGAAAAGATCTGGAAATTATTGGCAGGGCTGTCTTTCTGTATAAAATATGTCAATGAGTTGAAATTTTAATCAATGCCATAGAAAATAAAAATTCCTACTTAAGGAATATTCTTAAATAATCTAATATTATTTGTATATTTAAGTGATGCCATGAAGTAGCATTCTCATAAATTCAAAACGAAAAATAATTTTTTTCTGTAATGTATTAAATGGTTTATTAAAATGAAATTGGGAATTGTATTTGAAGTATTTGGATCTAGCTTCAAGATTATCTATCTTAATGGGTACTAGGAATATAAGATAACAGGTTGTAAAATGTTTTAAATCATCTTTTATCATTCTGAACAAACATAATTTTACTCTCCAGGGAAAATAAAATAAGTATTGGGCACATCTTCTATGTCGTAAAAAATGTACTATTGAATTTGCAGTATTATTGGCAAGAAAGCTTTACTTATAATAATTGTATCTTTTTACTCACTTGATGTCAGAATTATTTCATCCTATCAGTTTTAATCCATTTTTCTAAATTATAATCTTCTAAACTGAAGGTCTACTTCATCATATTATAGGCAAATCATAGACATATTTTTATGCTGTAAATTATTTTGACACAAAATTCTGTTGCACCATGTGATGATAAAAAAATTACTGAATAAGTTCATAGATCAATGATGGTGTTTATCGAAATGTCTAAAAATTTTATGTATTTTATTTTGCCTATATTTTATTTTTTATAACTGGATTGATCCCAATTTTTATTTTGTGCAGAGTTTAATTTATTATTTTTTAGTCTTCTCTGAACAAAACAAAATTAAAGACTAAGTGTCATTTGAGAAATTACTAAAAATCTAAATGGACCTGGATTTTGTCTTTTAACTTTAATATTTCTGGGCGAGAGAATTTATCAAAAACATTTAATTCATGTTGTTTTTTCATCGATTCCTTGTATATTATGAATTCTTATAAACAAAGTTTAAAGTTCCCATATTTATTCTCATTATACTTACCTTTTGCATGGGAGAAATATCAGTGCAACCACTATAAAGTCATTTCATTTTCATGTTTAAACTACTAGTGTTTGTGCTGAGTTATATAAGTATTAAGATTGATTCATATAAAAATTATAAAATTATTTTTAAGTATAGTAAAAAATTTATTTTGCCTTGAACATTACTTAAGGACAACTAATTGATGTATGGCATCTTTGAAATGTTTTGAATCCTAGAAGTTCTGAGATAGTTGAATAATCAAAAAAAATGGTTGATTATTTTCTGTTTTTATTTTTGTCAAACAAAATTTCAGTATCCTTTCAATTAAAAAGTAAATTACAAAATTCCCTAATTTGCCTTATTTATTTTAATAAATGCAAAAGATTTTATGAACTCAAAATTTAATGATGATTTGTTTTTTACTATTGACTGGAGACCAGCCAACTGTTAAAATTATTTTTATTCAAATGTGATTAAGTTTACAGAAACATATACAACTTCTGAAAGGAGTTTGTATATAAAGATCAGAATTTGCGTGCATGTTTACAAAAACTAATAAAAATTCTTTAGATTTCTTTGAATAAATAATTTAATTAATTTTTAATTTAAGTTATTTGGGAAGATAATTATCTAAAAGTAAGATTTTTCAGTTATTTTCTTACTTCTATCTATGAAATGTATTACACTAATAAATATTGCATCGCAATGGAGATTTGTAACTGCTCTAAAAATAACTGTCCTTCTTTAAATTACATTACATATATTATAAGATTTTAATAGTTTTATTCTCAAGCTAGTGGGGCTAAATAAAAAGCATAATTATTAAATATGAATAAAATTTCTGTTATTGATTTAACATCATCTTCAACGCACTCCTAATGTCCTTATTTATGCCTTCTTTGATAAAGCCCTGCTAAAAGTCTAATGCATAATAATAATAATTTAAATCATATATTTTCATGTGATTTTCTGCTTCTTAAATTAAAGTTCATTAATTTGTGTTTCATTAATTAACTATAGTATAACATTTTGACAAATTTTTAGTTATAGCTTGATAAGTGTTATTTGTCACCATGGACATGCAGAAAATGGTCATTACACAGCCTACATCAAAATGCATGGGAAGTGGTTTCTGTGTGATGATGTAGAAGTTAAAGAAGTTGATACAACTGATGTCTTAAATAGTAATGCGTGAGTATAATTTAAAACATTAATGTACTTATAAAATAATGGCATTATTTTAAACAATATAAATCTAAATTTGAGCACAAATATTGTATATTTCATTTGTTATATATTTTAAAAAACAGTTTAGTAATTTGTGCAATTTAATTGTTTTACATTTTCGTATTTTATGAAATTATTTTTAAATAAGTCTAATGAATTGACTGTTTTTAATCCTAAGTATGGTTTTAACAGTATATTAAATGCTTAGAGTTAATTTAATGGTGTTACTTGTTAATTAATGGTTACAATTTTTACTATTCTCTTGAAATATACAAACTATCTGATTTTACTAATTATATGTAGCATATTGCCATGAAGAAAAAAATGATTTTAATTCATTAACCTTTAGTTATGAATTATTTATTTAAGACTAACTTAAAATGTAATGCGTACATATAAATGCTATTTTTATAGAATAAATATAACAAAAAGCAAACTATCTTACCGTCTTATGATGCAAGCAACAAATATACCAACAGCAACAATAAAGCAGGCAGCAGCTACAAGGGTAGCTTTGTAAACTTCCTGAGCTTTTAAATTTGCACCATCATCTGAAAAAGTTTTGATATAATCTATGTAAAAAAAAAGAAAAGAAAACTTCTATTGAAACATCAAAAGAAGCAATGTTAGAAAAAGAACAGGAAACAAGAGCTTTAAAATATTGGTAAAAATTTTACCTATCTTGTGGAAGAAAAACATCAATAATATATTTAAAAATATAATATGACCAAAAGCTATGAAAACTACTTACATAATTGAGAAAACTATGAAAGATCTTTTATAACTGAGGAAAAAAGTGTAATATATTTCTTCCTTTCCTCAGTTATAAATCTTTCTAATTGTAATTCCACAAAATACTCCTCTCATAAGTATAAATATAAATGTATACAGTCTATTCATGAGAGAGACAATTTTTCTCAAAATCCAAGTTTAGAGAAAACAAGATTATAGTTTTGAATTATTCTATTCAAATAAATTGTAAATAAGAAAATTGCAAAACATTTGAAATTTTGAGTAATGTCACTTTTCTGAAAACACATCAAACCAGGTCCATGAGCCCAAACGTCTTCAAACAATGGAGCATAGCCTCAGAGCTTGTGAATTTACATTAATGCAGCCTAAAATGTGGGCAGGAGCAGCTTGAGTTGCGTTGCATATTGGTCACAGGAGATAAACTTTGCATCCTGTTACATGACATTGTACACGAGTGTATCCACTTCCAAATCTGTCTAATTGAGCTTGTTGCCTTCCCCAATCAGAATGTCACCAGGGTGATTTTCCACTTATCATTCATGCAGGAGGACTTTCCTCCAAGAAGAGACATCTTGCTTGACCCGGGTGGTGATTTCTGGAAAAGTAACGCAGCCACCACGAGCAATATCCTTGCAGCTGCCCTGTCTGGCCAGACCATCAGCAATTTCATTATCGTTCACATCCGCATGCAATAGAACCCACTGAAAGGGGATTTTAACATTAGCAACTAAGTAATTCAAAAGCCAGACGATGCTCCTAAACGTTTGGTAACTATGCCTCTGCCATTCAGATAAATACTGAATGGAGCTACAACTATCACTAAAAATCCAAACGTCAGCACAAACACTCTTAGTTATGCAAATTTTCAAAGCCTTCTCAATAGCTATATGTTCTGCACTGAACAAGTATTTGTTAGAGTTCCTTACATAGAATCTAATGCTGCTCTTCATTTTAACAAAAAATCCACTACCTGAAATGGCTCCTTCACCCATGTTGCCATCAGTATAGATCTGTAATGCATATCAAGGGATTGTATCAATAGTTTCCAAAATAAACAGTGTAAAGTAATAAAGGTAATGTATGTTCTTGTTAGTATGAGGCTTTTAATTTTGAATAGGTGCAAGAAAATGAGGGAAATGTCAAAGAATTTCAAATTGAAATGTATATTTTTAATTAGAAAAACAATTTAAAACAATGTTTCCTTGATATCTGATTGTATCTTTAATGATAAACCCTTGTTACTTTTGCCATTATTTACTGAAATTGATTTTAAAGTAATGAAAATTACCAGAGTTACTTCCCCTATCAGTTGCTTTATCCATTTTTATTACTAGTTGTCATAAGACCACTCATTTAATGTTTCTCTTTGAGACAATGTTTTATAAAACAATGTGAAATATAAATATTTAATAAATAAATTTATATATATATGCTACTATTTGATACAGGAAACTTGTTTACTTGTAAAACTTTCTTTTTCATTATTTATTCTACATAATTTTGTTTAAAAAATTTTTCAAAGAGCTGCAGTCAAGCTTCTCACACTAATAACACATTATAAGTTAATAACACCTATATATTAATAATATTTATATATGGTAAATTTCACTAAAAAAATAAGTGTTTATTTTTTTTGGTGTGAAAAGTATAAAAATATTAATTATCTTTGTCAGTCTTTGTAAAAAAGGAATAAAATTTCAGTTTGATAAATTTAAAAATAAGATAATATGTTGACTAATAAATGAAATGATCTAAAATTATTTTAATTTTTGAAATTTTATTTCAATTTTTAATTTTAAATTCACATGCTATCAAAATTAAAATGTTAATTTTTAAGATAAAAATTGTGTATAAGAAAATTTTGAATTAATATTCATTTCAAAAATGTGCAAAAAGTATTGCATTTTTTAAAAACTTTGTTCTATAATAGTTATTATAAATAAAATAAAACTTTATTATTAGAAATAAAATACAAGTGGATCATTTGAAATATATTCTGAGCAAAAATATATTGCTCATTCAAAATAATCTGAAAATTTATTGTTTTCAATTTAAATAAAATTGTCAATATTATACTTTTGCATGATAAATGATGGCGCATCTTCATTGTGTCTCTAAAATGCATATTTTAAATTCCATCACTCAGTTTTTTCTCCTTCTTCCATTAAATTGGATTAATAATGTGATAAAAATGCAAAAAAATTATCCTTGTTTGCTGACTCTTTTTTTTTTTTTTTTTTTTTTTTTTTTTTTTTATTTTCCTGTCATGTCAGAAGTAAAATGTAGTTGCATCTATTTCTTCCATTTTCCTACTGAACTGGCAGCCAAATGGTTAGCGCTCTTGCCTTCGTTTTAACAGTTTCTGGGTTCGAATCCCACCTTGTGAATGGATGTTTGTAGTGGTTCGGAATCGACTATAAACTGTAGCTCTCGGTCTAATTAGCTCTTGTGCACAAAAATTTACCGTTGAGGGACAAGTAAACCAAACAAACTTCTTCCTTACCAATTTTTTTAGTGAGGGAAGCTCCATAGTCATTGACAAGAATAATTTAAATTATTCCCTTGATATTATTGAAAGTAAATGTGCAAGAATTTGGTTTAATATAATAATTTGAAATCATTTATTATAAATTTGAAAAAATGATTACTTAAATATATCCTTTAAATAAAAATTGGAAATTTTTGGTTACAGATCTTTTATATATCTTTAATTGATAGTAAGCGTGTTTATTTAAACTATGACTGCAAAATTTTCAAAGATAGTTAATTAAATGATTAAATTTCTTCTCTTAATATGTAAATATATTTTGCCTCTTGAAAGATTAAAAAACAATTTCTTTTATCCCTTCCATTACCAAGTAATAATAAATGTAATGATTAGCATTAATATTCTTTCATGTATTTATAAATTAAGGGTTTTGAATATTTTGTGTATCCTCTATTCTTGTGAGGACTGCTTCAAGAAATGTGTGTAAAATATCTATTTCAGTAAAACCTTGGAAATGCTAATATAGGCAACTTTCATAGAGTTAGCATCTTATGTTACAGGCAAGTCTTATTAATTTTAGAATCCTTGCAGAGTGCATAAATAAAATTTTTTCATTATTTTGTTTTCAGGATTAATCATGCCACAACAAATTCTTTGTCACAATAAATTCTCAAAAATATGTAGCATATGACTCTATATATAGATAAGTGGCTTCTTATTAAAAATTTTGTTTTACTGAAATTTTTTTTAAACAGAACCTACTTTTAGACGTATTTTCATGATCTAGAAATTAGCATTATATTGATTCCGTAAAATTATATATTCTTTGGATGTCTGTCAAATATTTGTGCTGTACAAATATATTGTTTTATAATGACTTTCATTTTAAATTGACAAATTCTAGGTTAGAATAATAAATATAACTGAGTCTTTTATATGATAAAATTTTCTAGTTTTATTATGAAAAAACATAGTCTCCTCTGCAAGATAGTTTGGTTCCATACAATTCCAGCCTCCTAAAATGTCCTAATCACCCCCTCTTTATAGAAGTTAATTTTTTGTGCCTTTTTAAAAAGATTTTAGGTAAATGACGAATGTTATGAATCGAACAAAGGAATCTTCAATATTAATACATCAAAATGTTCGCATAATCAAAATTTATTTTTTGAGTGAATTTCTCAAAAAATTAAAGATATAATTGAGTAAAAAAATGCACATTTACCTGAAATTATCGGATAAAAGTATGTGTTAAACGAAGTTTGATTTGAAATATCATTTGATTTATCCCCAGTGGTATATTTTGACATTGAACAATTAAATAGTATAATAGGTTTAAAAAAATTCATAAAAACTTAAATAAATTATTCAAAAAATTCTTTTACAAGAAATTATATAAATGTATATTAATTATTAAACATTTTTTTTTGTACTGTCCATTACTTTTTATATAATTTAACAAGTATGATGAAATAGATATTGTGAGTATTAAACTATTAAATGATATCTTATTTTGTTGGCTTGTAATAATGTGGCAAAAAAGTAAATGATATTTGAAAGAAATTGTAATTTTATTTTTCCTTAATATAAAAGTTTGCAGCTATTTTTCATTAGTTATTTGCTCCCAATTTTCATGTAATTTAAGAACTTTTGCTTAAACTTATTTAATATCAATTGCTTACATAAAAATGACCAATGTTTATTATCTATTAAATGTTTTATTTTGTTGCAGTAAATTAATAATGGAAATTTTCTAACTGAATTTAAACTATTGAATGAATAAATGAACAAAAAATTTGATATATAACTTCATTAAAGTACATTTTATTTTAATTATATTTTAATTGAAAATTTTAAGTATTGCCATATTTTCCTTATTTGTGTTCAAAGCAATTCTGCCCAATATATTGTATTCTAGCCTTTTAATAATTTTGATGAATTCATTTTTATACAGTTATATGTTTATGACAAAATTTCTCTTAAAAAGTTTCTTGGTTTTTTAATTTTTAGTTTTACCAAAATCTTTTTTATTTTAGTAGCTTCTAATATATTAAATGTAGTTTTGCAATATTATTGAAATGAACAACATTTGATTTTATACATATATTTGTAATATGTAAATGAGGGCATAAATTTAAAAAAGGAATTAAAATTATATTTTTAGCAAATTCATAGAACTCCTAAAATTTTGCTTAAATTTAACTGTAAAACTATTAAAATTATTTACTTTTCATGCCAAATTAATTTGTTATAATAATTTTAAAAATAGTTTTGAAACCATCTATTGTTTAATAAGTTTAGGATTATTAATAATTTGAAAATCAAATTAATAATTACTAAAACACAATCAGTAGCAGTACATTTACGCAACTGAAAATATTTTATTTGAAAGCTTTAAAAATAATGCTTCATTTTACCATAATTTTAAAATTACTCTGGCTTCTGTCTCAAAGGAACTTTCAATCACTTTACTGACATCATCTAATGGAAATATTGGAAATTTATTTTTCATAAACTGTCACAACAGAGATTTTCAAAAAGAACATTTTATGTTGAGCTATTTTCAGTTTTGGAGGAATTTTTGAAGTAACCAATATTTACGTGTTTTGAAGTACCTTCTTTTTTAAATATTTATTACTGTTCATAGTTTATTTTGTAACTATTTTTAATTTCAAATGGTTACTGTGCAGTTAGCAATTATTAAAGATAAACAAGTATTAAAGATAATTGCAGTATTCCTTAAATAGTATTTATGATGAAATTCTAATATATTGTATAAAATGTAAAATCAACGACTCATTTTTTAATAAAGTAAATGTTTTACACTGATGTGAAATTTTTTTTTTACTTATATGTATATTACTTTTTTCTGTATTCTGTAATTTTCCTTATTTACAATGGAAAAGGGAAAATATTAAGATAACTTTCAATAAATATAATTCATTGCAATATATAACATTTGACTTATTATTTCTATATATAATGCTCTTAATCATAAAATATGAATTCTATTTGCATGTTGCAGATATCTTTTATTTTATCAGAAAGATATACTTCAGTATGAAAAGAAGTCTCGAGAAGAACTTTTTAAAGAAATGATACAGAATGCTGTCGTGCAGTATAGAGAAAGAGCTATGCTTGAACATCTCTGGAGGCTTGTTGCTTTTGAAATTTTGAAAGTAAAGAAATGAACCCCTTTTATTATGTTTTATGCTGTTTTAACTTCTGGACCAATTCTTTTTATTGAAGAACAAACTAGTATCCAAAGTTATTGTGTGTGTATCTGTTTATCTCTTTTTTATTTTTCTCTTTCATAAAATAAAGGTCAAAAGCTTTATGAGGTCTTTATGTTAAACAATGCTATAGTACATTTTAAGCTACTTTCTTACTCACAATTAAATATTTCAAATATATTGTTGTTTTATTTAAAATAACACATTATGCTTAGGCTATTTTAAGTTTATAACATTTTCCAATTTATTGTCTCTTTCCAATGTTGTTCGGACACAATGTTGGTTTCCCATAAATGCCTCTCAGTGAAATTTGGATTTATCTGTTTTAACTGAGTATTTGTCAAATTTGGTTATAATCTGAATTGATCAAAGTAATTGTCTGATTTGACTTGTATTTAATTAATTCTTATTTGACTGAGTTGTTAACTTTATGATAAATCTTTCATGGATTTACCATAATATCAAGGGAAAATCTACCTTCGTTAAAATATTAGAATGAATATTGTCTGATTTCATGTTTTAATAAATGTATAGTTTTTGAATATATGCACCATTCTCTTATCTTCACAAATAATCAAAAGAGTTTGAGAAGATTTTATATTTTAAATTCCTTTTTAATGTTTTGAAAATGATAGAAAAATTAGCTGTACAAAAAAAAATTATATGTGTCAAACATTCAATTTTTATGTTTATCAAAATCAAAAATTTTGTTATACTTGAAAGTATTTTTTTTTATTTGTGTATTTTAGATTTTAAGGTTTTAGCTCTTAATTTCAAATGCAATTGTATAAATATTGATAATCATAATTAAAATCATTTAGTTAATGTCAATCATTTGTAATTACACCTGTATTTATTTATGGATATAAATAAAATGATTGTTTCTCAATTGAACATAATTATTATACTATTAACTAAAATTAAAAATGTGGACATTGAAATCCATCATGTAATGTCAGGCTGAAACTTTAATAATTAGCATTCTCACTTTCAGTTCAACTGTTAGTGAATTTGATTTGTTAATGTTTGTAGTGCTTCTGCATATCCTTCAAACTAGAGATCTCAAATTAGTCCTCATATACAAAAGATAACCTGTATAATGACAAGTAAACTAAAAATATTTTGATCTAAATATTCCTTAATGAATGCATTGCATTTGACACCTTAGTTATAAGGTTTTAAAAAGAATGTAATTTTTTTAAATATTTAAAAAAAATTTATGAAATAAAATATAATGCCGTTCAAAGTCTCATTATATTGGAACAAAGTGTCAACATATCTAGATAAGTAAAATAAGATCTAATACTTTATTAGATATGACCCATACTAAAAGCTTTCAAAATAGGTTTCATAGAAAATTGAGACAAATATATTCTTTTGTGTAGACTAAACCAGATATTGTTAATTAGATGCAATTTAAAGAGTTATTGGACAAGAAAATGAATTTTTCAGAAACTTAATGAATTCATTCTATTGTTTCACATAACAATATCAAAATTCTAAGCAGGTTGCAAAATGTCTTATTTTTACTTGGAAATGTTGTGGTTAAGAATGGATTCTTTGTGAGTCAGAGCCTTTTTGAAAAAACTATTATGTAGGAAATCTTATTTCACAAAGGAAAATGTATCATGATATTGTATACTGTTCATGCAGAAAGTTCCATAACAAAAGAGATGTTAAGATATTTCAGAAAGTCTTGAAAACTCTAAAAAGTTTAATGTAATGAAATTAAAATATATGGAAGTAGATTTAAAACAAGGTTAAGATAAAACAATTATAAACATCCCACCCAGAATGGGAATTGAACCTACTAACTGTTGAATGGTATCAGAGCTCTAATCATTTGGCTTAAGTGGTCACAGAAAGTCAAATAAATGTATTTTTATATTTCAATGAAACTCCTGTGACACATAGTAGACTTAATTTAAAAAAGTTTAATATCATTATTTTTTTTTTTTTTTTTTTTTTTTTTTTTTTTTTTTGGAATAATTGAACAAATGAATTTTTTTCATTTTATGAAACTTTAATTTTGTATTGATATTATTTTATTTTCTGCTCACTTCTCTACCATTTGTAAGATTGATATTTATTTTGAGAGAGCAAAATAAAAATGTTTCCTTATTAAAGTTGATTTGCAAGATATGTAGAAAGTATCTGTATTTTGAAGCAAACTTCCAACAATTTTTTAGGGATAATAGTGACAAGATGTATGATTTTTAAATTCAAATTTAAATATTTCATTTAAATATTTGTAAAAAGATGTCAACAATTTAAATTTAATTTATTTTAATATACTTTATTTATGAATTGGATGTAGAATGACCAAAGAAAGACAATTCTTCAAAGTAAATCCTGCTTTTTTGGGATAAATTTTATGAGTCATTTTACTTTTCAAATGCATAAAGTAGTAACATTCCAACTTCTTTCACTGTTATTAATGTAGGCTTTATTAAGGAAAATAACTTTTACACCATGTAATATTCCAGCACATGAAACTACCTGTATTTTTAATTTAGTGTTCTCCATTATTCCTAAATTACTGTAATATAAAATATGAAAAATTTTCCCATTTATAATCCGCAGATTATGTTTTAGAAGATATATGATGAATATATCATCAGTTTGGTATAAAAAGTTTTACCGATTAAGTAATTTAAATAAACTATTTACTAAATCTAAATAATTTAACTATTAAAAACAGAGCTAATACAATTTCAATGTTAGCCATTACATAATCCATCTCGAAGTGAGTTCTATTTACATAACTGAAAGGAAAGTCAGACCACTTCACTCGTTCTTTGCTTCTGCACACACACACACACACACAGCGGAGTGATGTAAAATATATCACCACAGAACTACCCCACCAGCTACTTGGACAGCATGTACTAGGAACGAGTCTTATCAGGAGGGAATCGAAATCAAACTATCCAACCAGAACGTGTTATAATGGGAAAAGCATCTGAAGATTCTAGTGGAACTGAAGGAGACTAGGAAGGTGTTGAAGTTAGCTAAGAATCATGTAACACGACTTCAGTACGTCTATTGAAACGTGTTTTCATAGACTGTTAAGATCAATTTTTAAAAATTTCGCTTTTTTATTTAACTTTAAATGGTCTAGTATATGGTTGTTGAAGGGGTTTTCGCACAGTATCTATACGCAGAAACACATAGGTACAATTTGTAATGTCTTGATACATAAAACCAATTTCATTCCCAGTGTCTAGAAACAGGTATTGGTCTCAGTGACGGAATTTTATCTCTCAACAAATTAACGTAGTTAAGTGAATTTTCATTTGCTGTGGAACAGGAGCGAAAGTATTCTTCAGGGAATCGAAGGGGGAGAACCATAAGTAAACTCGGCACTTGAAGCACCCAAATATTCTTTTAGAGATGGTTGGTTGGATTTTATGGCGAAAGGTCTAAAATTGGACATGCTACGCCAAAAAACATATTTTTGATATTTCCTTTTTTATTAATTAATTTTTGTTCTAATTTAAATTTTTATTTTTGTTAAGACCCACACATTCAAACTTTAAAAAAAAATTATGTATATATATATAATTTTAAAATTTAAATTTGCAGTTAAATTTAATGTAAAAAACTATTGCCCATAAAAAAGCGAATAGGTGTCTATAGGGTAGATCCCCTATTAAATCAAAAAGTTGGTTTAAAAAAGTGTAACCGTTCTTAGCATGACATATTACAATATGATGTATAAGGTTCATCACACGTCTCACACCATGGGTTTAATTCATATAGAAACAAATACAATATATATGCGTGAAACGTGTGTGTCCGATACGTAGGCGAGTTAATCTTACATCGGCAATTCGTAACGATAACACTGATGAAATGCAATTTGGAAAGATAGCGCATAGTTTGTTCGAGACCTGCATGTTCCAGAACTCCTGCCATAGAGAATAAATGTGCTTTTTTACAACCTTTCTCACATCTAAAAGAGGGACAGTTGAATGAAGTAAAGATGATGCAGCTCCATCAGCAATTTAGTTGCCCTCAAGACCTATGTGACTTGGGATCCATCAGAACTTTATATCATATCCCTTGTTAGCAATGGAATCTAATATTGAGAAAATCTCGGACACAACCGAATGACAGTCAAAATTTGAGTTTAAAACGCCTCTACTCTAATACTGTCGGTATACACGCAAAATTTGAAAGAAAATTTACGGTATTCACAAGCTGAAGGGCTTGAAATATAACCGTAGCTGCAGCGATAAAAATAGAGCATATATGTATACAAGTGCTGAGTTATATATATAATGGAGCATAAACATATATATAATATAAATGTATATAACATATACATAATATAAATGTATATGTAATATATATATTGTTACAAATTTATCAATAATTATTGTATATGTCTTAAAATATCCCAGACAGATCGGAAATACTCACATTTTGGGCAAAAATTTCGGAATTAAGACGTGTTATACGTTAAAAGCGGGTTTCTAATGATTTGGTGACTTGGCGATGGTTTGGCGAGAAATAGATACTTCTGGAAACATCCATCACCTAAGCTCTAGGACCAACATTTAGCGAGATAGCCTAGAAGGTTCCAGAACCTTGGCGAAATTAGTATATTTCTCCGCCAAGTCAGGTATAAACACCGCAGCCCAACATAGATAGGCAGGTTTTGTATGGACAGTCAGTGAGTGAAGATGATTAGTCGTGACTGCTAGTTTAGAGAAGCTATTCTCTGCCTGAGGTATTTGAGACATGTGATTAGAAGCCGTTACTTATTGTATCCGACGAATTGTAGCTGTATAATTGTGATTATTACAGCTGGTATTTCTAGTGGAATTTTTACGAATAAAAGTCGTGTTCATTGAGTGGTTTCTTTCTTCAACTCTCAATCCACACGAACCCCGAAGCTCGGTACAACTGGTGTCAGAAGCGGGGTTGAAGAGTTGATGCAGCGTGTCACAAGAAAAATGGATATGGATTTAATGAAAAGTCTCGAAAAATTAGCATAGCAGATGCTGAGATGAGAGCTGGACAAGAAGAGATTAAAACCGAGATAACGGAAGAGATAAAATCTGGGCAGGAGAAGCTTAAATAGGAACTTAAGAAGGACATTGTAAGTGTTAAAGAAGAATTCTCCAACATCATTCAAGAGAAGATGAATGCAGTGGAAGCTAATGTAACTTCAGTTGAAACTAAGATTTTGGAGATCGAAGAAAACGTTGAAAAAGCATTAGACAATGTGAATAAGGTGATTGAAAGCTTGAAGAAACAAATGTCAAACAGACAAGAGGAACCCAATGTGGCATTTATGCCTTCCCTAGCCATGATTAAACTCTCAACATTCGATGGAAAATCCTCCTAGCAGGTATACAAGACCCAGTTTATGATGGTAGCGGAAGCAAATGGATGGAATCCCCGGACCCAAGCTTTTCACCTGGCGGCTTCTTTAAGAGGAGACTCGGCCGATATCCTCAAGACGCTTCCGGAAGAGCAGAGACACGATTTCCAATCCCTCTCGAGTGCGCTTGAGCTGCAGTTTGGAGAAAAGTGCATAAAGAATATAGCAGATTACAGTTAAAATTCCGCTATTAAAAAGCGGGTGAAAGTCTGCAAGAATTGGCTGCCGATATTCAGTGACTTTCCCATTTAGCATTTTCGGACTGCCCAGCTGAGACACGTCAAGATCTGGCTCTCCATCATTTTATCGATAGTGTGCGGGATCCGGAGATACAGAAAGCACTTAGACTCGCCGATGTCAAAGATATCGGATCTGCTGTAATCTACGCACTTAAGGTATAGGATGCCCAGCAGGCCGCGCGTAAAGACCGACACTCATTCAGAGCCGTCTCTGCTACTGATACAGACTATGATCTAAGAAAACAAATTGAAGATCTGCGGCGAAAGGTCCGTAGCTTAGAACTGAGTAAAGGTGGCAGAAACACGAAAGTTCAGTTTTGGACTTGCGGTGCAGTCGGACACGTCCGAAGAGACTGCCCAAAACCAAAAGATGGTGAAAATGATCTTCCACCACAGCAAGGAAGGATTCAACGAATCCAGAAGTTTGAAATACATCATCACAAAGGAACTCCTTATGGAAATGCTGATGCAGTATCAAAGAAACCGTGTAATGGAAGCTGCCGTAATTTGTCTAGAGTAGAGAAGAATTATCAATTAGTAAATCCTTCGGTATGCCAAGTTACTGTTTCACCACCATCGAAACCAGACCCATGGAGTGATGAAGGACTTAGAGAAGCCCAAATAGAAGACCCAGATATAAATCCAATTTTTGAATTAAAAGAATTTTCCAGTATGAGACCAAGTTGGCATTACATCTCCACCCACAGTCCTGCTACTAAACAATATTGGGCTCTTTGGGACTCACTCCATATTAGAAATGGCGTGTTATACAGGAAATGGGAGCCCCATGATGGATGTAATTTCAAATGGCAGCTTGTTCTTCCAAAATCAAGAATTTCAGATGTTTTGAAAGAATTGCACAGTAGCTCAACTGGAGGCCACTTCGGATTAATGAAGACTCTACAAAAAGTTCAAGAACGCTTCTATTGGAGCAAAACTCGACAAGATGTAGAGAAATTGTGCCAATCTTGTGATGACTGTGTGGTACGTAAGGTACCAAAGAAACGTAGCCGAGGAAGATTGCAGCGGTATAATGTAGGAGCTCCTTTTGAGAGGATAGCATTGGACATTTTGGGTCCTTTACCACGATCTTCAAATGGCAACAAATACATCCTAGTTGTCATGGACTACTTTACTAAGTGGGTTGAAGCATTTTCAATCCCTGATCAAGAAGCGACTACAGTAGCCGAGGTTCTAGTGCAGCAATGGGTTTCCAGATTCGGCGCACCCTTTCAAATTCATTCAGATCAAGGGACAAATTTCACCTCTGATGTGTTTAAAGGAATGTGTCAAATTCTCGGAATAGACAAGACGCAGACCACGCCATTAAACCCGCAATCGGACGGCATGCTAGAGAGGTTTAACCGAACAATCTTAAATAATCTCTCACTTATGGTTTCCAGAAATCAGCAAGATTGGAATTTGAAGTTACCGCTGTTTCTGCTTGCATATCGCAGTGCTGTCCATGAGACTACCAGATATACTCCATCACAAATGCTCTTTGGTCACGAACTTCGTCTCCCTTGTGATCTTCAGTTTGGTCATCCACCGGATACATCTTCATCGCCAGAGGAATACATTCGAGACCTTCAGCCAATTCTTGAAGATGTCCATATCTTTGCTCGCGGCCGAATCAACCTGACGACCGAAAGAATGAAGACAAGGTATGACACAAGAACGACAGGACATGAATTTCAGGAATGTGATAAAGTTTGGTTGTGGAACCCGATTCGACGTAAAGGACTTTCTTCAAAGTTGCAAGCCAATTGGGAAGGTCCCTACACAGTCCTAAAAAGACTGAATGACGTCGTGGTTCGTATAAGGAAATCATCTTCAAAACCAAAGCTAGTAGATTGTGATAGATTAGCTCCTTATCGTAATGTAAAGTAAAAATTAGTTTCTTTGTAAATAGTATAGATAATTTTAATATTTTCTATTTTTTGTAGTTGTATTTTTAATTGTTTATGTATGTAATGTGTTCCATATCCTTTTGAAATGTTAATTCTTTTATATTAAACTTGGTTTCCTATCAGGGGATTGTACTGCCCGGGACGTGCAGTCCTTGAGAGGGGGCAATGTTACAAATTTATAAATAAGTATTATATATGTCTTAAAATATCTCAGACTGATTGGAAATACTCACACACATTTTGGGCAAAAATTGCGGTATTCAGACGTGTTATACGTTAAAATTTGGTTTTTAATGATTTGGTGACTTGGCGATGGTTTGGCGAGATTTTTGGCGAGTAATAGATACTTCTGGAAACATCTATCACCTAAGCTCTAGGACCAGTATTTAGCGAGATAGTCTAGAAGCTTCCAGAACCTTGGTGAAATTAGTAGATTTCTCCGCGAAGTCAGGTATAAATACCGCAGCCCAACATAGGTAGGCAGGTTTTGTATAGACAGTCAGTGAGTGAAGACGATTAGTCGTGACTGCTAGTTTAGAAAAGCTGTTCTCTGCCTGAGGTATTTGAGACCTGTGATTGGAAGCTGTTACTTATTGTATCCGACGAATTGTAGCTGTATAATTGTGATTATTACAGCTGGTATTTCTAGTGGAATTTTTACGAATAAAAGTCGTGTTCTTTGTGTGGTTGCTTTCTTCAACTCTCAATCCACACGAACCCCGAAGCTCGGTACAATATGAATGTATATACCGGGTGAGCCAAAAGTTCGTTACAATTTTAAAAATTCATAAAAAAAGCAGAAAGTGAGATAAAGAAGGTGCGGTTTGCAAGAAAGGGCTCACAAAGTAGTCGGATATTTTTTAGCAGCAAAAAAAGTTTTAGCTAAAAAGTCACCTATAGATGGCGCTGACATCGAGAGATTCAGCAGAATTATGCAAATTAATCTTGAGATAAAAGGCCGTGATACTCGAGAATTTCTCATTCGCTTTCAGAATGTTATCATTACCCGATCGAGCGTGGTTGGTGAAGTTGTTCTATTTAAACGGAGAGTCAGCAACTATTGCGTTGCGAAAATTTCGCACGACGAAAGGACTGAAGACGAAGAAAGGCCCCATATCGTGTCCTGGAATAGTCAAGCTTGTCAAGAGGTTCGAGGAAACTGGCTCTTTGGAGGTTCGGCCACGCAGTGGAAGACCCTCGTTGGCGGAGAGCCGAATTACTGCGGTGGAAACCACAATGAATGATTTAGCGGCGGAATCGTCCATTACGAGTAGCAGTGCTCGCGAAGCTGGAAGAATATTGGATGTGCCTCAATCATCGATTCGACATATCCTCCACGGGATATTGATTCTCTATCCCTACAAACTGCAGTCACTGCAGGAGCTACAACCGGGAGACACAGCTATGCGGGAATCATTTGCCGAGTGGGCTATGGCAAGAATCGAAAACGACCCTCAGTGGTTGTTCAACGTTTTCTGGACGGATGAGGCGCACTTCACACTACACGGGGATGTCAACACCCATAACACTCGTATATGGGCAACATCTAATCCTCGTGAATACACGACGAAATCTCTGCATCCAGCCAAGTTGACAGTCTGGTGTGGCTTCACCTCATCTTTCATTGTCGGACCTTTCTTCTTTGAAGAACTGTGTCCCAGATTGGGCTGGAAAACGCGCATAATAACCGCTAAGCGTTACCTCACTCTTTTGCGTGACAAAGTCGTGCCCGCATTAAATCAAAGATGTGTGTTATCTGTAATAAACTTTATGCAGGATGACGCACCACCACATTATGCCAATCCAGTAAAACGATTCCTTTTGAGTACCTTTGGTGAAGAGAGACTGATCAGTCGAGGTTGCAAGATCGCATGACCTCCACGATCACCCGACCTCACTCCGGTCGACTTCTGGTTGTGGGGCTATTTGAAATCACGTGTGTACCGTTCATCTCCTTCAACACTGGCCGAACTCAAAGATTCCATCTGTCGTGAGGTTTCTGCAATTCATTCCGACATATTGCATTCAGCTGTAACGGGCGTTGCGAGTCGCCCTAGTTGTGTCGTACAGTGTACTGGAGGTCATGTTGAACAACTGTTATTATCAGAATAAATGAATGGAGCGTACTGTTGTCCTTTTCATTGTGTTTCGGACAGTTAGTGCCATCTAATGGCGACTTTTTTTAACTAAAACTTTTTTTGCTGCAAAAAAAAAATCCAACTACCTTGTGAGCCCTTTCTTGCAAACCGCACTTCTTTATCTTACTTTCTTCTTTTTTTTTATGAATTTTTAAAATTGTAACGAACTTTTGGCTTACCCGGTATATACATATATATATATGTATGTATATATGTACATGTATATATATATATATGTATATATATATTTTTTTTAAGTACGCGGCACATTTTAACACTAACATGAAAAACGCAATACACACAACTTAAACATTCATTTACTTATGAAAACATTAATTTTTATAAAAACTTTAGTTTCGAAATATATGACTAAAATTGTAATGAAAAACAAAATTACCCACCTAATCTTCATCGCTCTCCGAATAGTTACTTTTCGGCGAATATATCGTTTTTATCGCACCTAAAAAAAAAAAAAAAAAAAAAAATCTGTTATGATTTCCTGATGATTCTTTCTTTAACTTACTCCGCGAAAACGTAAAGTCAGTATATCCTTATCCATACTTTTTAATTTTCACATGCAACACAAAAGCTCCAAAAATCGAATATCGAAACTCAGTGCTTCAGGATTATTCTGTAATAGTTTCAAGGGTTACATACTGAACGCGCATGTAAAACGAAAAGCACTTTATACTTACGTAATCCGAACCGGTAAACCAGTCTGACGCACTTTATCGCATTCTTGCGCATTTTACTCTCTGTACGCTTTTCTACTATTTAGCGACCAAATGTTATTGATAAAACAAATTTTCTATAACAAATTCAAGTTTTGCAAGAAGTCACAAAAAGGATAAAATGTATAAATAAAGACTGAACTATATTTCTTTTATGTTCTTTGGCAATATTTTTTTATTTTATTTTCTAAGTTTTTATTTCATAATCATTGGAATCAGTAAATAGCTGATCCAACAATTTAATGCATGAAATATTAATTTTAAAATATTAAATGCTTAACTGATAAATAAGATTAAATTATATTCTTTTCTCTAATAAAATGATTAAACTATTCTCAAGCTGGATATCACAACATTTTGCCTCTTTGATAACAAGTGGTGTTTTGAATAATTTCAACCAATATCTGGGCTTTAAATTTAATATTTTTATGTTATAAATTACGGTAAGAAAAACAACCAACACAAAATAATGTCTACTATCAAAATTGCCTTTAACATCTGTATTTTCTGTAAAATAATCGAATAAAACTCATAAGAGAGATATCGTGCAATTAAAAACAATTAATAAATTAAGCAATATAAATATGGAAGATTAACTTAATTATGCTTAAAACAATAGAATAAACATGCAATTTACAAATGCAGTATTTTAAACATTTGTTATTTTGAAATTGTATAGTGAATTTCAAAATTAGAAGCATCTCTGAACTCAAGACAGATAACTTTTTTTTTAACTATTTCTCTTATCATATTCATTTTAATTGTTTACCTTACTAATTTACTTTGTTTACAATTATGTTTAAGTTCTTTATTTAACTTCAATTCATTAAAAAGAAAAACTGAAAGTAAATAAAAATGATTCTGATAAAATTATATCTAGGTCAAAATTGTCATTATAATCAGACTTTGTAAATTGATAAAGCAGAACAAAATTATGTTTTAATTGTATTTTTATGTGTGTATGTATATATGTAAGATTAAATAGATTATTTACCCATTATCCTGTTGACCATTTACTATAACAATACAACCATTAACATTACTATAAAAGAATCAAGTGATCAAAATGTCAAAAATATCAAATATTTGAAATTTTAATCACTTTCTCCAAAATCTAAAAGGACAAAGATTTTTTTTTAATTTGTGGCATATAATCTGTCAATTCCTACAGAAATTGTAAAATTTACTATTTTTAGTATTATATTTTCACACACACACAAGTTTGTAATATTTTAGATACAAAAATATTTCGTTAAGAAATCTACAATGATTTTAATGGTTAACAGGGTTATACATAAATGACAAGTACAAGATTTAACGACAAATACAAAACTTGTCGTTAAATCGAGCTGAAGAAATTTGCTCCGTTTCTCGCACATGCACGTAACTGCTTAGACGTCTATTTCTCGCGCATGCGCGTAATTGTATAGAAATTTAAACCTAGGCTGACAATAAACGGTTAGAAAAGGCTGCTTAACATTTTGCTACTTACGAGAAAAGCATATTTGCAGTTCATAATACATGATTACATATTTTAGATATCTTGTAATCTGAGAAATTCCTACTCATTTGTTATTTATTAGCAAAAAAATATTATGAAGAATTAAACATTCAAAATTTTTTGCCTATGAATTTTAGTTTGAATAATTTAATGATTCTAGATTCCAAAATTCACAAATTCAAGTGTTAAATCTTTTAACATTTATGGAGTTAAATAATATTATTTAATAAATGATTGCCCATTTCTAGATATGTGATTATATTTCGAATAATTTGCGCCTTTTTATGTACATTTTTTAAATATTTGGTTTTTATAGTTGGATAATTATGCTCAATATTGAATCATAGTAACTTTTTTCTTTAAATCTATTGCTGAATTAAAACATTTTGCCCTGAATGTGTGTCTTTATACTTGAAAATTATTTCAAACATTTAACTTTTATCTTTAGCCATATAATTAATTGACACTTAACTGTTTTTGTATTCAAATAGATATTCCAATTATACTGAAATGCATAGGATTAAGCTGTTATTAATATTGTCAGTTTTATTAAGAGAAATATAGATAAATGGAATACATAAAACTTAAATTCAATTTGCCATTTTAGTGTGATGTGAAATTAACTTTGCAAAGTAATCAAGTAGAATTCTTTTCGAAGATTTTTTCGAAGATGCTTAATCTGATATGAAATGTTTTCCTCAATTTAAAATGAAATTCTACGGTATAATATATACATACACCTATACCTTTATATTTTTTAAATGCCTACTCCCTACAAAAAAAAAAAAAAAAAAAAAAAAAAAAAGAAGAAGAATTGATACCAAATAGCATGCTACAAAAAAGTAAGGATTTTATTTACATCCAGAATATTTCACTATTTGGAGACTAAAATCTGTATATTTATTTTAAAATATTTATATCATTCTGAAATTCCGCAACTCCTGTAATTTTCGTTGAGAGTTAATAAAAGAGTAAACTGATAAATAATAAATAATTGCCTGATAGTTTGTAATGTTGCTTAATTTCAAAGAAGGCAATGAATTTTCTTTAGAAATGAACGTTGTCATTTTTAATACGTTGATAAAGCCAAATGATTGCATATCCTAAAATTGAAGTACTCGTGTATTTGAAATATACAACACCTCTAATATTTAAGTTTTCATTTTTTTAAATATATATATATTTTCCAAGCAATAAAATGAGATTGTTTCTGTGGATTATTTTTGTTTGTGTAAAACAAAATTTGGTTGCCGATAAGAACAACAAAAGCAGTGTTAAGTTCATACTACCATACAGAACATGTTAAAAATCTAAGAATTTGTAACATGTAACAATAGGAATAAGAAGTATCTTGTGTGTATTGACAAATATATTTATGTGCATCGAGAACTGTTGTGGCTGAATATTCGTGTTTCATTTTGTTGCAATGAAAATATAAATGCATTTTTTTAAATGTGGCAACAAAAAGTCAGCATTTATAATTATTGTATTCTGAATTTAAATATATTTTTATCACTGTAGGGATATATGCGTTTTCCTTTTTTTTCCCCTTTGTTTTGTGTGTTTAATCTTGGTATTTTTGCATGGGCTTGCTCGACACTTACAAGTGGCTGTCATTTCAGAAAAACTGTTACGATTGATTATTGCATGAAAGATTTTATTCAATCCCTTCATTTTAAATTTAGTCACATTTAAATAAATATTCAAGAAAGTCAAACCAGAGACATGGAATCAATAACTGAAGCAAAAAAAAAAAATTTTTTTTTTCAGATGTTTTCTTCGTTTAAATTCATTTCTACCATTAACATCTGGTTTGATAGTTTAAATATAGTAAATAAAATAATGCAAAATTCTTAAGATAATTAACAAATTGTGACTGACAATTTACAAAATCTCAGTTCAGAACTAAATTATTGTAAATCAGATGAAGCAAATAAAGAAGCATCTACCACTGCAAGTATCGGTGGTGATCATTTGGGGTAGAACTAATTTTCAACTAAGTCGAAACAGGGTTACAAACCTGGAAAAGAAACTATTTCACGATGAACACTTGTTTCTTTAATTACTGAAAAATTTAATCAATTAAGAAATCATTACAATTACTTCATTATATACCTTATTTACTAGTACATACCTAATTTAAAAAAAAACTGGAGTGACAATGAAATTTTGAATCAAAGAACAAAAATTAACAGATACTAAAAATGTTAATGAAAAAGACAGTAATCGGTTAAATTTGTTCAAAGAAATAAAGTAAATTTTATAAAAGAAGATATTTTAAATCATATTATTGATGTTTTAAAATATTTTTATGAAAACAATCTTATGAATACATTTCCAAATATATAGAAATTGCTTTACAGATTTCTTTAACCAGTCCAGTTTTGGTAGCTACTAGAAAGCAAATGTTTTCAAACCATAAAATTATAAATGAAAACATATGATCTATACCATGGCACTGGAGAGTTTCTCAGACTTCTCAATTATATTCATAGAAAATGAAATTTTGTGTAAATTAAATATAAAAGAATTGATATGACCGTTTGTAGCTGCTAAAGCCATATTTTACTTAAATTTTTTTTATCATTGTTATGTTTTTAAAATAAATGAAAAAATAAAAAAAACAATAACACAAATATGTTTTAATATTATAACTTTAAATCCTTTCAGTTCGAAAGTCAAATTTTGAATACAACAAAAGAATATTTCACAAAAAAAATTGTATAACTTTATGAAAGTAGAACAGACCCCATAAAGGAGCACCAAATTTTAATTTGAACAAGAGTGGAATAATATTGCTTGGCTCTAAAATAATAACTTGAACCTTAGGCAGGAATATTTGTAATGGTTCAGAATGCACACTTTAAACCACAGATCACTTATATAAATATTCCTGCTAAACAAAATAATAATAGGAAAGAAAAAATCTTTTATTTTTCAAATTTGAAAAACAATTATCCACAATCCAATTGAAATTTATAAAATAAATTCATCTGATTTTTTTATAATTAAACGTTTTAAAATTCAGATACTAGAATATAATATCTTGAATTATCTGAGGCGAATGGTAAATGCTTTAGTTGTTCGTTCAACTTGAGAATTTGATTTGCACTATGAGCTGGGATGATCGAAGGAATTCGAAGCCCAAAATAAAATTAAAAGTCCCTATCTAATTAGTCCAAATATGCAAAAAATGATTGCTCAGCAACAAATGGGAGAAGATTCATATTGTTAGAAATTAAAATCAAAATTATGAAATAGAGACACATGTATAATGAGACATTGTTTTTAAGGAAGTAAAGAGTTACTCATTGTTCAGTGATAGTTATGTATTAAAGTTTTGTTTTTGAAATTTTCATGATAAAATTTCTGAATAAAGAACATTTTAAAATTAAATTTTTGGAAGTTTTTTCAACAATGAAACCAAAGTTAAAGTGTAAAAATTGTATGACAGATTAATGTTTAAAAATTTTTAAATAATTACATTTTCCTTGTAAAGTTTTTGCAAAAATAAAATATTTATTCTATGCATCTCATTGATAATAAACTTTATTAAGTCCCACAAACAGATTTCACATTGCATAACCAGACAGGTGAAAAATTATATATATTATGCTTCTGTATACTTTTCATGCAGAAGAATTTTTTATTGATCGTAGAAACATATTTGCTATAAGTTATGTATTAAACTTCTGGAAGAAAAATGGTTTTGAAATCTGAACTTTTGATAGTTGCTCTGTTTGCATGCATGTCTATCACATATCAATAGTGAGTTGGATTTAACTTAGAAACACTTTATACAAAGTAGACAGTTTTACTATGGTGAAACATCTCCAACATTGTCAGTCAGTTAATTAGCCTTAAATATTGAATTTCTTTCTGATGCATTTAATCACAACGAATTAATAATTAAAACGACTATAATTACTACCGGCAACAGACTAGCATAAATTATTAAAAGTTCACAATAGAATACTAAATAATAGGAAAACTTAACATCGCTTCCCCATTAATAGTTATGGGAAAACATTAATAATTCAATTATTCATAATATATAAGGACACTGTCTAATTCATGTGGAACTTGGGGTTACAGAGAGATTTTATGACAAAAATGTTGCAATTCATTTATGATTAAAGCATATATTTAACTATAAATGTAATTTTGAAGAAAAAAAAATTATTTGTATAAAAAATATATCACTTTATATTTTACTTTTTTTATCTATAAATAAAGTCCCAGAACAAAAATTGTAAGTGCTTGAATGACCATTAAGCATTTTCTCTCCCTATTGAGTATTTTTCTCTTTATTAAACAATAAAGGTATATACACACACATGAAGTTTTTAAACTAATTTTAGATTTGTACAATTCTAAGCTAATCAACCGAAATATAGATCTTAAATATAACTTATATAATAGAGACACACTTATTTAAACGTTGATAAAAAAAAATAAAAAAACTTCCATATGTATATACACAGCTATTTAAAATAAAATAATATATAAGTATTACTATAAAAGAGTAATGTTAATTATATTTTAGCGATTAGATAACGAAAACATATAATACGTTAACAAACTTAAATAATTAATGAAACAAAATAAAGTGCTAATGAATAATCTACAACTGTTCCCAACCTTTTCTAAGTTAAATTAAATCCCTATGTAAACGAAGAGCAGACAGCCCTCTCTGTTTCCATTTTAAGCATCAATATGCATGCGCGAGAAACGGAGCAAATTTCTTTAGCGCTCGATTTAACAAGTTGACACGAACACTTCGCAAATATCTGACGAATATTCGCATTCTATCTGACGTCATACTGTCACGCGGTATGCACAATAAATAGTGAAAAATATATTTCTTTCTGAAAAATAGTTTTTAAAGGGTTTAAAAATTAAGAAGTTATCTGAAAATTAATTAGCATCACAAAAAAACGATTCTTTAGAAAAAATAGTATCCGTTAAATAAAAAAAAAATAGAGCTAAAACTAACTGTCTTAATTTTGCTGGCCAACAATAGCTAGAATCTGTTAGTCCACTACTTATCATCCAGCACTGGCCCGGTTTATTTTGGCCAGCACTCATCCGTGGCCATAATGGCCGGAGTTTGGCCATCAAACAACCATGAGCGGCTTGCCATGGCCAACAGAAAACCGGCTTGGCCAGCAGCGGCCCTGATTTTTACTGGCAGTTTGTGTTTGCTGGGTAAGCCCGTTTTAATAAAACGGACATCACATAGGTTTGTTAATAAAAGATGAGTTTTTGTTCGAGTGAGAAAAGATTGGATGCTGTGAAAACGAGCATCAAATAATCTCTTCATTGCAGGAGTAATAGCCAAGGAGCGTAAAAGGTGGTGAATGTCAGACATGGTCTTGGTGTAATAAGTGAGAGACAGCCTCATTCGTCTCGGGTCTAAAGGCAGTTGATTACAAATTGCATATAGACTCTTGGCGAGTGATGTGCGGAATGCGCTTGAACATGTTCTCAACGCAAAGTGATGACTGTGTCTAGTCTGTATAAGACCGAAGACCTACCAGATCCATGTACAACTCAATCGTAGTCGATACTACATAAAATTAGTGACTGGTAAACTCGGAGGAGTGACGTGCGATCAGCACCCCAAGATGTACTTGAAAGCACCTTGAGGATATTAAGCGATCGCTCGCACTTCTTCCGCAAATGTAACACATGTGGAGAAAAGTTAATTTTCGGTGAATTATTACATCACGAAATTTTACTTCATTGACCACAGGTATGGGGTGTATTGTTTACATGGATCACAGGATCATTATGTAGGATGGTCTTCTTGCAGAAATCATCACAGCAACTCATGCTGGGAGATAAAGTGAAGTCATTCGCTGCACGCCATGCAGCTACTTTATTGCCTGATGTTTGTCAAAAGCTGTTTGTAATTGTCTGTCAAATAATCGCAAATTTGATCCTTGGCTAGATATTTGCAGGCCATCCACATACATTGTGCCATGAACAGAATGTGAAAGAAGATGAAGAATGCTACTGTTGTATAGGTTAAAATGGATAACACTTAAAATACTGCGTTGACACACAACCTCAGATTGGATAAAATTATTATAGGTAAAGTATCCAATACTTATTTTAAAAACATGGGAGCGTAAAAATTTTTGAAGAAATATCGGAAGATTACCCCTAAAGCCAAAATCATATAAAGAATGCAGAATTCCATATCGCCATGTATGGTTGTATGCCGTAAGAAAATGGAAACCAGATGATCCCTCCGCACAAAAACATTACGGATTTGGAATAATAAATCCAAATAAAGGATATTATCAAGAGTTGATCTTCCTTTACGAAAGCCACTGTGATTTATGTGAATACATTTAATTATTTCAAAGACATATACGAGACGGTCGTTAACCATACATTCGAGAGTCTTACACAACAACTCGTCAGAGCTATTGGTCGATAATGTGAAGGAACACAAGGATCCTTATCAGCCTTAAGAACCGGAATCGCTATTGCTTCTCTCAAAAGTGGTGGAAATTTGTTTTCAGTCCAGATCCTGCTGAACAAAAACAATAAGTCCACAAGGGAATCTGGACTTAAATGACGAAGCATTTGATAGCTGATTCTATCAGGTCCAAGCTAGTATCATTGGACTGCTGTAAATCTTTCTTCAATTCCAACATTTGAAATTCACAGTTGTACAGCAAGGCCTCACCATGATTGAAACGAAATGGTGTTCTCTGAGCGTGACCATTAGGTCTTAAGAATGAAGAAGTATAAAAGTCATTGTTGGAGACGTAAGAAAAGGTTGCACCAAAGACGTTAGCGATGTCCATAAAAAGTATATAGCAGCTCAGGATTTTAAGATGGGAATTGAGAATTCATCAATATTCCATGTGCTGCTTTCACTTTTCTCTACAGTTGTTTACTGGATTTGAAAGAAGTAATTGAGTATACATAGCAAGACTAAGATTCCTTCTGATTTCGACGACGAGATCTGCGATCTAATGCTTTAGCTCTCTTGAAAGCGATAAGATTCTATATTGTAGGGTATCTTCTAAACAATCCCCATGATTAAGATATTTAATTTAATTTTTTTATTATATTTTTAATTTATTATTTATTTATTATTTAATAATATTTTTTAAAAAGCCCAAGCAACATTAACAATTTAAAAAACAAAAATCAGTGTCTATATTATTTTGAAACCTAATTTTAGAATATATAAAAGGAAAAATTCAAATGTATATATAATTTAAAATTTTAAAAAAACAATTTAGATAAAAAGTAGGAATCCTAGAGCCCTTAAAAAAACGAAGAGGTTTCAATAGGATGGATCCCCTATTATATCAAATTAAGTTATAAAATCAGTTTTTAAAAAAAGTGTAAACGCTGCTGGTTAAAATCTTGACATGAAATGAAAATTTGATTAACAGTAAAAAATTCATCATCGCTTCACACAATGGATTTAGTTCACTTAAAAACAAATGTCTGTGTACGATACGAAGCCGAGTTAATATAACATCCACACTTCGTAACGGTATAACTGATTATGAGTTGATGGTTGGGAAAATGGTATGGAGTCTGTTTCCGACTTGCAAATCCCATGATTCTTCCCCAAACAGAGTAAACAAATATTTTTACACTATGTCTCACATCAAAGAGCGGATCAGATGGTAATATTGGTCCCAATGCAGCCTTAGTAGATGCATATTCTCTCTCATTTCCATTTAGATCTACTTGGCTTGGTATCCAACAAAATACAATTTCATTTCCATATCCCGCAAGGGAATACGTGCTTTGAAAATTTGGACACAGCAGGGTTACAGGTAAAACTGTTGTTTCTCGAAGCTTCTAAAATACTCATGCTGTCAGTGTAGACACAATATTGATGATACTTGTCTGTATTTACATGCTGAAGCACATAATATACTGTGGTTGCTTCAGCAGTAAAGATGGAACACGATGAATGTATACTGTAATTAAAATCTTCATTATTAATAAAAATTCCACAGCTCATAGGTCCTGCTGTTTTAGAACCATCTGTGAATACAGGTTTATATGATTGATACTGACAGCGATGAGAAAAGTACAGCTGTTGAAAAACAATAGATGTGTCCGATTTTCTATTCTGAACAAAGGTATTAATAAAAGTATTTGTTGGGTCATGCCAAGGTGGAAATTCGTCAACAAACTCTATCCGAACATCACATAAGTCTGTGAGCCACAGATATGATTTGGCTCTTGTGAGAAAAGGTGGGATGCTTATTGGGCAAACATAAAATAGTCTTTTAAGAAACGCACTAGGAACCATGGAACGTAATTGGTATGTTTGGTCGGCATAATCTTAGTGTAATAACTAAGAGTTTGCTGCATTCGTCTTAGGTCTAAAGATAATTGTTGACAAATCACGTATAGACTCTGGAAGAGGGATGTGCAGAATGTCTAAAAACATATCCTCAAAGCAGAGTGATGAACTCTCTCTAATCTTCGTAAAATAGCAGATCTAGCAGATCCATAAGCAACACATATGTAGTCAATGTGGGACAAAATCAATGACTGATAAACACGAAGGAGTGATGTGCGATCTGCACCCCAAGATGTATTTGATAACACCTTGAGGATATTAAGCGATCACTCACACACACTTCTTCCGCAAATATAAAACATGAGGAAGAAAGATTAATTTATGGTCAAAGATAATACCCAGAAATTTCATTTCATTGACTACTTGTATTGGGATGTTGTTGATATTAATAACTGGATCATTGTGAAGGTTAGTTTTTCTACAGAAGTGGACACATCTACTCTTGCTTGGTGATAAAGAATGGCCATTCTCAGCACACCATGCAGCAAGCTTGTTAACTGCTGTTTGCAATTGTCTCTCAATTAAACGCAAATTTGACCCCTGACATGATATTTGCAGTTCGTCAACATAAAGTGTACCATTTACAGAAGGTGCTAACTGATGGAGGATGCTACTTTTGAAAAGGCTAAAAATGGTGACTTAATTACACCCTCGTCTTGAATAAAAGTATTAGAAAGTAGTGTTCCCCAATACGAACCTTAAAAACACGGCAGCTAAGAACTTTTGTAGCAATATCGGAAGATTACCCCGAAAGCCGAATCATATAACGAACGTATAATTTCATATAGCCATGTACGTTCGTATGCCTTCTCGATGTCAAAGAGAATGGAAAAGAAATGGTTCCTCCGCACAAAAGCGTTGCGAATTTGGGTTTCCAAATATATTACCAAGAGTGGATCTTCCTTTACGGAAGCTACTCTGATTATGATGTATACATTTATTTTTTTCTAAGATATACACGAGACGGGCGTTGGCCATACGTTCGAGAGTCTAACAAAAGCAACTCGTCAAAGCTATTGGTCGATAATGTGAAGGACCCTTACTAGTCTTAAGAACCTGAATCTCTATTGCTTTATTCCAAGCTGATGGAAATTTGTTTTTAGTCCAGATCCTATTGAACAATAATAATAAGCTCGATAGGGAGAGTGGACTTAAATTTCGAAGCATTTGATAACTGATTCCATCAGATCCTGGACTAGCATCATGGGCCTGTTTTAATGCCGCCTTCAATTCCAACATTCTAAATTCGCAGTAATAAGGCAAGATGTCACCATGGTTGAAACGAATTGGTGTTCGCTCAACGTGACCCTTAGTCCTTAAAATCGAAGCACATTAAGAGTCATTACTTAAGACAATAACAAAAGTTTCATTAGCAATGTCTTCAGGGTAAGAATATTCAACAAGGAATAGAAAAATCCTGATATATCCCACTGGATGTTTTCACTTTTCTCCACGAAACCTTACTGAATGTGAAAAAAGTAAGTGATAATACATAACGAGACCAAGATTCCTTCTGACTTCGACGAGAGCTCTGCGAGCTAATGCCTTAGCTCTCTTCAAGGCTATAAGATTCTCTGTTGTGGGGTACCTCCTAAATAACACCCATAACTTCCTCTGTTTTCTTTCCTTGCATTCTTTATTACACAAGGTTTGCTACGCCTGTGTGGTATAGGGGTACTCTTAGGAATTGTTGTATCAGCTGCATTCTTATTATTCTCGGTGACTTTATAAACTGCAATATCAATATCCTCGATTGTAATAATTTCATAATCAACAACTAATTGTGTAAATAATGTCCTATCTGCCCAACTGTACGTGTAAATAGGTAAGCGCTGTATTACACTACTACCTCTAGTCTGGGAAATAACGAGAGGAAAATCATCGCTATTATGCAGATCATTTCCTACTGCTTGACTTAACAATGGCAGCAGGGATGGTGAAAAAAGTCCAGAGAATAAGGTGTTCTTGTTGGTACATGGAAATTTGCCTTCTCGTTGGTAGAAAGTACACAGAAACTCTTATCTGAAATTAACCGCTCTGTCTGCTGACCACGAGAATTAATATTGTCACTTCGCGATAAAAGAGTAGTGACGCCAAATTCCACTAACAGCAAAAACTGTTGGCTGCTGATATATTAATGCATTGAGTTCCTCTTGGTGGATGACATCATGTGGTGGTAAATATAAACTACAGACTGTCATTAAGCATGAAATATGAATTCTTAGTTACAGTCTGTAGAGTAATATTTATTGGATGGGCAGTGCTGGGGAAATTATTAGATATTAATATACAAACACCTCCAGACACTGCACTATCGTCACCACATTCTTTTTTAAAGCTTTTAAACCAATGAATTGAAAAGTTATTGCTGGACTCCAGGAATGTTTTCTGAAGTGCAACACATGCGGGGTTGTATGCTGAAATTATAGACTTGATGTCATCATGATGGGTACGTAAACCATGGCAGTTCCAAGAAAAAAAGAAAGTTTTTGTTTAATTTGAAAAGCTCCTTTCACGGAGCTGGATAGCGTGTCATATAACATCTCCTCGAACGATAGATCTTCTTCGGATCAATGTAGACTAACAGCGTTAGCCTCCAGGGACAAGGCTTTATGGGTGGATATGGAGGATCTAGGAAAACCCTCCCTAAAAGGTTTTAGTTTATAAGATTTGGTGGCTTTTGACTTAGCCGAAGGAACTTTCCTCTTAGACATAGAAGTAGATGATGATTTTTTGTCTTATTGTTGATGTTTGGGGTAATTTAACAAGGGGAATTGACATGGATTCTGTTTGTGTAATAATGGATCTGGTGACGTGTTTTGCAACGGTGTATAGCTTACACCAGGAATTGGTCTACGTGAGGTAACTTGACGTCGAGCCTCAGTGTATGAACCGAGTTAAAGTAAATTTAACCGAGGTGATTTCCTTCTGAAGTGCCCACTGATGACAACTTCGAGAATAGGAGGGATGATCTCCTTTACAGATGGCACATTTCTCCTTTGCTGCGCAGATCGAGCTATCGTGGCCAACAACTGCGCAACGTACAGAAGTAAGTTGGCCCCTGGAAGCATTTCTCGAATGTCCAAATCGTATGCAGTGGAAGTATCGCACAGGGTTTTGAATATATGGCCGGACGGGTAAATTCAGATAAGCAGCTTTAATATGCTGTGGAAGGTCTGAGGACGCAAAAGTCAGAATGAGATATTTGGTATCAATAATCTTCCCGTCTCTTCTGACTGTAATGCGTTTAATTCCACAGACCTTTTGATGATGCAGATTTTCAAGAATTTCATCCTTTGGCGTATTCAACAAATCTCTTGCGGATACAACACCAAGTGAAAAGTTGAGACCACCATGAGGTAACACAGTTACCTTCTCCTAATTTTTGAAATTTTGATAGCATAGCCTCATGGGTATCATTTGCAACCTCAATCATTAATTCTCCAGATCTCAATTTTCGTACACTTTTTACTTCCCCTATATTTCCCGATATTCCTTTTTTGATTAGGAAGGGGAGCACCTTTTCAAATGTTCCCTCCTTCCTTTTAATTACAAAGAATTTAGCATTATTTGTATTAATTGGTTGCTGCCGTGGGATAAATGAAAATTTTTGATTCTCCAGAAATTAATAATAAAATTTCTGGACCTGACCACACCACTGTGTGGATATGGAGGTTCTAGAAGGAAGTTATTGTTTAATTTGAAAAGCTTTCCCGGATCAGGAAAATGTGTCACCTGACATCTTTTCGAGCCATAAATCTTTGTCGGATGGATGTATATTAACAGAATCAGCCTCCAGAGACAAGGCATTACGGGTGAATATGGAGTGTCTAGAACAGTGTTTCTTAAACTTTTTGGGACAATGGAGCACTTTAAAAATTTTAAATGTGTCACGGGCTCCTCTGTGAAAAAAATTGCTTAAACATCATTTATTACAAAATATTTTCTGTTTTATTTTTTAATTATTTTAATATTTTTATTTCAATAGTATAAAAAATTTGAAAAATTAAAATTTTTAATGTGAAGATTGTTGCTGCTTTTCCTTGATTTACTGATTGAATTATGGGATGGCTTTTGTGATTGTGGGATGGTGATGCTGGCTAACATATTCTTGGCGCAGCATGTCCACTTTTGGATTTTGCAACATGAATCCCAACCAGCATACTTACCTACAGATGCTGGCTGCCCTGGAAGTATCCTCCTTGCCTCAAGGTAGTCTCAATTTTTCACGTGTTGTTATTTCAACAAGGAATTGGAAAAATACGTCCAAGGATGAAATTCTTGAAACTCTGCAGGATCAGAAGGTCTGGAGTTAAACGTATAAGATTGAGAAGAGATGGAAAGTACATCGACACTAAGAATCTCATTTTGACCTTTACGTCCACAGATCTTCCACCAAATATAAAAGCTGCTTATATGAATCCATCTGTCAAGTCATATACCCCGAATCAATTCCGATGGTTCAAGCGGCAACACTTTGGACATTCACAGAACGCTTACAGGGTCAAACTGACTTGCATTTGCTGCGCAGCAGTTGGCCACGACCACTCGTTCTGCAGAGCGAAGGAGAGATGTGTCAACTGTCAAGGTGACCATTCTTCCTGTTCTCGAAATTGTCCCCAATGGGTACTTCAAAAAGAAATCAATACTGCTAAAATCATTAACAATTGCTAATAGACTGAGGCGAGGTGACAGGTTAACACATGGTACCCTAAATTTGAAGTTAGCTATGCAACCACTACAAGAAAATGACCAGATCAACAGGTACCCAAACCGAATCGGTTTCATCTCCACTTGTTAGATTGCTCCAAACAAAAAGAATAAAGCCAAAATCTATTTCAACAAGATTTAGTAAAAGAAAAACTCCTTTAGCTGAGTCAAAAGCGACAAAGGCATATAAATTAAAATAATCAAGGGAAGTTTCTACTAGACCCTCCGTATCTACCATTAAAGGCTGGTCCTCGGAGGCTGATGGTGTTTCCTTACATCCCTCGAGCGAAAACTTTTCGCTCGAAAAAGATGTCAGAGTAAATTCCATCCAGCTCAAGAGAGGAACTTCTAGAACTAAATAATAACTTCCTTCGTTTATTGGAACTGCCAAGGTTTGCGTTCTACTCATGATTACATCAAGTCAATAATTTCAGCTTTTAACCCCACTTGTGTTACACTTCAGGAAACTTTCCTGAAGTTCCACAATAGTTTATCCCTTCGTGGCTTTAAAAGCTTTAAAAAAGATTGTGGTGATGATGGTGCAGTGTCTGGAGGCGTATATATAAAAACATAATATTTTCCCCAGAACTGTCCCTCCATTGAATACTACTCTACAAACTTTTGCTGTAGGAATTAATACTTTATGCTTATTAAAATTCTGTAGTTTATATTTACCACCACATGATACCATCCGCCAGGAGGAACTCGATGCATTAATAGATTACGAGCCAATAAAATTTCTGCTGTTATGTGACATTAACGGCCATAGTTCTTTGTGGGGAAATGATGATACTAATTCACGCGATCGGTAGATAAAGCGTTTTATTTCTGAAAACACTCTCTGCCTACTTAATACTGATGAGAAAACATATTTTCATGCATCCACAATAACATTTTACTCTCTCGATCTGGCCATTTGCTCACCATCACTGCTGCCATTGTTAAATTCTATAGTAGCAATTGATCTGTACAACAGCGATCATTCTCCTCTCGTCATCTCCCAGACTGGAGGTAGTAGTATAGGACAACGATCACCAATTTACGTGTACATTCGGGAAGGTCGGACGTTATTTACACAATTGGCACTTATTGATAACGAAATGGCTAAGTTCCATGATATTTATGATAAGGTATGTATAGTCACCGAAACAATTATTAATGCAGCTGATGCATCAATACCTAAGAGTTCCCCTATACCACACAGGCGTTGCAAACCTTGGTGGAATGATGAATCTCTAGATACTTATAAGAGGAAGTTATGGGGTTATTCAGAAGATACCCCACAATGGAGAATCTTATTGCCTTTAAGAGAGTAAAAGCTTTAGCTCGCAGAACTCATCATCGAAGTCAGAAGGAAACCTGATCTCCCTATGCAACTTCAATTACTTCTTCTACTGCCAATAAACAGTTGTGGAGAAAAGTAGAGGCAGCCAATGGAATATATAAGGAAATGTCTATACCTATTTTGAAATTCGAAACTCCAGTACACTCTTCTCCTAAGGACATGGCTAACGTTCTTGGTGAAACTTTTGTTAGCGTTTCAAGTAACGACTGTTATAGTCTTTCGTCCTTAAGGACAAAGAGTCACACTGAGCGAACATCAATTCAATCACTCAATGGACGAGCTTTGCTTTACAACTGTGAATTTTGGATGTTGCAATTGAAGAGAGCTTTATACCAGGCAAATAATACCATTCCAGAACCTGATGGAATCATCTATCAAATGCTTCGTCATTTAAGTTCAGATTTTCATTTGAACTTGCTATTTTTTTCAATAGGATATAAACTGAAAACAAATTTCCATCTCTTTGGAACGAAACCATAGTTATTCCTATCCTTTAGGCTTCTAATAATCCTTCTGTTCCTTCACATTATCGACCAATAGCTCTGAAGAGTTGTATATGTAAGACTCTCTAACGTATGGTCAACGTCCGTCTCGTATGTGTTAGGAAATAATAAATGTATACATAAAAATCAGAGTGGCTTCCATAATGGAAAATCCACTCTTGATAATATTGCTTATTTGGAAACTTAGATAAGAAATGCTTTTGTGCAAAGAAAACATTTGTTTTCCATTTTCTTCTGCATCGGAAGGCATACGACCGTGTGTGGCGATATGTGATTCTCCATTCTTTATATGATTTTAGCTTTAAGCGTAATCTTCCGATATTCCTTCAAAAATTTATATGCTCTCGTGATTTTAAATTACGTTTTGGATCCTTAACATCCAATAATTTTATCCAATCAGAGAGTGTACCTCATGGCAGTATTTGAAGTGTTACTCTTTTTAACTTATATATGAAAAGCAATTTTCATCATCTTTCACCTTCTGTTCATGGCACAATGTATGTGGACGACCTGCAAATATCTTGCATAATATCAAGGTTGGTTGGTTGGTTTGTTTTAATGGTGCAATGTCCAGATAGGGACAAGCTGTGCCAATCACAAGATATTATAGCTCATATTTCTTTTCACCTATTAAAAATATAAAATAGAAATACAGTTAAAATGTACATTAAAAATCTCTAAACTTACAATATACACATGTATAAAATTAATAACTTGAAATTTAAATAAAATATTTCTAAATGAGATAAAATTCATAAATTCTATATCTTTTAAAAACACAAATAAATTACGATGATGTGGTTATCTAAGCAGGTCTTCTAATGTTAAAATATTACTATTAAAATATCTAAAACGCTGATGGTTAAAATCTGGACACACAAATAAAATATGATATACTGTGAATGGTTCATCACACTTTTCACACCATGGTTGGAGATCACTTAAGATCAAATGTTTGTGGGTAAAACGCCTGTGACCAATTCGAAGGCGAGTCAGTCTGCGCTTTGTGGAGATAAAACAGATAGAGCAATGATATATGAAAATAAGGAATGGAATTTGTTGCTGACTTGCAGGTTCAGGATTCCTGCCAAAGAGAATATATGAAATGTTTGAATCCTCTTCTCATGTCCATAGATTGTATTGAAGGCAAAATGGAAGTAGATGAAGACTTAGCGGCCGCATCAGTTTTCTCATGGCCATCTATTCCTATGTGGCTTGGTATCCAACAAAACAGTATCTCAAATCCCTTGTTAATAGCAGAATCAATAAATTTGAATATCTTAGACACAATTAGATGGCAATTATAGTTTTTATTCTTCAAAGCTTCTAATACACTCTTACTGTCAGTGTATATACAGAATTTATGTCCATTTTTAGTTTTTACCAGCTGAAGTACTCGTAGCCTCAGGAGTGAAGATGGAGCAGGATTTGTGAAGGCTGTAACTGTAGTAGGTATCATCAAGATAAACTCTACAGCCAACTGATCCTGGACATTTGGATCCATCCGTGAATACTGGAGTGTACATAGTATACTAACAGCGATGGAATAAATAAAGCTGTTGAAGAATAGCAATATTTGTGTCTGATTTTTTATTTTTTCCAAAGGGATTCAGCACAATAATGTGTGGATCATACCAAGAAGTATGTGCGAAAAGGTCGGTAGACTCGATTCGGACATCACATAAGTCAGAAAGAAAAATACTAGATTTAATACGAGAGAGAAAAGGTGGAATACTTGATCGGGTAACATTATGTAATCTCTTAAGAGCAGCTTTTGAATCATAGAACGTAAGGGATGATGAGGAGTGAATATAATTTTAGAATAATAATTAAGAGACAGCTGTATCCACTGCAGGTCTAATGGTAACTGTTGGCAGATTATATATAGACTCTGGACGGATGATGAACGAAATGCTCCACAGCAAGTCCTTAAAGCAGAATGGTGGATGGTGTCCAATCTGCGTAAAATGGAAGATATAGCCGATCCATAGGCAACACAACCGTAGTCAAATCGAGATAAAATGATGGATTGATAAATTCAGAGCAATGAAGTGCGAACTGCACCACAAAATGTATTTGACAACACCTTGAGACTATTGACCAATCGCTCACACTTCTTCCGCAGATATAAAGTATGCGCAAGGAAAGTTAACTTCTTATCGAAAACTACACCGAGGAATTTTATTTCAGTGACCACAGGAATAGGTCTATTGCTTATGTGAAGTACAGGATCGGGATGAAGACTAGTTTTCCTGCAGAAATGGACACAGCATTTCTTACTAGGAGATATAATAAGACCATTTCGTTCACACCAAGTAGTTAGATTGTTTACAGCTGTTTGCTATTGTCGCTAAACTATATTCATGTTTGAACCCTGATATGACGTTTGTAAGTCATTAACATATAAACTACTATGAACAGAAGATGGTAACTGATGAAGTATGTTATTGATGAAAAGTTTAAAAATGGTTATGCTTAAAACGCAACCTTGAGGGACACCGTCAATTTGAGTAAAAGTATTGGAAACTGTAGTTCCAACACGTACTTTAAAAAGCCTAGTGGCAAGGAAATTTTTTATAAATATTCGAAGATTACTCTTAAAGCTAAGGTTATGCATATTACGGATCACGCCATAACGCCACGTACGATCGTATGCTTTCTCTATGTCGAAAAAGATTTGCAACAAGATGGTTTCTCCGCACGAAAGCATTTCGAATTTGTGATTCCAGATCTATTATATTATCAATAGTGGATCGTCCACTTCGAAATCCGCTTTGGTGAAGAGGTATACAATTATTCTTCTTTAAATGTAAATGAGTCTAGTATTAACCATATTCTTAAACGTTTTGCACAAGCAACTCGTAAGAGCTATTGGACAATAACTCAGAGGGTCAGATGAATCTTTGCCAGGTTTCAAGATTGGAATCACTATCGCTTCTCTCCATGACGTAGGATAAGCATGCTCAATCCTGATTCTATTAAACAATGAAAGTATATTTAATAAAGAATCATGGTTTAAATGACCGAGTACTTGATACGAGATTCTATCTGCTCCTGGTCTTGTGTTGTTTTCTTTAGGTAAAGCAGTCTTCAATTCTGATAATTCAAAATCACAATTACAGGGTAGATTATATCGATCCTGAAAACTTAGCGGTGTCTACTCAGCGATTCTTTTAATCCTTGAAAAGTAGGATTATATGAATCAGAGCTGGAAACACTAGCAAAGATTTCATCGATGATATTAGCAATATTTGCCTCTGAGGAGTGTATTGCAGCTCCGGTTTTTGATACAGGAATGGAATAATCCTGATAAATAACATTGGATGCTTCAACTTTCCTCCAAAATTGATTGCTTGATGTCGATGAATTCATTGAAGACACATAGCGAATCCAAGATTCTCTTTGACTGTGACGTCTAAATCTTCGAGCTTGATCTTTGGCTTTTTAAAAGCAACAAGATTCTCCGTAGTAGGGTATCTTCGGAATATATTCCATTGTTTCCTTTGTTTCTTATAGGAGAGTTAGCACTTTTCCTTCCACCAAGGTTTCCTGTGTTTATGTGGAATGATGGAGTTTTTAGGGATAGCAATATTCGCAGCTCGGATTATTGTGTCGGTGATATATCAAACGGCATCATCTATCACATATTTCTTAACTCTTGTTTCACTAATGGCAGCCAACTGCATGAAATGCGTCTAATCGGACGGACTGTACACATAATTAGGTGGGTTTTGACACACACACTATTATTTTCAGGCTGAGACACGATTAGAGGGAAATTGTCATTATTGTGAAGGTCATTTTCGACAACAAAATTCAGCAAATGCAAGAGTAATGGAGAACAAATAGCTAAGTCAAGAGAATGAAATGTCCGTGTACGTTCGTGAAAATAAGTCTTCTCGTCGGTATTTAGCAGACAGAGACAGTTGTCAGAAATTAACTTTTCTACCTGACGACCGCGATAATTCGTATCATCACTACCTCACAGAGGACTGTGTCCGTTAAAATCACCAAGCAATAAAAATGGATCTGGGAGTTGACCAAGTAAGTCGTTTAGTTCCTCTGCTTGGTTGATATTATTTGGTGGTAAGTAGAGGCCACTAACTGTAATCAGATATGCGGTGTGAACTCTCACAGCCACAGCCAGGAGCGTAGTTCTTAACTGATGTGCTGTACTGGGATAATTGTTTGATGTAATTATACAAACTCCACCAGACACAGCAGCATCACCATCATCATGCTTCCTGAAGCATTGAAGCACACGCATTTTGGCGACAACAGTGGGCTTCAGGATTGTTTTCTGGAGAGCCACACATGCAGGGTTAAAGCGAGAAATGATGGATTTGATGTCATCAATGAAGAATAGAAGAACAGAAGAACCAGAACCAGAACATAGAAAGAACAATCAGAATGAAAACCATGACAGTTCCAGGAAACAAAGGAAGTCACGAATGGAATATATTCTAACCTTTATCACTGTTGCTTATGGTCATCTCAGATGAGTCTTCAGAATTGAAATCATCATCTGATGGATGCAGCTTGACAGTATCTGCATCCAAACACAGAAGAGCTTTTTTTGCTGTTATGGAAGACTTACTAGGGCCTTCCTTGGCCAATTTTAATTCCCTAGCCTTTAAAGCTTTTGATTTTGCCAAAGCTGATTTCGCGATTACAGGTGTTGATCTTTCTATTGTTTTTTGCTTTGGAAGAAAGCTAGCTCAAGGGGCAGAATTTGTTTCTGTTTGGGTGCTGTAGGATCGGATCCCATTTTTTGCCATAGATGCGTAACTAACACCAGGGGTTGCAGTGCGGGAACTATCTATGCGACCAGCTTCTATATAGGAAACATCGTTCTTGATTTTGAAAGTGAAAATTTCCTTTTTCTGTTTCCAAACGGGACAAGATCTAGAGTAAGAGGTGTGGTCGCCTTTACAGTTGATACACACTTCTTTGGCTTTGCAGGTTGTACTATTATGGTCAACTTGAGAACAGCGATTACAAGCAGAGTTTCCTCTGCAAGCCATTTTAGAGTGCTCATAACGTTGGCACTGGAAACATCTGAGAGGATTTGGTATATATGGTCGCACTGAACAAAGCATGTAAGCCACTTTGATGTATTGTGGCAAGTCTGGCGTTGAAAAAGTCAAAATAAGGTGTTTGTTATTGAAGATAATACCATCCCTTTTGACGGCGCAGACTTTTTGGCTTTTTACGTTGTCAAGAATTTCATCAGTGGACGTATGATACAAATTCTCTGCAGAAATTACTCCCTGCACAAAATTTGATTTCACATGAGGCTCTACTGTGACAGGTATGTCGGCAAGTCATTTCATGTTCTGAATCATCGTAGACTGATTTTCAGAAATTTTTTCAATCGGTAAATTACCCGTTCTTAATTTTTGACTGATTTCACAACACCGAAATGAGATACCAATCCCTTTTCAATCAGAAAGGGAGAAACATATTTAAATGATCCTGTAGTTCTTTTAATTATGAAGAATTTAACTTCACACATTGGCATTTGTTGCTCCCGAGGGAGTGGGGAGTGAGGAGAAAGTAGCTTTATTCATGGGAGGCAAAATAAAATTCAGGGACTAGAAGGCACCACACCCCACGGAGCCCTACGAGGGTATACAGATTGATTGTACCAGTGCTAGTCAGTCCCTATACACTCACGGTACATCCCTGATGTGATCTCAACTCTTAACGAGTCACCCAGTAGATGTACCGATCGCTTGATCCATAAAGTCTATTGATTAGCTGAGGACCATAACACACCTCCCGTTTACCTGAAGCAGAGGCCAAAGTAATGTGTTGGTCTTTGAGGGCCTCAATTACCATGATCCTCCTTTCCAGGGACATGGGTTTCCACGCAAGGCAAACACTTGGGTGATTTAGTCCCCAAGAGGAGCTAATTCCAACAGAGCGGCGAAATCTACTCAAGGGGAGACCTCAACCTCTTACGAGGCAACCACAACGAGAGAGAAAAGGAAGAAAAGAAGATGGGTAGTGGAGAGAGGAAATTAAAGAAGACAGATCACTGGGGTACCTCGGGACTGTGACATCTCTGTTTACCTACAGAAGGTAAACCCCCTAAGGGGGCAAATGATCAAATATGCGATTTATTGAAAGACAGCTACAAATATCAGTTAATAAAATTGCTGCATGTGGTGCCGAGATTGGCATCACTTTATCACCCAGCAAGATTTGCTCTGTCCATTTCCGCAATAAGACTAACCTACATAATGCTCTTGTTACCCATGTAAACAATACACCCATACCTATGGTCAATGAGGTAAAATTTCTTGGAATAATATGTGACCGAAAATTAAGCTTTCTTCCACATGTGTTACATTTGCAGAAGAAGTGTGAGCGATCGCTTAATATCCTCAATGTGCTTTCAAATACCTCTTAGAGAGCTGATCGCACGTCACTCCTCCGAGTTTACCTATCATTAATTTTATTCCGAACTGAGTGCGAATGTGTTGTATATGGCTCTGCTAGGTCTTCTGTTTTACGTAGATTGGATGCTGTACATCACTCAGCTTTGAGGATGTGCTCAAGCGCATTTCGCACGTCACCCATCTAGAGTCTATATGCAATTTGTAATCTACTATCTTTAGACCTGAGGCATAAATTATAGCAGAATGGAATGCAGCAGTCTTTCAGTTATCACGACAAGATCATATCCGACACCTTTTACTCTCCTTGGCTATTATTCCTGCAATGAAGAGATTGTATGATGCTCATACTTACAGCATTCAGCCTTTTCTGTATCGAACGGAAACTCATGTTTTATTGACAGACATACGTGATGTTCGTTTTATTAAAATGGACGCATATTTACATCAACTTTGTTATGATCCACAGATTACTATAATCAATGGTTTGAACAATATAAAAAACCGGACACAACTGCCATTATTTTTTAACATTTCTTCTCACTACATTGCGTCAGTATTCTTGTTACACTCTGGTATTCATGAAAGATACCAAAACAGCAGGACATGTTGGCTGTGGCATAAATTATAGCAGAAGATTTATAGTTACAGTCATCATAAATCCTGCTACATTTTTATCGCTGAAGCTACGGCGATATATCAATATAAGCCTCTCAGCTTGTGATACCGTAACCTCTTTCAAATTTTTTGTATATACTGACAGTATGATTTAATTAGAGGCGTTTAAAACAACGATAATCATTCTGTTGCGTCCAAGATTTTCCAAATGTTAGATTCACTGGCAAGGAATATGATAAAAAGTTTTGCTGGGTCCCATATCACATAGGTCTTGAGGATAATGAAATTGCTGATGCAGCTGCCAAAGCTGAATCATCTTTACTTCATTCAGATGTCCCTCTTTTGGATATGAGAAAGGCTGTAAAGAAGCTCATTTATTCTCTCTGGCAGTAGTTCTGGATTATGCAGATCTCCAGCAAACTACGTGCTATCTTTCCATTTAACATTCCATCATCAGTTGTCATTATGAAGTGCTGATTGAAGGTTAACTAGCCTACGTATCGGACACACACGTTACACACACAGACAATTGTTTCTAAGTGAATTAAACCCATGGTGTGAGACGCGTGATGGACCTCTTACTATTCATCATATTTTAATATCATGTCATGCTTTTAACCAAGAAACTTTACACTTTTTAAAGCCAAATTTTTTACCATTTTTCATTTAATAGGTGATCCACCCCATAGAAATCTTTTGACTTTTTTATGGGCAAAATGTTTTTTACATTATATTTAATTGCTATTTTTAATTTAAAATTATATCATGATATTTCTTTTAAGTATTTTATCTATAGATTTTAAAATTATATATACATTTATTTAGTTTTATAAATTTTTAATGTTGTTTGGGTTTTAACATGAAAAATATAAATAAATAAGATAAAAAAGAAAATAAAAAATATGTTTCTTTGCGTAGCATGTCCATTTTTGGACCTTGCTCCATAAAACGCAACCAACCTACCATTGGTTGTCGTGAAATCGCAGACCCTAGTAATGAATCTCGAGAACGAGCTGGTGATTAAACATCGTTCGTCTTCGCTTTGCTTGCCATTTGTCCAAAATAATTGTTTTCAAACAGATGTCATACTGGACAAGAACGAAGTTTTGAACCAAACAGATCACAAAGATATTTCAATGAAGTGCCAGACCACTAGGCTTTAGCTCAGTTCAAAAAATGTCTCGGAAAGCGATAATATTATTGCTTTCCGAAACATTACAATATTTTTATAAATATTGAGGATCCAGCAAGAACGAATGGCCACTTGGAATTCTTCAGCACTTGAAAAGCTTTTAGAGATCCGAGATGAACAACTTGTTGAATACAACGGAGTCAGAGACCGATTAAGACAGGCAAGCCAAACAGCTTGTTGAATCCCAACTTGAACCAGGGAAAAGCAAAACTCCAATAATAAAGTAATTGGTCCTTGCACAAGAAATATTTTAGAAGAAATTCTTGGCAGCTTGAGAAAAGCTTAGACAACTTGGAAATCCAATTGAGCCAGAGAACTTGTTAAATCCAACAAAACCAGAAAATAAATTAGTGGTCCTTGTAAGAACAAATATCACGTGGGAAAGATTAGAGATACGATGACAACTTTGAGTCTAACTAATTGAGTCAAGCAAAGAACTTGAGTCAAACAGAACTTAAGAATGAATGAAAAAATGTCTGGTAGAACACAAACATATATAATCAAAAAAACTAACTATAATATATGTATATATATATATAGGCGATTTCTAATTTCTTCTTCCTTTTTTCCTTAGTTGTTGGCAGGTGTTGATTTTTTATTCTTTTTCCACAGCTTCATTTTATTTCTTTCACATCATGTTCTCCAACAATATCGATATAGATTGATTGGGCTTCGTTCATTTCTTCTTGCCTGATAGCTCAAATCGGTTGTTCGACTTGCTATGAACTTTCAAATTCGTGTTCAGGAATCGATGTCCATCCTCAGATCCACGCACAATTTGCCCATAAAACTCTTCTTCTGTCTTCATTCTTTTCAGCTCAGGATTCTCCAAAAGGATGTTAAGATCATCTCGACATCTGACACAATTTGAAATCTTTAAGCTCATTATCTTCTTTGAACATTCAAGTTCTTCCATCTTTAATTTCTCGAGTCGCTTAATTTCTTCCATCTTCGATTTCATAATTTCACGTTCTTGTTCAACATCTTTCTCTAATTCTTGTATCTAGCGAGCAAGCTTTGTACGCTGAATAATACGTCTTACCAGCCATTGTCTTCAATCAATCATAGTTGTCTTTATTAGCATCGCTCATGCATTCAATTACTCAACATTGGCCGTACGTAGGGACTTTAGAACACAAAACAATCGAGTTTTTCAGCTATCAAGAATCTATTATCAACGAACAAGCAAAACGCTTTCAATCGTGAAAGTTGATTGAATTGTTAAGACACAACGATTAATATAAAATAGACAGTGAAAAAATACGTGAAGATTGAAACGAAACTTCATAACGGTCAACTTGAATCTTTGAAAACTATTGGTGTCAGACATACTTTGTTCCATTGAAGCTTAGATGATCAACTAGTCGATAGTACACGGACAAAAAAAAGCTAAGAACAAAGTGTCGAACCTAACTGTAAGAAGTCTATCGGAAAAAGTTCATAAGCGATTGGCAAGGTCTTCAAGAAAGACCAGACACGAAGTTCCAATTTGAATACTGAAGAGCAAACTTGATAAAAAATATATTGGTGATCCAACAAAAACAAATGGCAGTAATAATTTATACAATCACTTGCAACTCTTCAGCTTTTCAAAAAAATCTTAGAGATCTGAGAACTTGAGTCCAACGGAGGAAAGCAGCGAATGAGATCCACTTTGTAGAAAATCACAATTTATACCTAAAATGTGAAATATGAAATAGAAAATATAGAAAATAAAATACGAAATACAAAAAAATATAAAACTTTTTATGTAAACTATTTATTCTCTCTTCATTCTTCCCCTCAGGAGGTTTACCTTCTTTAGATAAACATAGGTGTCTCAATCCCGAGGTGCCCTAGTGATCTGCCCTCTTCTTTCTTTTTCTCTTTTCTCTACTCTTCTGCTTTTTCTTCTTCTTCTCCCTCGTTGTGGCCCCTCAGGGGGTTTACCTTCTTTAGGTAAAAGGTCTGTGCTGTAAAACGCATTACTGTCAGAAGGGATGGGCAGATCATCAATACTAAACATCTGATATTGACATTTGCGACGCCAGACCTACCGCAGCATATTAAAGCTGCGTATATGCATCTATCCGACAGGCCATTTATTCCAAAACTTTTGCGTTGTTTATAGTGCCAGATATTTGGCCACTCCAAAGCGGCTTGCAGAGGCAAACTGACTTGCACTCGCTTCGAAGCAGTTGACCACGATAGCTCGTCTTGTACTGCAAAGGAGAGATGTGTAAATGTAAAGGTGACCACCCCTCCTACGCTAGAAGTTGTCCTATCTGGATACTGGAAAAGGAGATCACAACCACTAAAGTTAAGAACAATTCCTCATATCACGAGGCGAGACGTGCTGTTACGGCTCGTACACCTCAAGCAGGAGTTAGCTATGAAACTGTCGCCGCCAAAGTCACCAGAACTGCTAGTACTCAAACGGATGCTCTGACACTTCCAATAGTGAAATTACCCCCTAATTCTGAGAAAAAGCCAAAAACCACATCCGCAACTACTCTCCGTAGAAAAGCTCCAACGGCCTTAAAGGCTTTAAAACTAAAATCTGCAAAGAAGGGCAATCCCAGGCCCTCCATATCCACCCGTAAAGCCTTATCCATGGAAGCTGACGCTGTATAACTACATCCCTCTGACGAAGATCTGTCTTTGGAGGAGATATCAGATGACATGCCTTCCTGCTCCGGCAAAGGAGCTTTTCTAACTCAACAATAACCTCCTTTGTTTCTTGGAACTGCCATGGTTTGCGCTCTCAACATGATGACATCAAGTCTATAATTTTAGCATTCAACCCCGCATGTGTTGCCCTTCAGGAGACATTCCTGAAGTCGAGCAATAACTTTTCCATGCGAGGCTCTAGGCTCTATAAAAGACTGTGGTGATGATGGTACAGTGTCTGGAGGTGTTTTCATATTAACATCTAATATTTGTCCCAGCACTGCAAATCCATTGAATACTATTGTACAGGCAGTTGCTGTAAGAATTCATACTATATGCTTATTAACTATCTGTAGTTTATATCCATCACCACATGATGTCATCCGCCACGAGAAACTGGATGCATTAATAGATATGCTGCCATCACCATTTCTACTGTTGGGTGACTTTAACGGCCATAGTTCTTTGTAGGGAAATGATGATACTAATTCTCGCTGTCGGAAGATATAGGGGTTTATTTCAGATAACAGTCTGTCTGCTTAATACCGACGAGAAAACATATTTACATGTACCCACGAGAACATTCATTCTCTCGATCTGGCCATTTATTCTCCATCTCTTCTGCATTGTTAAATTTAAATGTAGGAAATGATCTGCATAATAGTGATCATTTTCCTCTGATCATCTCCCAGATTTGAGGTAGTAGTGTACGACAACTTCTACCTACTTACGTGTACAGTCGGGCAGATTGGCAATTGGCAGTTGTTGATAAATTGGTTTCGATCGAAGATGTTGATATTGCTGTTTGTGAAGTCACCGAAACAATTAAGAATGCAACTGATGCATCAATACCTAAAAGCTCTTCCATACCTCACAGGCATTGCAAACCTTGGTGGAACACAGAATGCCAAGAGACATAAAAAACAGAGGAAGTTATGGGGCTATTCAGAAGAGATACCCCACAAAAGAGAATCTTATCGCCTTTAAGAGAGCAAAAGCATTAGCTCGCAGTGCTCGTCGTCGAAGTCAGAAGGAATCTTTGTCTCACTATGTATCATCAATAACTTCTTCAACATCCATTAAACAGTTGTGGAGAAGAGTAAAAGCAGCCAATAGAATCTAAAAGGAATTCTCTATTCCTATATTAAAATCCGGAGCTGCTGTGTGCTATTCTCCCAAGGACATAGCTAATGTTCTTGGTGAAACTTTTGCCAGCGTCTCAAGCAACGACTTTTCAGTCCTTTGTTTTTAAGGAATAAGAGTCGCGCTGAGCGAACACCAATTCGTTTCAAACATGGACAAGCTTTGCCATACAAATGTAAATTTCGGATGTTGGAATTGAAAAGAGCCTTACAGCAGGCCAATGATACTAACCCAGGATCTGATGGAATCAGCTATCAAATGCTATGTAATTTATGCCCAGTCTCCCTGTTGAACATGCTGTTTTTGTTCAACAGGATCTGGACTGAAAACAAAGTTCCATCACTTTGGAGTGAAGCAATAGTGATTCCGGTCGTTAAGGCTGATAAGGATCCTTCTGTTCCTTCACATTATCAATCAATAGCTCTGACGATTTGCTAATGTAAGACTCTTGAACGCCCATCTCGTATACGTCTTAGAAATAAATAAATACGTTTATATAAATCAGAGTGGCTTTCGTAAAGGAAGATCCACTCTTGATAATAGTATTCATCTAGAAACGCAGATCCGCAATGCGTTTGTGCGGAGGAATCATCTCGTTTCCATTATCTTCGACATACAGTAGGCTTACGACCGTAAGTAGCGTTATGGAATTCTCCCTAGGATGTATGATTTTGGCTTTAGGGGTAATTTGCCGATATTTATCCAAAACGTTTTACGCTCAAGTGGTTTTAAAGTTCGTATTAATACTGTTTTGTCCAATACTTTTAACCAATCTGAAGGTGTTCCTCATGTAAGTATTTTAAGGTTCACCCTTTTTAATCTTCATATCACAAGCATACTTCGTAAACTTTCAACTTCTGTGCATGGTACCGTTTACATTGATGACCTGCAAATATTTTGTGAAGGGTCAAACATACGTTGAGAGAAAACTACAAACATCTGTGAATAAATTAGCTGCATTTTGTGCGGAAAATGGCCATACACTATCTCCTAGTAAGAGCAGTTGTGCCCATTTCTGCAGAAAGACTAGCCTCCTCAATGATCCTGTTATTTGTATAAACAACACACCTATACCAGTTGCCAGTCAGGTAAAATTGCTCGGAGTGATATTTGACCATAATTTAACCTTTCTTCTGCATGTTTTACATTTGCGGAAGAAGTGCGAGCGATCACTCAATATCCTCAAGGTGTTTCAAATACATGTTGGGGTGCTGATCGCACGTCTCTCCTCCGAGTTTACCAATCATTAATTTTATCTCGACTTGACTATGGCTGTGTTGTTTACGGATCCGCTAGATCTTCTGTTCTGCCATAAATTAACCTTTCTTCTACATGTTTTACATTTGCGGAAGAAGTTCGAGCGATCACTCAATATCCTCAAGGTGCTTTCAAATACATCTTAAGGTGCTGATCGCACGTCGCTCCTCAGAGTTTCCCAACCATTGATTTTATCTCGACGTGACTATGGTTGTGTTGTTTACGAATCTGCTAGATCTTCTGTTTTATGCAGACTGGACACTGTCCATCATTCTGCTCTGAGAATATGTTCACGCGCATTCCGCACATCGCCCGTCCAGAGTCTTTATGCAATATGCCAACAATTGCCTTTAGACATGCGACGTATGCATATGTCTCTCAATTACTATTGTAAAATTATGTCTGACCCTCATTATCCATTATATTCTTTTGCTCTTACTCCTACTCTGAAGAGGATATATGACGCTAGACCACACAGCATCCCACCCTTCCTCACTCGAACAAAAAATCATTTATCCTTGTTTGACCTATGTGATGTTCGTTTTTTTTAAAACGGACACATTAGCACATCCACCTTGGTATGATCCCCAAATATTGATAATTAATCCATTTGCCAACTGTAGAAAATCGGACACAACCTCTGCAATTTTCCAATAGCTCTATTATTCACTTCGCTGTCAGTATTCTTCCTACACGTCAAAATTCACGGATGGTTCAAAAACTGCAGGACATGTCGGCTGGGGTAGTTTTATGAACAATAATACATACAATTACAGCCTTCATGCTTCCTGCTCCATCATTACAGCTGAAGTTTCTGCAATTTATAATGCGCTTCAGCTCGTGAGTATTGTAAATTCTCATTCCTTTTGCGTGTATACTAACAGCTTGAGTGTATTGGAAGCGTTGGGAAACTCGAAAATTCATTGTCATCCGGTTGTGTCCAAGATTTTCCAAATATTGGATTCCCTTGCTGGCAAGGGGTATGATATCAAATTTTGTTGGATCCCAGGTCACGTAGGTCTCGAGAGAAATGAAATGGCAGATGCGGCTGCTAAAGAAGCATCAACTCCAATGCCATCATCCATCCCCCTTTCAGATGTGAGGAAGTATGTTAAAAATTTTGTCTATTCCCTCTTCCAGGAGTTTTGGAGCATGCAGGTCACCAACAAATTGTGCGCAATTTTTCCATATCTCATCTCATTATCAGTTTTACCGCTACAAAGTGCTGATGTTAGATTAACTCGCCTTCGTATAGGACACACACATTTCACACATAGAAATTTGTTTCTAAACGAATTAAATCCTTATTGTGAAACGTGTGATGAACTATTCACTGTTTATAATATTTTAATTTCATTTTTCCATACTTTAACCAATATCATTTACTCTTTTTTAACTGTGATATTTTAACCTTGTTCGATTTGCTTGGGGAAACACATCACATGAACCTTTTTGAGGGAAATATGTTTTTTACATTGTATGTAATTTGCACTATATAAATTTTAAAATTTTATATATTTTTAATCTTCTTTTTATATTTTGAAATTGGATTTTAATATATATATACACTGATTTTTGTTTTTTAAAATTTTAATTTTGCTTGGGTTTTCAAAAAAATAAAAAGTAAGTAAATGATTATCTTCTTCAAAATTTTAATAATGGCGAAGCATGTCCGCTTTTGGACCTGGCGCCATAAAATCCAAGCAACCAGCACGAACAAAATGACTTGCGCTCGCTGCGCAGCAGATGGCCACGACAGCTCGTCTTTTACTTCAAAGGGGATTTGTGTAAACTATAAAGGTGACCACCCCTCCAACGCTTGAAGTTGTCCTGTCTAGATACTGGAAAAGGAAATCACAACCACTAAAGTTAAAAACAATTGCTCGTATCTCGAAGCGAGACGTGCAGTTACAGTTCGAACACCTCAAGCAGGAGTTAGCTATGCAACTGTCGCCGCCACAGTCACCGGAACGGCTAGTACACAAACGGATGCTCTCTTATTTCCGATTGTTAAATTACCCCCTACATCTGTAGAAATGCCAAAATCCACCTCTACTTCAACTACCCGCAGAAAAGCTCCGATCGCCAGATCAAAACGTATAAAGACCTTAAATTAAGAACTGTAAAAGAAGGGCAATAGTAGGCCCTCTGTATCCACTCGTAAAGCCTTTTCCCTGGAAGCTGATTCTGTTTGCTTATATCCCTCGGACGAAGATTTATCGTTCCTGGAAATGTCAGATTTCATGTCCAGCTCCAGGAAGGGAGCTTTTCAATCTTAAACATAACCTCTTTCGGTTCATGGAACTGTTATGGTTTGCCACACATTATGATGACATCAAATCTATATCATCAACTTATAGCCCCGAATGTATTGCCCTTCAGGAAACTTTCCTAAGGTCTGCAAACAATATCTCCATGCTTGGGTATAAATATTTTAGAAAAGACTGTTGTGACGATAGTGCAGTGTCTGGAGGTGTATGCATATTTACATACAACGTGTTTCCCAGCATTGCATATCATATGAATACCAATTTACAGGTTGTAGCTGTACGATTGCACACAGCATGTTTACTAACAGTTTGCAGCTTGTATTTACCACAGCATGATGTCATCCACCAAGAGGAACTTGATGCCTTACTTGAAAACCTGCCAGTCCCAGTTTTGTTGCTCGATGACTTTAATGAGCATAATTCTTTGTGGAGAAGTAATGATACCAATTCTCGCCGTCGACAGATAGAGCAGTTTATTTCTAATAATTGCCTCAGTCTACTTAACACTGATGAGAAAACTTACTTTCATGAACCCACAAGAACGTTTCATACACTCGATCTTGCCATTTGTTCTCCAATACTTATGCCATTGTTAAATTTAGCTTTAGGAAATGATCTGTATAACAGCGATCCTTTTCCTCTTGTCATCTCTCAGACTGGAGGTAATAGTGTGCAACAACCTGCACCTACTTAAATGTACAGTCGAGCAGATTGGGCATTATTTACTCAATTGGCAGTTATTACGGATTCAATGGTTATGATAGAGAATATTGATTATGCAGTACATAAATTCACTGAGGCAATTATTACAGAAGCTGATGCATAAATTCCCAAAAGTTCCTCTAAATTACATCGGAATCGCAAACCATGGTGGAATTTAGAGTGTCAAACTATCTACAAGAAACAACGGAGGCTATAGAGGATATTTCAGAGGTACCCCACCTCGGAAAATCTAATTACCTTTAAGAAAGCAAATGCATTACCTCGCAGAGCCCGTCGACGTAGTCAGAAGGATACTTGGTCTAGCTATATCTCTTCAATAACATCTGCAATATCTTGTAAACAGTTATGGATGAAAGTGAAAACAGCTAATGGAATTTATAAGGAATTCTCTATTTCCATTTAAAGTCCAGAGGTGCTTTATACACTCTTCAAGAAATCGCTAATGTCCTTGGTGAAACTTTTGCTAATGTTTCAAGCTCCGACTCTTATAGTCCTACGTTTTTAGGATTAACAGTCGTGCTGAGCAAACATATATTCGTTTTCACCGTGGACAAGCTTTGCCTTATAACTGCATGCTTCAAATGATGGAATTGAAGAAAGCTTTACAGCAGACCAAGAAAACCAGTCCGGGATTCAGATGGAATTAGCTACCGAATACTTCAACATTTAAGTTCAGATTCCTTGTTGAATTTACTTTATTTATTTAACAGGATCTGGACTGAAAATGAGTTCCCATCTATTTGGAGAGAAGCAATAGTAATTCCGGTCCTTAAATCTGCCAAAGATCCTTCAGATCCTCTAAATTATTGATCAATAGCTCTGACGAGTGGCTTGTGTAAGACTGTCGAACGTATGGTCAACGCTCGTCTCGCATATGTCCTAGAAAAAAATAAATGCATTCCTATCAATCAGTATGGCTTCCGTAAAGGAGAGTCCACTCTTGATAATATTTTGATAATGTTTGGAAACACAGATCCGCAATTCTTTTGTGCGAAAGAACCACCTAGTTTTCATTTTCTTCGACATAGAGAAGGCTTACGACCGTACATGGCGTTATGGAATTCTCCGTAGGATGTATGATTTTGGCCTTAGGGTTAACTTACCGAAATTCATACGAAACGTTTTATGCTCCCGTGGTCTTAAAATTTTGTATTGGTATTGTTTGGTCCAATACTTTTATCCAACCTGGAGGTGTTTCTCAGGGTAGCATTTTAAGTGTCACACTTTATAATCTTCATATCAGTAGCATACTTTGTACACTTTCAACTTCTCTGCATGGTACCTTTTACGTTGATGACCTTCAAATATCTTGTGAAGAGTCTAACATGCATTTAATTGAGAGACTATTACAAACATCTGTTAGTAAAATTTCTGCATGGTGTGCTGAGAAGGGCCATACATTGTCACCTAATAAGAGCAGCTGTGTCCCTTTCTGCAGAAAGACAATTCTACATAATGATCCTGTAATACATATTAACAACACACCAATAACAGTAGTCAATCAGATAAAATTTCTTGGAGTGATATTAGACAGTAAACTAACCTTTCTTCCTCATGTATTACATCTACGGAAGAAGTGTGAGCGATCACTTAATATCCTCAAGATGCTTTCAAGTACTTCTTGTGGTGCTGATCACACATTACCCCTCCGAGTTTATCAATCACTCATTAATTCATGTATTTACTATGTCTGTGTTGTTTATGGATCGCCAAGACTTTCTGTACTACAAATACTGGACACTTTTCATCACTCAGCACTAAGGATATGTTCTGGGGCATTCCGCACATCAACCGACCACAGTCTATATGTGGTATGCCAACAATTACCATTAGTTCTGAGACGAATAAAGCAGTCTCTCAATTATTATGCTAAGATCATGTCGACCCCTAATCATCCAATATGTTCCGTGATTCCCAATACCTCTCTTATGAGATTATATGATGCTCGACCCATGAGCATTCCACCGTTTCTCACAAGAGCAAATTACATCTGTGGCTCCCAGACCTATGTGATATCCGGATAGAGAGAATTGACCCATTTTCTCTTCCTTCGTAGTATGATCCAAAAATAAATTCCATTAATACCTTTGCTCACTACAGCAAATCGGACACAACACCTATTTATTTCAGCAGCTATATACTTCTCATCGCTGTCAGTATATGTCATACAACCCTGTATTCACAGATTGTTCTGAAACAGCAGGACATGTTGGCTGTGCAGTTATTATCATTGATACTGATTTCAGTTATGGTCTACATCCATCCAGTTCCGTCTTTACTGCTGAAGCAACAGTTATTTACTACGCGCTTCAGCATGTGAATACAGATGATAATAATCATTTTTGTATACATACTGACAGCATGAATATGATTGAAGCTTTGAGAAACAATAGTAATAATTGTCACCCTATTGTGTCCAAAAGTTTTAGAGCATTGGAATCCCTTGCTGGCAAAGGAAAGAAAATTATATTTTGTTGGATAGCAAGCCACGTAGGTCTTGATGAAAATGAGATAGCAGACGCAGCTTCAAAGGCTGCAAAAGATCCAGTTTTGCTATTGGCGCCAATCTCTGATGTGAGAAAGGGTATAAAAAGATTTGTTTATTCTCTCTGGGAAAAATCATGGAACTTGCAGGTCAGCAACAAGTTTCATATCATATTTTCATACCTCACTTCATAATCAGTTTTACCGTTACGAAGTGCGGATGTCAGACTTACTCGCCTTCGTATCAGACACACACGTTTCACAGACAGACATTTGATTTTAAGTGGACACTAAATCCATGGTGTGAAGCGTCTGATAAATCAATTACTGTCTATCAAATTTTGATCTCATTTTTTAATTTTAACATCTGCTGTTTTAAATTTTTCAAAACACACATTTTAACTATGTTTGATTTGGTGGGGCAGCCACCCCAAGGAAACCTATTTACTTATTTGAGAGCAATAGGATTTTTAAATTTTATATAATTTTTATTTATACATTTTAAAATTTTGTATATATTTGATTTATCTTGTTTTAAATTTTATAATTATATATAGATTTTAAAATAATATACATACTAATTTTTGTATTTTAAAATTTTGATGTTGCTTGGGTTTTCAAAAAAAAAACATATATTGATAACATAAAATAAAAAATAAGTAAATAAAATTAAATATATACTTCCAAATCTTTATTCTTGGCGCAGAATGTCCATATTTGGACCTTGCGTCATCCAAACCAATCCCTCGTTGTGGTTGCCTCGTAAGAGGTTGAGGGATCCCCTTGAGTAGCTTTCGCCGCTATCTTGTCATTAGCTACCCTTAAGGACTAAATCACCCACGTTTTTTCCGTGCGTGGAGACCCGTGTCAATGGAAAGGAAGGTCCTGGAAATTGAGGCCTGCAGACACCAACACATTACTTTGGTCTCGGCTTCAGGTAAACGGGAGGTGTGTTGTGGTCCTCAGAAAATCAATTGGCTTTATAGGTCAAGTGATCGGCACTGGGAGACTAGATAAGGGTGTAGACAACTTCAGGGATATACTGTGAGCGTATGGAGACCAACTAGCACTGTGGTAATCGATCTGCATCCCCTCGTAGGGCTCCGTGGTGGGTGGGACCGTCTGCTCCCTTAATTTATATTCATCCTGTATTGAATAAAAATCTTTCTCTTCACTGCCTCTTGCGCAACAAATGGTAACATGTAGAACCAAATATTTCGTGGCGAAATGAATTGGACAAACGTTTAAACATGTTTCTCTTTTTCTCATTAAAAATGTAAAATTTCTTATCTTGGAGGAGAAAAATCTATTAAGAAGTTGTGATCTGATGTTCTGTTAATAGAAACTGCATCCGATTAACAATGCATCCTTATGTAAAACATGAAAACAATTGGTGATATCGGGGTAACTGTTGAACCTCAAAGAAATTTAAATTTTTCACTTGGTGTTATTTTATTGGAGGACTTGTTTCACACGCCATCCGATGAAATATTGGAAAATTTGAAAACCCAAAAAGTCTGCGCTGGGAAAAAAATTACGATCAGGAGAGATGGTATTGTCCTAAACACAAAGCATCTTATTTTAACTTTCTCGACACCAGATTTGCCGCAAAATATTAAAGTGGCTTATATGAGTACGGCCTTTTATCACTAATCCTCTAAGTTGCTTCCAGTCTCAACGATTTGGACACTATAAAATGGCTTGCAGAGGAAAACTCACATGTGCGCGCTGTTCTGACGTTGGCCATGAAAGTACTACCTGCGAAGCCAAAGAAGTGTGTGTCAATTGTAAAGGTAATCAAACTCCTTATTGCAGATCTTGTCCGGTTTGGCGACAAGAAAAGGAAATTATCACCTTCAAAATTCAGAACAATATTTCCTATTTATCTTTTCAGGTTTGGCAACAGGAAAAGAAAAATGTCCCCATCAAAATTAAGAACAATATTTCTTATTTAGAAGATCGTTGCAAATTTAATTCCCGTACTACCACTCCTTGTGTTAGTTATGATAATACTATAACAAAAAAGTAACCCGATTCTGCTGCACCCAAATGGACACAAATTCTGTTTCTACAGTTAGCTTGCTCCCAAAGCAAAAAACAACAGAAATTACTACACCTGTAATCACCAAATCAGCTTTGGCAAAATCAAAAGCCTTAAATGCTAAAGAAATAAAAATGGCCAAGGAAAGCATTCAAAATTCTTCGTTAACTTAAAGAAAAGCTCTTCTGTGTATGAAATGCAGACACTGTAAAACTGCATCCTTCACTTGTGGATTTCATTTCTGAAGATTCATCTGAGATGACGTTGAGCAACAGTGATAAAAGCAAGAATATATTTCATTAATGTCTTTCTTTGTTTCATGGAACTGTCGTTGTTTTCGGTCTCACATTGATGACATCAAATTCATCATCTCGCGCTTTAAACCCGCATGTGTGCTCTCCAGGAGACAATCCTGAAGCCCACTGTTGTCGCCAAAATGCATGGCTTTCAATGCTTCAGAAAGCATAATGATGGTGATGCTGCTGTTTCTGGTGGAGTTTGTATAATTACATCAAACAATTATCCCAGTACAGCACATCAGTTAAGAACTACACTCCTGGCTGTGAGAGTTCACACCGCATGTCTGATTACAGTTTGTAGCCTCTACATACCACCAAATTTTGTCATCCAAGCAGAGGAACTAAATGACTTACTTGATCAACTGTCAGCTCCATTCTTATTGCTCTATGACTTTAACAGCCATAGTTCTTTGTGGGGTAGTGATGATACGAATTCTTGCGGTCGTCAGATAGAACAGTTAATTTCTGAGCAATGTCTCTGCTTAATATATATATACCGACGAGTAAACTAATTTTGCTATCGGAAATGACCTTAACAATTTTGATCTTTTTCCTCTAATATCATGGTGTCTCAGGCTGGAAGTAACAGTGTTCGCCACAATCCAAAATTGCATGTAAAGTCTTGCCGATTGGACTCTTTTCACGCAATTGGCTGTGATCAGTGAGACAAGAGAAGAGTTGAGACAGATGTGTGAGATGATGCCGTTAAATGTTTCACTGATACATTAATCTTAGCTCAGGGAGTTTACTTTATTTAGGTAAATACGGGTGTCACAATCCCGAGGTACCCTAGTGATCTGTCCCCTTTCTTTATTTTCTTCTCTCCTCTACTCTTCTGCATTTTCTTCCTCTTCTCTTTCGTTGTGGTTGCATCTTAAGAGGTTGAGGGCACCCCTTGAGTAGCTTTCACCGCTCTGTTGCTATTACCTACTCTTGAGGATTAAATCACCCACGTGCTTGCCGTGCGTGGAGACCCGTGTCCCTGGAAAAGAGGATCCTGTTAATTGAGAACACCACAGACCAACGCATTGCTTTGGCCTCTGCTTCAGATAAACGGGAGGTATGTTGTGGTCCTCAGCACATCAATCTGCTTTATGGATTAAGCGATTGTTACATCTACTGGGTAACTCGTTAAGGGTGAAGGCCATCTCAGGCATGTAGTGTGAGCGTGTAGGAGCTGGCTAGCACTGGTGCAGCTGGTCTTCATCCCCTTGTTGGACTCAGTGGTGCGATTAGGTCCCGAAATTTTACAAATTTTACGTGGAGAATTCTGTTTTTTCTTATCTCCCACGGCAGCAAATTTTAAATGTAATAAATGATAAATTTTTCACTATCAAAAGGAAGGAGGGAAACTTTACAACTGTCTCTCCTTTCTTAATATCTAAAGGAATATCGGGAGGTGTTGGTGAGGTGAAAAATACCAAGAAAATGCGCTCTGATGATTTACTGGGGGAGTTTGCTTCAAATAACCAAGCAGCAATCATTGCAAATATGAAATATGTAGCTAATTTGGAAGTGACCGTTATGCCTCATGGTAATCTAAATTTCTCACGTGGCGTCATCTCTGCCAGTTATTTGCTAAACACGCCGATGGCTGAGATTCTTGAAAACCTGCAAGATCAGAAGGTCTGTCGAGTAAAAAGAAATCTAGTCAGAAGGAATGGGAAGTTAATTGAAACTAATTATGTCATTCTGACTTTTGCAACCCCAGACCTCCCGCAGTATATCAAAGCGGCTTATATGAATCTACCCGTCAGGTCGTACTTTTCAAACCCACGGAGATGTTTTCAGTGCCAGCGCTTTGCATATTCGAAGAATGCTTGCAGGGGTAAATTCACCTGCGCTCGATGCTCGGTGATTGGCCACGATAGTTCGAACTGTACAGCAAAGGAGAGGTGCGTCAACTGTCATGTCGACTACCCCTCCTATTCTCGAAATTGTCTACACAGGATACTAGAAAAAGAAATCGCCACTGCTAAGATTAACCAAAAGATTTCATATCCAAAGGAAAGAAAACTAGTAACTACACGAACACCACAATTTGGAATTAGTTATGCAACCGCCACTAGGAAAATTTGTAAATCAAGTAGCACACAAACAGATAATGTGATAATTGCTTCGTCAACTTTGCCCCGAAGTCAAACTCAAAGATCAAAATCCCCCGTTTTAAACATTACTAAAAGAAAAGATCCTTATGTGAGATCAAAATCTACGAAGGCTTATAAACTAAAATAATAAAGGGAGGTTTCTTTTAGATCCTCAATATCCACCTGTAAAGTCTTGTCCCTGGAGGCTGACGCTGTTTCCTTACATTCCTCGGACGAAAACTTATCGCTCGAGGTGATGTCTGATGACATTCCATCCAGCTCCGGAAGGGGAGATTTTCAAAGTAAAAAAAAAACTTCCATTGTTTCATGGAACTACCATGGTTTGCTTTCACATCATGATGACATAAAGTCTCTAGCATTAGCTTATAACCCCACATGTATAGCAATTCAGAAAACTTTCCTGAAGTCTTCAAACAACATTTTCATTCCGTTAGAAAAGACTGTGGTGATGATGTTGCAGTGTCTGGTGGTGTTTGCATATTTAAATCAAATAATTTCCCAAATACTGCCCATCCAATTAATAGTACTCTCCAGGCTGTAGCTGTGAGAATTCACACAACACGCTTAATTACAGTGTGTAGTTTGTACTTACCAACACATGATGTCATTCGCCAAGAGGAACTCGATGCTTTAGTTGATCAGCTGCAAACACCATTTTTATTGCTTGGTGACTTTAACGGCCATAATTTTTTGTGGGGAATTGATGATACCAATTCTCGCGGTCGGCTGATAGAGCGGTTTATGACAGACAACACTCTCTGTCTGCTTAATACCGACGAGAAGACATATTTCCATGTACCCACAAGAACATTTCATTCTCTTGATCTTGCTATTTGTTCACCATCCTTGCTGCCATTGTTAAATTTAACAGTAGGAAATGATTTGCACAACAGCGATAATTTTCCTCTCGCCATCTCCTAGGCTGGAGGTAGTAGTATAGGACAACGACAACCTACTTACGTGTACAGTCGGGCAGATTGGACATTATTTTCACAATTGGCAGTTGTTAATTATGAAATGGTTTCAATCGAGGATATTGATATTGCCGTTTATAAAGTCACCGAAACAATTAAGACTCTAGCTGATACATCAATTCCTAAGAGTTCCCCTATACCACACAGGCGTAGCAAACCTTGGTGGAATAAAGAATGCCAAGAAACTTATAAAAAACAAAGGAAGTTATGGGGGTTATTTAGGAGATACCCAACAACGGAGAATCTTATCGCCTTTAAGAGAGCAAGATCTGTAGCTCGCAGAGCTCGTCTTCGAAGTCAGAAGGAATCTTGGTCTCGCTCTGTATCTTCAGTTACATCTTCCACATCCAGTAAACAATTATGGAAAAAAAAGTGAAAGCAGCCAATGGTGTTTATAAGGATTTTTCAATTCCTATTTTAAAAACATGATCTCATGTATACTCTTCTCCTTAAGACATTGCAAATACCCTTGGTGAAACTTTTGCTAGTGTCTCAAGCAACGACTCTTATAGTCCTTCGTTCTTAAGGACTAAGATTCGTGCTGAGCGAACACCAACTCCTTTTAACCATGGTGAAATCTTGCCTTACAACTGTGAGTTTCAAATGCTGGAATTGAAGAGAGTATTAAAGCAGGCCCATGATACCAGTCCAGGACCAGACGGAATCAGTTATTTCACGCTTCCACATTTAAATCCAGACTCCCTGTTGAAATTACTTTGCCTTTTCAATAGGATCTGGACTGAAAATAAATTCCCATCATTATGACACGAAGCAATAATGATTCTTATTCTAAAGGCTGGTAAGGATCTTTCAGAGCCTTTAAATTATTGACCAATTGCACTTACGAGCTGCTTATGTAAGACTCACGAACGTATGGTCAATGCACGTCTCGTGTGTGTCTTAGAAACTAATAATTGTATACATAAGAATCAGAGGGGCTTTCGTAAAGGAAGATCAACTCTTGATAGCATGACTTACTTGGAAACCCAAATCCGCAAAGCTTTTGTGCGGAGAAACCATATGGTTTCCATTTTCACTGACATCGAGAAGACTTACAACCGTATATGGTGATATGGAATTCTTAGTCAATTATATGATTTTGGATTTCGGGGTAATTTTCCGATATTCCTACAGAATATCTTAAGCTCCCGTATTTTTAAAATACGTATTCGATATTCTAGATCCAATAATTTTACACAATCTGAGGGAGTACATCACCCCTCAGGGGGTTTACCTTCTTCAGATAAACACGGGTGTCACAAACCCAAGTTACCCAAGAGATCTGTCCTTTTCTTTCCTTTTCCCTCTCCCCTACTCTTCTGTTTTTTCTTCCTCTTCTCCCTCACTGTGGTTGCCTCGAAAGAGGTCGAGGGCTCCCCTTGAGTAGCTTTCGCCGCTCTGTTGCTGTTAGCTTCTTCTGGGGACTAAATCAAACACGTGTTTGCCGTGCGTGGAGACCAGTGTACCTGGAAAGGAGGGTAATGGTAATTGAGGCCCCTAGAGACCAACACATTAATTTGGCATCTGCTTCAGGTAAACAAGGAGTGTGTTGTGGTCCTCAGCACATCAATCGGCTCAATGGATCAAGTGATCGGTACATCTACTGGGTGACTCGTTAAGGGTGGAGGCCACCTCAGGGATGTACTGTGAGCGTATAGGACCTGGCTAGCACTGGTGCAGCTGGTCTGCATCCCCTTGTTGGACTCGGTGGTGGGTGGTGCCGTCAGATCCCAAATTTTCCATTTTTATTATGGAAACAAACACTTTTTCTTCTCTCCCACGGGAGCATACATTGGATTTAAAAACAGCAAGATTTTACATTGTCAAACGGAAAGAGGGTACATTGGATAATGTATCCCCTTTCCTAATGCAAAAAGCAATAGCCGGGAATATCGGAGAAGTAAAGAGCATCCGGAAACTTCGTTCTGGTGATTTGTTGGTGGAAGTTGCTTCAGATGCACAAGCAACTCTCATAAGCAGCTTGAACATGTTTGCTAACCTTGAGGTGTCAGTCCAATCTCATATGAATCTTAACTTTTCGGGTGGTGTGGTATCCGCCAATGATTTACTAAATACGCCTACGGACGAGATCTTGGAAAATCTCAGAGATCAAAAGGTCTCTGAGAAAAGCGCATTTCACTCAGACGGAATGGGCAGATTATAAATACTAAACATCTCGTACTGACTTTTGCGACGCCAGATCTACCACAGCATATTAAAGCTGCGCATATGCATCTATCCGTTAGGCCATTTATTCCAAATCCTTTGCGTTGTTTCCAGTGCCAGAGATTTGGTCACTCCAAAGCGACTTGCAGGGAAAACTGACTTGCGCTCGCTGCGTAGCAGTTGCCCATGAGAGTTCGTCTTGTACTGCAAAGGAGAGGTGTGTCAATTGTAAGGGTGACCACCCCTCCTACGCTAGATTTTGTCCTATGTGGATACTGGAAAAAGAGATCACAACCTCTAAAGTTAAGAATAACTGTTCATATCCGGAGGTGAGACGTGCTGTTACCGCACCTACACCATAAGCATGAGTTAGCTAGGCATCTGTCACTGCCAAGGTTAACAGAACGGCTAGTACGCAAACGGATGCTCTTTCACTTCCAATAATTAAATTACCCTCTACCTCTGACAAAAACACAAAAACCACATCAACAACTACTCTCCATAAAAAAACCCCAACGGCTAGATCTAAAGCCTTAAAGTCTTTAAAACTAAAATCTACAAAGGAGGGCAATCCCAGGCCCTCCATATCTACCCGTAAAGCCTTATCCCTGGAAGCTGATGCTGTATATCTACATCCATCTGACGAAGATGTCTCTTTGGAGGAGATGTCAGATGACATCCTTTCCGGCTCCGGGAAATGAGCATTTCTAGCTGAACAATAACTTCCTTAATTTCTTGGAACTGCCATGGTTTGCGTTCTCATCAGGATTACATCAAGTCTATAACTTCAGCATACAACCCCGCATGTGTTGCACTTCAAGAGACATTCCTAAAGTCGAGCAATAACTTTACCATGCGAGGATTTACATGCTCTAGAAAAGACTGTGGTGATGATGGTGCAGTGTCTGGAGGTGTTTGTATATTAACATCTAATACTTACCCCAGCATTTGCACATCCATTAAATACTACTCTACAGGTAGTTGCTGTAAGAATCCATACTATATGCTTATTAACTGTCTGTAGTTTATATCTACCTCCACATGATGTCATCCGCTTAGAGGAACTGGATGCATTAATAGATCAGCTGCCAACACCATTTCTACTGTTGGGTGACTTTAACGGCCATACTTCTTTGTGGGGAAATGATGATACTAATTCTCGTGGTCGGCAGATAGAGCAGGTCATTTCAGATAACAGTCTCTGTCTGCTTAATACCGACGAAAAATCATATTTCCATGTACCCACAAGAACATTTCATTCTCTCGATCTTGCCATTTGTTCTCCATCTCTTCTGCCATTGTTAAACTTAATAATAGCGATCATTTTCCTCTGGTCATCTCCCAGACTGAAGGTAGTAGTGTAAGACCACACTTACCTACTTACGTGTACAGTCGGGCAGATTGGACATTATTTACGCAATTGACAGTTGTTGATGATGAAATGGTTTTGATCGAATATACTGATGTTGCTGTTTGTAAAGTCACCGAAACAATTAAGAATGCAACTGATGCATCAATACCTAAAAGCTCTTCCATACCTCACAGGCATTGCAAACCTTGGTGGAACAAAGAATGCCAAGAGACATAAAAAACAGAGGTAGTTAAGGGGCTATTCAGAAGATACCCCACAACAGAGAATCTTATCGCCTTTAAGAGAGCAAAAGCATTAGCTCGCAGTGCTCGTCGTCGAAGTCAGAAGGAATCTTTGTCTCACTATGTATCATCAATAACTTCTTCCACATCAATTAAACAGTTGTGGAGAAGAGTAAAAGCAGCCAATGGAATCTAAAAGGAATTTTTTATTCCTATATTAAAATCCGGAGCTGCTGTGTGCTCTTCTCCTAAGGACATAGCTAATGTTCTTGGTTAAACTTTTGCCAGCGTCTCAAGCAACGACTCTTACAGTCCTTTTTTAAGGACTACGAGTCGCGCTGAACGAACACCAATTCGTTTCAACCATGGACAAGCTTTTCCGTACAACTGTAAATTTCGGATGTTGGAATTGAAAAATGTATTGCAGCAGGCCAATGATACTATCTCAGGAGCTGATTGAATCAGCTATCAAATAATTCGTCATTTAAGTCCAGACTCCCTGTTGAACATGCTGTTTTTGTTCAATAGGATCTGGACTGAAAATAAATTCCACTTCTTCTACGCTCCCGTGGTTTTAAAGTTCGTAGTGGTACAGTTTTGTCCAATACTTTTGACCAACCTGAAGGTGTTCCTCAGGGAAGTATTTTAAGTGTCACCCTTTTTAATCTTCATATAAGTAGCATACTTCATCAACTTTCATCTTCTGTTCATGGTACTTTGTACGTTGATGACCTGCAAATATCGTGTGAAGGGTCTAACATGAATTTAATTGAGAGACAATTACAAACATCTGTTAATAAAATTACTGCATGGTGTGCTGAGAAAGGCCATACATTATCTCCTAGCAAGAGCAAATGTGTCCATTTCTGCAGGAAGACTAGCCTCCACAATGATCCCATTATTCGTATAAACAACACACCTATACCTGTGGTCAGTGAGGTAAAATTCCTCGGAGTGATATTTGACCGTAAATTAACCTTTCTTCCTCATGTTTTACATTTGCGGAAGAAGTTTGAGCGATCACTCAATATCCTCAAGGTGCTTTCAAATACATCTTTGGGTGCTGATCGCACGTCACTCCTCCGAGTTTACCAATCATTAATTTAATCTCGACTTGACTATGGCTGTTTTGTTTACGGATCCGCTAGATCTTCTGATCTACTCAGACTGGACACTGTCCATCATTCTGCTCTGAGAATATGTTCAGGCGCATTCCGCACATCGCCCGTCCAGAGTCTTTATGCAATATGCCAACAATTGCCTTTAGACATGCGACGTATGCATATGTCTCTCAATTACTATTGTAAAATTATGTCTGACCCTCATTATCCATTATATTCTTTTGCTCTTACTCCTACTCTGAAGAGGATATATGACGCTAGACCACACAGCATCCCACCCTTCCTCACTCGAACAAAAAATCATTTATCCTTGTTTGACCTATGTGATGTTCGTTTTTTTTAAAACGGACACATTAGCACATCCACCTTGGTATGATCCCCAAATATTGATAATTAATCCATTTGCCAACTGTAGAAAATCGGACACAACCTCTGCAATTTTCCAATAGCTCTATTATTCACTTCGCTGTCAGTATTCTTCCTACACGTCAAAATTCACGGATGGTTCAAAAACTGCAGGGCATGTCGGCTGGGGTAGTTTTATGAACAATAATACATACAATTACAGCCTTCATGCTTCCTGCTCCATCATTACAGCTGAAGTTTCTGCAATTTATAATGCGCTTCAGCTCGTGAGTATTGTAAATTCTCATTCCTTTTGCGTGTATACTAACAGCTTGAGTGTATTGGAAGCGTTGGGAAACTCGAAAATTCATTGTCATCCGGTTGTGTCCAAGATTTTCCAAATATTGGATTCCCTTGCTGGCAAGGGGTATGATATCAAATTTGTTGGATCCCAGATCACGTAGGTCTCGAGGGAAATGAGAAAGCAGATGCGGCTGCTAAAGAAGCATCAACTCCAATGCCATCATCAATCCCCCTTTCAGATGTGAGGAAATGTGTTAAAAATCTTGTCTATTCCCTCTTCCAGGAATTTTGGAGCATGCAGGTCACCAACAAATTGTGTGCCATTTTTCCATATCTCATCTCATTATGAGTTTTACCGCTACAAAGTGTTGATGTTAGATTAACTCGCCTTCGTATCGGACACACACGTTTCACACATAGATATTTGTTTTTAAATGAATTAAATCCTTGGTGTGAAACATGTGATGAACATTTCACTGTGTATCATATTTTAATTTTATGCCCATGTTTTAGCCAATATCGTTTACACTTTTTTAATTGTGATATTTTAACTTTGTATGATTTACTTGGGGAACCACCCCACAGGAACCTATTTGCCTTTTTGAGAGCAATAGGTTTTTTACATTATATCTAGTTTATGTTTTAAAGTTTAAAATTATATATATATATATATATATATATATATATATATATATATATATATATTTGATTTTCCTTTTATATTTTATATAAGGATTTTAATATATGTATATATATATATATACTGATTTTTGTTTTTTAAAGTTTTAATGTTGTTTGGGTTTAAAAAATAAATACAAAAAATAAAAATAAAAAATAATTAAAAAAAAAATATCAGAAATATATTTCTTGGCGCAGCATGTCCAATTTTGGACCTTGCGCCATAAAACTCAATCAACTAACTAACTAACGAGGAAATACGTCAGGGTTCATTTTTAAGTGTCACAATTTTTAGCTTATTCATCAGTAACATGATTCATCAACTTCCGTCATCAGTACATAGTACTTTGTTTGTTGATGACCTGCAAATATCATGTGAGGGGTCTAATATGCGAATAAATCAGAGACAATTAAAAACAGCTGTAAATAAACTAGCTACATGGTGTGCTGAGAATGGCTACACTTTATCTCCAAGCAAAAGCACATGTGTCCACTTCTGTGGAAAGACTAGCCTTCATAATGATCCAGTGATAAATATTAACAACCCTCCATTACAAATAGTCAGTTATATAAAATTTCTGGGTATTATCTTTGACCGAAAATTAACCTTTCTTCCGCATGTTATATATTTGCTGTAGAATTGTTAGCGATCGCATAATATCCTCAAGGTGTTGTCAAATACATCTCGGGGTGCAGATCGCACATCACTTCTTCGAATTTATTAGTCATTGATTTTATCCAGCATTGACTACGGTTGTGTTGTTTATGGGTTGGCTAGATCGTCCGTTTAAGGGACTGGACACAGTTCACCACTCTGCTTTAAGGATATGTTCTGGGGCATTCCGTACATCACCCGACCAGAGTCTATACATGATATGTCATCTACCACCGTTAGACCTGAGATGTATGCCGCAGTCTCTCAGTTATTATGCTAAGATCATGTCAATCCCTCATCATCCTATACGTTCCATGGTTCCTAACACCTCTCTTAAGAGACAATATGATGCTCGTCCAATGAACATCCCACCATTTCTCACACGAGCAAAATCACAACCTTTGCTCACAGACCCATGTGATATTCATATTGAATCTGTTGAACAATTTGCTCATCCGTATTGGTATAACCCAACAACTACATTTATTAATACCTTTGCTCACTACGGAGAATATGATACAATACCTATTGTTACAGCTATATTTTTCTCATCGATGTCAGATACAATCATACAAACCTGTATTCACAGATGGCTCTAAAACAGCAGGACATGTGTGGGGTGTTGAGGTTTTATCAATAATACAGCTTTTAGTTACAGCCTACATTCGTCCTACTCCATCTATACTGCTGAAGCAACAGTAATCTACTAATCTACTACGAGCTTCAGCATGTGAATACAGATGACTGTCATAAATTTTGTATATATACTGACAGCATGGGTATCATTGAAGCCTTGAAAATCAATAGTGTTACCTGTCATCCTGTTGTGTCGAGAATTTTCAAAGCATTGAATTCCCTTGCTGGTAAGGGAAAAGAAATTATATTTTGTTGGATACCAAGCCACGCAGGTCTTGATGGAAATTAGAGATCAGACGCAGCTGCAAAGGCTGCAAAAGATCCAATTTTACTATTGGCGACGCTCTATGACGTGAGAATAGGTATAAAAAGATTTGTTTATTCTCTCTGGGAAGAATCATGGAACTTGCAGGTCAGCAACAAGTTGTATACCTTATTTTCACCCCTCACCTCATTATCAGTTTTACCGTTACGAAGTGCGGATATCAGAATGACTCGCCATCGTATTGGACACACACGTTTCACACACAGACATTTGTTTTTAAGTGAACACTAAATCCATGGTGTGAAGCGTGTAATGAACCAATTACTGTCTATCATTTTTTAATCTCATGTTCTAATTTTATCATCTACCGTTTGAAATATTTCAAAACAAACATTTTAACTCTGTTTGATTTGGTGCGGGAGCCACCTCAAAGAAATCTATTTGCTTATTTGAGAGCAATAGGTTTTGTAAATTTTCTATAATTTTTATTTATAAATTTTAAAATTTTGTATATATTGGATTTATCTTGTTTTAAATTTTATAATTATATATAGATTTTAAAATAATATACATACTAATTTTTGTATTTTAAAATTTTAATGTTGCTTGGGTTTTCAAAAAAAAGAAAGAAAAAAAAAGAAAAGAAAACACATATATTTATAAAAAAAATAAGTAAATAAAACTAAATATATACTTAAAAAACTTTATTTTTGGCGAAGCATATCCATATTTGGAAATAGCGCCATGAAACCCAACAATCCATCCGTCCTTCTCATCCCTTGGATTACACAACTCCTAATGCTTCTCTGAAGAGATTATACCTTGCAAGTCCATCAAGCTTTCAACCATTTCCCTCTCGCATTAATTCTAGTGTTTTGTATTTCTCACCTAAGTGATGTCCAAATTGAGCCCACAGACTTCATCGCACATGCAACTTGGTATGATCTAGATATCACTGTTATCAATCCCTTTGAAAGTTATAAAAATTCGGGCCCAGCTGTGACTATTTACCAACAGCTTTTTGCATTCCATCGCTGTCAGTATGAACAGTACTCCTGTACATACAACCCCCCTCAGGGGGTTTATCTTCTTTAGGTAAACATGGGTGTCACAATCCCGAGGTACCCCAGTTATCTATCCTTTCCTTTATTTTCGTCTCTCTTCTACTCTACTGCTTTTTCTTCCTTTTCTCCCTCAGTGTGGTTGACTCGTAAGAGTTTGGGGACTCCCCTTGAGTAGCTTTCGCCGCTGTGTCGCTATTAGCTCCTCTTGGGGACTAAATTACCCACGTGTTCCCCGTGTGTGGAGACCCGTGTCTCTGGAAAGGAGGGTCCTGTTAGTTGAGGCCCCAAGAGACCAACACATTACTTTGGCCTCTGCTTCAAGTAAACGGGAGGTGTGGTCCTCAGCAAATCATTTGGCTTTATGGATCAAGCAATCTGTATTACTTCTGGTTGACTAGTTAAGGATGGAGACCACATCAGGGAAGTACCGTGAGCATATAGGGACTGACTAGCACTGGTAAGGCTAACTTGTATCCCCTCGTAGGTCTCAGTGGCTGGTGGTGCCGACTATTCCCTGAATTTTATCCCACTCCATATGAATAAAGCAACTTTCTTTTCACTCCCTCGGGAGCAACAAATACCTATGTGTGATGCTAAATTCTTCATTGTGAAAAGAACTGGAGGATCTTTTGAATGTGTTTCTATCTTTCTTATTGAAAAGGGATTAATATCTCATCTGGGAGTAGTGAAAACTGTTAAGAAACTACGAACGGGCAATTTACTTATTGAGACCACATCTGAAAAGCAGTCTCTGATGATACAGTGTATGAAATTACTTGCTGACATACCTGTCACAGTAGAGAGTCATGCTAAACTAAATTTTGTGCAGTGAGTAATTTCTGTAGACGATTTGTATCATACGTCCACTGAGGAAATTCTAGACAACTCAAAAAGCCCTAAAGTCTGCGCGGTTTAACCCCTTAACCATCTGGGGTTATATGAAGAAAGTGCTCCATTTTTGCTTCGTGGTGGCAACATAGTTTTGGCTTTCACTGCACGTTTTTCCCCCTTTAGAACTTGCCAAGAATACAAAAGCCAAAATTCTTGATGAGATATATTTCCGTTTTTCCCTGGACCATCTGACAATAATCACATTCTAATGACTTTCAGTGGGGAAGTACATCAATCGCAGTCAGCTGAAGAAATCAAAATATGCTAATAGTTTACTTTGTGAATGTTCTGCTCGAAAATTTTTAGAAATCCCTATAATAATAATTCTTTACACTAAATATGAATTTTATTTAATTATTTTGCAAATTATCATAAAATTTAGTTTATTTCCAAGCAGGGTTTGTATTTAAAATCTTATAAATAAATAAAAAATATATGATAGCTATCACAATGAATATATTATTATAATTTTAAAATATTATTTTGCATAATATATATATATATATATATATATATATATATATATATATATATATATATGTATATATATATATATATATATATATATATATATATAAAATATTCATTTCAATCATTTCTGTTTATTAAAGATCAGATTTTTTTTTGAATTTCCCAGATAGTAAAAAATGTAATGGTTTTAAATAGCTGTAAATAAGTACCTAATTTTCTGTTTATTATTAATTGGTTTTAATAATTGCAGATACTTTTCATAATCAATACTATATTTTTAAAATCATCAAATAATTAAAAAATTCAAACATTAAAAGAAATGCTTTTGTTTCTTTAATACATACAAGTTGAAGAATTTTGACGAAATTGTATTTTTTTAATAATTTTAAAAAGTGAAAAGCTAACTTAATTCTAACAATGGACTTCAGAAATACACTAACTTTATTTGAAATTTTTATGAATCATTTTGAACGTAAATGTTTCATATTAAATTCCTCATAACGAAAGATTTCCGTTTCCAATTATGTAAAAATATCACTCTATACAAGAATACGTGTTGTTATATATCTTTCAGTATTTCTTAAATTGTTTTGCACAAATATTAAAATGAATGTATCTCTGCCCTGAAAATTTGTTTTTCTAAAGGAAAATAAAAGCAAAAACATAAAAACAAGGCAATTTTAACGCTATTGTTTACAATAGTTTACTAATAATTCAATATTTAGTATAGAATATATCAATATTGCCTTTTTCACATATTCAAATTAGTTCTACAATTAATATTTTTCCTTCTCAGAGCTATAACTACCTTGACATGCAAATCATTAAAAATGTTAAATTTAGAGAAATATTTTTTTTAAAAAGTATTGTAGTAAAATAATGATTTAACTTCCTTCTTCTGATGATGATTATATAATAAAAATATTTATCTTTTCATCATTTGATTAATTAAATTTTATTTTATTTTTAAATAGTTTTAATTAAAGAAGTATATCACGAAAATAATTTTTGTAAGCATAAATTCACTTACCAGAAATATATTCTTTATCCACTTTCGACAGTATTAATTTTGCATTAAAGTTAACCTGTTAAAATACGTATCATAATTTATTAATTTATCACAAAGATAAAATTTATTTCTTATGTTAGAAACATCTTATTGAAGGTAAAATTATTTAGCTTGATATTAGATTTAAGTCATTGAATTTTGTTTTCCAAAACACACGAAAGGAATAAAAAAAAACCAGAACAAAGTGCTTATTTGAAGTGTTTTATTTCAAGAGGGTAAAAATATAATCTTTAGTACAATACTGTTAGATATTGAAGTATATGAGAAACAAAGCGTAATATTTAAAATGTAATCATTAAATTAGTAATCATTAAATTAGTTAATTAAATCATCATATAAATATCTCTTTTGCATGATACAGGAAATTTCACGTTTTCCGAAATTTGTAAGCAACTTTAATTTTTATTCAATGATTTTAAATTATATTTACGAAATATTAGGTTAAAATATCCTTAATTTTACAAAAAAATTAACTAAAATAATTTTGAACCTCCCATAAAGACATTAAATAGTTTAACATGTTCTCCGATATTTTCCTTATACTGAAAAATGTTTGTGATTACTAAATTCAAATATTTTTTAAATATTAAAATTTGATCATTAGCTTATGAATAAATCTTGGTACAATGTCTCTGAAACAGATATGCCTTTCTTAAATATTTAAGGGAATATTTTTAGTAATTTTTCTGAAATTGGCACTTCTTGATGAATTTTAATATCATCTGCCAGTCCTATACCGAAATGTAATTTTAGTGAAAGTTCGAATCAAAATTAAAATTTCTTACTAAAAATAATAATTTCCTTGTAAAGTTATAGACCTAAATAATATAATTTTATGTGGAATAAAGAGTAATACAATTCCCATTCTAAAATTCGAAAATACTTATGTAATAGGATTTATTCCTCATTTTTTTAACTACCTTGATCTTGGTATTTTAAACAATGGTTGAAATATGTCTACTGAAAACTTGAGTGGTATGAAGCTATCAACAATATGAAAACTTATGATCTAATTTTAATAAAATGTAACTGTAAAAAGTGAAAGAACGACGTACAAAATCCATTGCAAAATTGTTTAAAATACTAAATTCATTAAAAAGTTAAAATATTGCATCTAATTATTACTTATTTTATTCCTTCGAATTTTAAGCAAAATTTTAACATTTTATAATTTCATATTTTTGAACAAATTAAGTAATAAAATATTTTATATTACAACCTTGTCGCAAAGTCGCATATTTTGATACTATTAAGTTTACAAAAATTTACACACTCACACACACGCATATGTATATATATAACGCAAAATAACTAAAAAATTTGAATAATTTAAAAACTTGGTAAAAAAGTTAAATTAATATTATATACGTTGCTTATAAAGTCTTATAGTTAGATACCTTTAATTATGGAATCTAAATGCGAATAAATATCGAAAAGTAAAACTTAATTAGTTGTTGCTACCTTTACACACTTTCGATTTTTGCGTGCATTACTTAAATCAGCCGTAACCGTTCAGTAAATAAGTTTCCCAGTTACGATTTCACGGTAATCCGTCAATTTTGGGGGTTGAATTTAAAACCCTGCAGTGAAGCCAGTTGCTCCTACGAAGGGGCTCGGGATAGCCGGAAAACGCACAGAATTTTTTGCCCGAGGTAACTCGGGATAGCCGGTTAAGGGGTTAAAAAATAACAATTACAAGGGATGGTATTTTCTTAAATACCAAACACCTTATTTTGACTTTTGCAACACCAGACTTACCACAATACATCAATGTGGCTTACATGCGTTGTTCAGTGAAACCGTATATACCAAATCCTCTCAGATGTTTTCAGTGCCAACGATATGGACACTCCAAAATGGCATGCAGAGGAAAACCTACATGCGCCCGCTGTTCTCAAGTTAACGAACATGAGATTGCTACCTGCAAAGCCAAAGAAGTGTGTGTCAACTGTAAAGGGGTGACCACACCTCTTATTCTTTATCTCGTCCCGTTGTCCTAGAAATTGTCACCTTCAAAATTAAACGCAATGTTTCTTATGCAAAAGCTCGTCGCATAGTTAGTTCTCGCATTCCCACTCCTGGTGCCAGTTATGCAACTATGACAAAAAAAATGACCCGATCCTGCAAAACCCAAACAGAAACAAATTCTATTTCTAGAGTTAGCTTTCTCCAAAGCAAAAGACAATAGAAGTATCAACACCTGTAATCGCCAAATCAGCTTTGGCAAAATCAAAATCCTTAAAGGCTAGGAAATTAAAATTGGCTAAGGAAGGACTTGGAAAGTCTTCCTTAAAAATAAATAAGGTCTTCTCTGTTTCGATGCAGACACAGTAAAACTGCATACATCGGATGATGACTTCAATTCTGAAGATTCCTCAGAGATGGCGATGAGTAACAGTGAGAAAGGTTAGAATATATTCAATTCGTGACTACCTATGTTTTCTGGAATTGCCGTGGTTTTCGGTCTCGCATTGATGACATCAAATCCATTATCTTTGGCTTTAACCCTACATGTGTGGATCTCTAGGAGGCATTCCTGAATCCCACTGTTGTCACTAAAATGCGTGAGTTTCAATGCTTTAGAAATGATTCTGGCTGTCATGCTGCTGTGCCTGGTTGTGTTTGTATAATTACATCAAACAATTATCGCAGTACAGCACATCAATTAAGAACTACACTCCAGGCAGTGGCTGTGAGCATCTACACCACATGCCTAATTACGGTAAGTAGCCTCTACTTACAACCGAATGATGTCATCCAAGCAGAGCAATTGGATGACTTAGTATATCAATTCCCATCTCCATTTTTATTGCTCGGTGATCTTAACGGTCATAATTTTCTGTGAGGGAGTGATGATACGAATTCTCGCGGTCGTCAGATAGAGCAGTTCATTTCTGACAATTGCCTATGTCTGCTTAAATACCAACAAGAAGACTTATTTTCACGAACCAACACGGACATTTCACTCTCTGGACTTAGCTATATGTTCTCCATCACTCTTGCCATTGCTGAATTTTGCTGTTGGAAATGACCTTTACAACAGTGATCATTTCCTTCTAATCGTGTCTCAGGCTTGAAATACTAGTGTGTGTCACAACCTACCTAATTATGTGTACACTCGTGCCGATTGGACGATTTTCACGCAATTGGCTGTCATCTGTGAGACAAAAGTTAAGATCGATGTGATACATGATGTCGTTAAATATATCAATAATCAATAATCCAATCTACGGATGTTGCTCTCCCTGGAAATTCCATCATTCCACATAAACACAATGAACCTTGGAGGAATGAAAATGACCAACTCTCCTATAAGAAACAAAGGAAGCAATGGAATATATTCCGAAAATACCCTACTATGGAGAATCTTGTTGCTTTTAAAAAAGCCAAAGCTCAAACTCGAAGAGTTAGACGTCAGAGTCAAAGCGAATCTTGGATTCGCTATGAGTCGTCAATCAATTCATCGACAACAAGCAAACAATTATGGAGGAAAGTTAAAGAAGCCAATGGTGATTATCGGGATTATTCCATTCCTGTATTAAAAACGGCAGCTTCAATACACTCCTCAGCGGTAGATATTGCTAATGTCATCGTTGAAGCCTTTGCTAGTGTTTCCAGCTCTGATTCATATAATCCTACTTTCTAAGGTTTAAAAGAATGGCTGAGCGGACGCTTCTAAGTTTTCATGATCGACATAATCTACCCTATAATTGTGATTTTGAACTGTCAGAATTGAAGACTTCTTTATCTAAAGCAAACGACACAAGCCCAAGACCAGATGGGATATCGTATCAAATGCTAAGTTACAGTTAAATCATGATTCTTTTTTAAACGTACTTTCATTGTTTAATAGAATCTGGATTGCGCATGCTTATTATACATCATGGACGCAAGTGATAGTGATTCCAATATTGAAACCTGGCAAAGATTCATGTGACCCTCTGAGTTATCGTCTAATAGCTCTCAAAAATTGCTTTTGCAAAACGTTTGATCGTTTGGTGAACGCTAGACTCATTTACGTATTAGAGGAGAATAATTGCATACCTCTTCATCAAAACGGATTTTGAAGAAGAAGAACCACTATAGATAACATAGTAAATCTAGAATCCCAAATTCGAAATGCTTTCGTGAGGAGAAACCACCTTGTTGCAATCTTATTCGACATAGAGAAAGCATATGATCGTTCATGGCGTTATGCCATTCTCTTTACTATGAATAATCTTGGGTTTAAAGGTAATCTTCTAATATTAATAGAGAATTTCCTAGCCGCCAGGCTTTTTAAAATACGTATTGGAAGTACAGTCTCCAATACTTTTACTCAAGCTGAGGGTGTACCTCAAGGTAGCGTTTTAAGTGTAACAATTTTTAACCTTTTTATCAGTAACATACTCCATCAATTACCTTCTTGTGTTCATAGTAATTTATATGTTGCTGACTTGCAAATTTCATATCAAGGATCAAACATGAATATAATTGAGAGACAATTGCAAACAGCTGTAAATAATTTAACTACTTGGTGTAAACGGAAAGGCCTTAGTATATCTACAAGTAAAAGTTGTTGTGCTTATTTCTGTAGGAAAACTAGTTTCCATAATGATCCTGTTCTTCACATAAATAATAGACCCTTCCTGTAGTCAGGGAGATAAAATTCTTTGGCGTGATTTTTGACAAGAAGTTTACTTTCCTTCCACATGTTTTACATCTGCGGAAGAAATTGAGCAACTGCTCAACATCCTCAGGGTACTTTCAAATATATCTTGGGGTGCAGATCACACATTACTCCTAAGAATTTACCAGTCTGTAATTTTATGTCAAATTGACTACGGCTGTGTGGCTTATAGTTCAACTACACTCTCCATATTACGGATATTGGACACTGTTCCCCACACTGCTTTAAGGATACGCTGTGGAGCTTTTCGCACATCACCCATCCAGAGTCTATATGTAATCTGCCAACAGTTGCCATTAGACCTGCGGCGGATGCAGCTGTCTCTTAAGTATTATTCAAAAATCTTGTCCTCACCTCATCATCCCTTACATTCCACGATTCCTAATGCTGCTCTTAAGAGATTATATAATGCTAGACCATCAAGCATTCAACCTTTGCTCTCCCGCATTAAATCCTATGTTTTACTGTCTGACATTATTGATGTTCAGATAGCGTCTACAGACTTGTTCTCATATCCTCCTTGGTATGATCCACACATTATTGTGTTGAATTCCTTTGAAAAAATAAAAAAACAGACACAAATACTGCTATTCTTTATCAGATTTATTCATTCCATCGATGTCAGTATACTATGTACAATCCAGCGTTTACGGATGAATCAAAATATTCAGGATCAGTTGGCTGTGGAATTTATCTTGATGTTACCTCCTACAGTTATATCCTTCGCAAATCCTGCTCCATCTTCACTGCTGAGGCAACGGCTATATACCGAGCACTTCAGCTGTTATAAACTAAAAATGAACGTAAATTCTGTGTGTATACTGACAGTAAGAATGTATTAGAAGCTTTGAAGAATAACAAATATAATTGCCATCCAGTTGTGTCTAAGATATTCAAATTAACTGATTCTGTTTCTAACAAGGGATTTGAGATACTGTTTTGTTGGATACCAAGCCACATAGGAAAAGATGGCAATGAGAAAACTGATGCAGCCGCTAAGTCTTCATCTACTTCCATTTCGCCTTCAATACCATCAATGGAAATGAGAAAAGGATTCAAACATTTCATATATTCTCTTTGGCAGGAATCCTGGATCCTTCAAGTCAGCAACAAACTCCATTCCATCTTTTCATATATCATTCCACTATGTGTTTTATCTTCACGAAGCGCAGACGTCAGACTGACTTGCCTTCGAATTGGTCACAAGCGTTTTACCCACAAACATTTGATCTTAAGTGATCTCCAACCGTGGTGTGAAAAGTGTGAGGAACCATTCACAGTATATCATATTTTATTTGTGTGTCCAGATTTTAACCATCACCGTTTTAGATATTTTAATAGTAATATTTTAACCTTAGATGACCTGCTTGGGGAATCAACCCATCGCAATCTATTTCCCTTTTTTTAAAGACTATTCCCTTTTTTTAATTTATGAATTTTATCTGATTTAGAAATATTTTATTTAAGTTTCAAGTTATTAATTTTATATATGTGTATATTGTATGTTTAGAGATTTTTAATGTACATTTTAACTATATTTATATTATATATTTTTAATGAGTGAAAAAAACTGATTTATATTATCTTGTGACTGGCGCAGCTTGTCCTTATCTGGACCTTTCGCCATTAAACCAAACCAACCAACCATCTTCCTTTGGTCTCTTAGTGTGGTAGCCTCGTTAGAGGTTGAGGGCTCTCCTTGAGTAGCTTTCGCCGCTCTGTTGCTATTAGCTACTCCGTGGGAGTAAATCACCCTCATGTTTGCCGTGCGTAAAGACCCGTGTCCCTGGAAAGCAGGGTCCTGGTAATTGAGACCCCAAAGACTAAAACATTACTTTGGCCTCTGCTTCAGGTAAATGGGAGGTGTGTTGTGTTCCTCAGCACATCTATCAGCTTTATGGATCAAGCTATCGGCACATCTGGATAACTCGTTAAGGGTGAAGGCCATCTCAAGGATGTACTGTGAGCGTATAGGACCTGGCTAGCACTGGTGCAGCTGGTCTGCATCTCCTTGTTGGATTCGGTGGAGAGTCGTGCGGTCAGGTCCCGAAATTTTAAAAATATAATATCGAGAACAAAAATTTAACAATTCTCCAACGGGAGCAACAGTTTGAAAACTTTAATCCTAAATTTTTCATAATCAAAAGGAAATTTTACAACTGTATCTCCTTTCCTCATTTCTAAAGGAATATCGGGTATTGTTGGGGAAGTTAAAAAAGTGTAGAAGATGAGCTCAGGTGACCTGCTTGCTGAGACAGCATATGACTCACAAGCAGAAATTCTGGATTGCATGAAATCTCTGGCAAACATTGAAGTGACAGTCTCTTCTCATAGCAACATTAACTTTTCTTGTGGTTTAATCTCAGCAAGGGATTTATTGCATTCGCCGATGCAGGCGATTCTGGAAAATTTACAGAATGAGAAGGTCTGCGGCGTTAGACGCATTACAGGCAGACGGGATGGCAAAGTTATTGACATTAAGCACCTAGTTCTGACTTTTGAGACGCCAGATCTTCCGCAGTATGTAAGAGCTGCGTACATGAATTTACCCGTCAGGGCATTCATTCAAAATCCCTTGCGATGTTTCGAATGCCAACGCTTTGGACACTAAGGAGAGGTGTGTACAGCTAAGGAGAGGTGTGTCAACTGTCATGGTGACCACCCCTCTTACTCTCGAAGTTGTCCTCAGTATATATTGTAAGAAAGAGATTACCACGGTTAAAGTCCATCAAAAAGGTTCTTATCCTGAGGCGAAACGTTTTGTCACTTCTGGCACTCCTCAACCAGGAGTCAGTTATGCAACTGCTGCCAGAAAAGTCATAAAATCGTTCAGCACTCAAGCTTAATCATTTTCGATTTTCCCAATAAGATTACCCCAAGCATCAGAAAAGCCTAAATTCAAAAAAACCTCTTGCGTTTTCAAGAAAAGCTACCTTTGCCAAATCAAAAGCAGAGAAGGCATTAAAATTAAAAAAAAGCAAAAACATCAGTGTTCACCCGTAATGCTTTCTCATACCTGGAGACTGACGTGGTGTCCCCATTTCCCTCGAAAGATGATACATCGCTCGAGGATATTACAGAAGACCGCCTTCCAGCTCCATTAAAGGAGATTTTAAAACTAAACAATAACTGCCTTTGTATCTTGGAACTGCCATGGTTTGTGATCACATCTTGATGACATCAAGTCTCTAATATCAGCTTACAACCCTGCATGTTTAGCACTTCAGGAGACATTCCTGAAGATTCTCAATAACATTATTATGCGTGGGTTCAAATGCTTTAGAAGAGACTGTGGTGATGATGGTACAGTGTCTGGTGGTGTCTGTATTCTAACATCAAATAACTCCCCAGCACTGTCCATTTATTAAATACTACTCTACAGGCTGTAGCTGTGAAAATCCATACTTCATTCTTAATTACAGTCTCCAGTTTATATTTACCACCACACGATGTCATCCGCCAAGAGGAACTCGATGCATTAATAGATCAGCTGCCGACACCATTTCTGCTGTTAGGCGACTGTAACGGCCATAGTTCTTTGTGAGGAAATGATAATACTAACTCTCGCTGTTGGCAGATAGAGAGGTTTATTTCAGATAACATTTTCTGTATGCTTAATACCGAAGAGAAGACATATTTCCTTAAACCCACTAGAACATTTTATTCTCTCAATCTAGCCATCTGTTCTTCATTTCTTCTGCCATTGTTAAATATAACAGTAGGAAACGATATGCATAATAGCGATCATTTTCCTCTCGTCATCTGCCAGGCTGGTGGAAGTGGTGTAAGACAATACTTACCTACTTACGTGTACAGTCGGGCAGATTGGACGTTATTTACACAATTGGCAGATATTTATAACGAAGTGGTTATGATCGATGATTTTGATTATGCCCTATATAAGGTCACTGAAACAATATTGAATGCAGCTGATGCATCAATTCCTAAGAGTTCCTTTATAACCGACAGGCGAAGCAAACCTTGGTGGAACAAAGAATGCCAAGAGAGTTATAAAAAACAAAGGAAGTTATGGGGGTTATTTAGGAGATACCCCACAATGGAGAATCTTATCGCCTTTAAGAGAGCAAGATCTCTAGCTCGCAGAGCTCGTCTTCGAAGTCAGAAGGAATCTTGGTCTCGCTATGTATCTTCATTTACATCTTCCACATCCAGTAAACAGTTATGGAAAAAAGTGAAAGCAGCCAATGGGGTTTAAAAGGATTTTTCAATTCCTATTTTAAAAACATGAGCTGTTGTATACTCTTTTCCCAAAAATTGCTAATACCCTTGGTGAAACTTTTGCTTCCGTCTCCAGCAATGACTCTTAGAGTCCTTCATTTTTATGGACTAAGAATCGTGCTGAACGAACACCAATTTGTTTCAGCTATGGTGAAGCATTGCCTTACAACTGCGATTTCGGAATGTTGGAAATGAAGCGAGCATTCAAGCAGGATCATGATACCTGTCCGGGACCTGATGGAATCAGCTATCAAATGCTTCGAAATTTAAGTCCAGTCTCTCTATCGAATATATTATATTTGTTCAAAAGGATATGGAAAGAAAATTTCATCAGCTTGGAATGAAGTGATTGTGATTCCGGTTCTTAAGGCTTGTAAAGATCTTTCAGACCCTTCACATTATCGACCAATAGCTCTGACAAGTTGCTTCAGTAAGATTCTCGAGCGTATGGTCAACGCACGTCTCATATATGTGTCAGAAAAAATAAATGTATACTTATAAATCAGAGTGGCTTCCGTAAAGGGAGATCCACTCTTGATAATGTCACATATTTGGAGACCCAAATCCACAATGCTTTTTTGCGGAGGAACCACCTGGTCTCTATTTTCTTTGAAATCGCGAAGGCATACAACCGTACATGGTGATATGGAATTCTCCGTTCACTATATGATTTTGGCTTTCGGGGGTAATCTTCCGATATTCCTACAAAATATTTTGAGCTCCCGTTTTTTTAAAGTTCGTATTGGAACTGTACTTTCCATTACTTTTATTCAAGCTGAGAGTGTTCCCCAAGGCTCTAATTTAAGTGTTTTTAACCTTTTCATCAGTAACATCTTCATCAATTACCACCTTCCATACATAGTACACTATATGTTGACGAGATGCAAATATCATGTCAGGGGTATATTCGATTAATTGAGAGACAACTGCAAACAGCAGTTAACAAGCTTTCTGCATGGTGTGCTGAGAATGGCCATTCTTTATCACCAAGCAAGAGTAGATGTTTCCACTTCTGTAGAAAAACTAACCTTCACAATGATCCAGTTATTAATATCAACAACATCCCAATACAAGTAATCAATAAAGTAAAATTTCTGGGAATTATCTTTGAACGTAAATTAATCTTTCTTCCGCATGTATTACATTTGCGGAAGAAGTGTAAGCGATCGCTTAAAATCCTCAAGGTTTTGTAATACACATTTTGGGGTGCAGATCAAACATCACTTCTTCGAATTTATCAGTCATTGATTCTATCCCGCATTGACTACGGATGTGTTGTTTATGGATTGGCTAGTTCTGCTATTTTACGAAAATTGGACACAGTTCATCACTCTGCTTTGAGGATATGTTCTGAGGCATTTCGCACATCACCCGTCCAGATTCTATACGCTGTATGTTATCAATTACCGTTACACCTGAGGCGTATGCAGCAGTATCTCAGTTATTATGCTAAGATCATGTCAATCCCTGATCATCCGTTACGTTCTATGGTTCCTGATGCCTCTCTTAAAGACTGTATGATGCTTGTTCAATGAGCATCCCTCCTTTTCTCACAAGAACCAAATCACATCTCTGGCTCACAGACCTATGTGATGTTCGGATAGAGTCTATTGACCAATTTCTCTATCCACCTTGGTATGAACCAACAAATACCTTTATAAATACCTTTGTTCAATTTAGAAAATCGGACACAACACCTATTTTTTGTCAGCAGCTATACTATTACTACTGCTGTCAGAACCAATAATGCAAACACTCTTGTGTCGAGAATTTTCAAAACATTGGATTAACTTGCTGGCAAAGAACAAGAAATTGTATTTTGTTGCATACCTAGCCACATGGGTCTTGAAGGAAATGAGGGAGCAGATGCAGCGGCAAAGACTGCATCAGATTTAATTTTACCATCGGTCCCTCTCTCAGATGTGAGAAAAGTTATAAAAGTTTTATATATAGTCTTTGGCAAGAATCATTGAACTTACAGGTCGGCAACAAGTTGCATATTATCTTCCCATCTCTCATCTCATTACCAGTTTTACCGTTACGAAGTGCAGATGTAAGATTGACTAGCCTTCGTATCGGATACACATGTTTCACACACAGACATTTATTTTTAAGCGAATTAAATCCATGGTGTGAAACGTGTGATGAACCATTCAATGTTTATCATATTTGAATTTCATGTTTTAATTTTAACCAACAACATTTACACTTTTTTAATAGTGATTTTATAACTTTATCTTATATAATAGGGGATCCACCCCATAGAAAACTATTCGCTTTCTTGAGGATAATAGGTTTCATACATTTTATTTAATTTTTTATTTTAACTTTTAAAACTGTATACATTATTGATTTTTCCTTTTATATTTTAGAATTTGATTTTAAAATAATGTATACACAGATTTTTGTTCTTTAGAATTTTTTTAATGTTGCTTGGGTTTGGGTTTAACAATTAAAGTTAAGATAAAATAAAGCTACAATAAACTTACTCTTGGCGCAGTATGTCCAATTTTGGACCTTACGCCATAAAACCCAACAAACCAACCAACCAACCATAAAACCCAACCAACCAACCTCCTACTGTTCGAAGAGCTCCAAGCACAAAAACAAGAGGCTTTAAAGCCTCTAAATCAAAATCTTTAAAGGAGGGTCTTGCGAAATCCTCCTTATCCACCCGTAAAGTTTTACTATCTCTGGAATCGGTTGCTGTCAATCTTCATCCCTCCGACGATGATTTTTCGTTCAAGGAATTATTGGAAGACATGCCTTCCGGCTCCGGAGAAAGAGCTCTTCTGTTTAAACAATAACTTCCTTTGTTTGTTGGAACTGCAATGGTTTGCGTTCACACTTCTATGACATCAAGTCCATTATATCTGTTTATAACCCCGGATGTGTAGCACTTCAAGAAACTTTCCTGAAGTCAAGCAATAGCTTGTTTTCTAATGTTTTTATTATTTAATTTGAAAATCCAATTTCCTTTTTTGGTACTGGAAGGGATTTTTAATATTCAAATTATTCTGATGCTATGATTGCTGAATAGAATTTTCTTGCTAAACTTCCAAATAAATTATTACACATAATAAAAAAATTCAATATATTAACTTTATTGAATAAATAAATGTGTAATTATATAAGGACCTTCTTTGAATTTATATTTTAAATAGAATATTCTTTAATTAAAGTTTTTTTTCATGTTAGAAAATTTATTATTTCATATATTTTTACATATGTAATTTTAGTGAAAATGTCAGCATAAATGGAACTTAACTACAATCACATCATGGAAATTTTGCAGTTAAATTTTTTAATAAACTTTAATTTTTTTTTAAAGTATTTCAGATAGTAATCAAGATTTCATCAGGTTAATAATTGTAATTAATAACTGTATATATAGTTATTACATATTATAATATAATTTATTATGGTAAAATTTGTTAAATTAAAATACATCTACTAAATACCCTACTAAGACTCGTCTCCATGTGTAAAAAATTTCTTTTAAAATTATGAAATTAACATTTTAGTTAACTTAGTAATTTAAAATATGTTTATCTGCACTGTTTTTTTATTTATTTATTTTTTATTTTTATTTTTTTTTATATATATATATATATAAATGAAATATTGGTGAATTTATATTGATATAAAATCTGAGCCGTTAATTGATAGTATACATTTTACAATTAGTTAGAAAGGGAATAAAAACATTAAAAGAAAAATAAGAAAATGCAATTCTGATATTTAGAGTTTGTAAAAGTTTTAAATCATTTTTCAATCATGGATATTTATTTTTTTTTAAATATTTTTATAATGAAAAGAATACGACTGATACTAAAGCATGATTTTCAATTTTATTTCAAATTTAGAAAATATGATTCCTAATTTGTTTATTTTCAAATTAATGCAACTAACATTTTTAATGAAAATCAAATTAGAGAACACTGACAATATAAAAATTAAGAATACAGTTAAATTAAATAAGCATTAAACAATCACCTAAAACCTTATTTAAAAATAGAATTTTATTTAAGTTGAATAGTAAAAAAATAAAAGTAAATGTGACTATTAATATAAATTTAAGATAAAAAAGGATAAGTATTCTAATGAAGTGTATGGAAGTTGTAAAATAACAAATAGTATGTATAAGAGCATGCATCAAATTTAACGGTAGGCTCTAATTGAAGATAAAAATACGATATAGTTTATCAAATTTATTAAAATATGAATAGTATAAATTTTTATTTACATCATATAATTTGCGAAATGATTTCATATTGTTGCAATGAAGTTAACAAGTAGTTTTCATACTATATACATTTTTCTTATATGCACTCATATTTCTTTTACAACATGTATTTTAAAAATCCTGCACTTTCTATAATTTTCAAAATAATACACTTATTTGAATGACAAATCAATTTCTAGACAGAGTTTCTTACACAACAAATCTAACAAGCCACAATTAGTTTTTCTTAATAATGCATCATGCTATGCTTGATATAAAAATATTTACACGAGATGAAGTTAGTAATATTATTAGTAGTATCTTGTGTTAAAGAGAGCATCTTTGAGAGTTTTACCAAAGTCGTGTTTTAAAGGTAAACTGTAGCCGTATTTGGTATATTTTGGCGAAGATTCTTATTTAATACAAACCTAAAGGGGTTGTGTGAAAAGGGGAGCGGCTAATAACGTTAACTAGTAGGATGGGTGTTATAACGTAAGCAAATGTAGAAAACGGTTATAGAAATTTTATAAATCCGAAAGCAAATTAACGAAATAATATTTAAAATCACTTATTATAATGATACTTCTATTCAATTTTTTCTCCTTAATAAAAAAATTAGATAACTTTGATTCATAAAATATGACAAACAGAATGATTGTAAAATTTATCTTCCGTTTAAATTGATTAAATTTGTACGGAATATATTCTGTAATCAAAATAGATCATTTATCTAACTACTTCTAAAATAAAATTTCTAGTCTTATCTTCCATCAATTTTCTTTAGCTAAAATCATACTAATAATTTATTGTTATTTTATCAATTTAATTTGCCATTTATTCGTAGGTTCATATATTTCAATAATTTATAAAATTTCAATTGATAAAAAGAATTTAAATTCAGTACTTAATTTCAAACCTTTAAAAAGTGTCGAATTAATATGCAATAAAATAAAACTTATAACTGAATTAAATGTTTAAAGATTTGTACTCTTTCAAAGCATGGAAATTTATTTTTTATATTTTGATAATCATCCTTTATTGATTAGAAATAAGCACATTTTTTTTACATTATTACTCCATCTATTACAAAAACGATAATATATTATGAATACTCATTTTAGATAACAGTATGATTTTCGGAGCATGTATCTTTGTTTTTAATATCGTATCTTTGACGCATAAATTTTCGCAAGAGTAAGGCAGATTTTGAAGTCCAAATTTGATCTAATACTTAAATACTGTTCATGTTCTTAGCCTGATCTTTAAAGAAAAAAGTTATTTTGAATGAAGTTAATCAGATTGGATAGTCAGAGTAAATAATTTAAATTTTCTTGTTTATGGTATTTATATCTTTATAAGATTGATTGTAATTTTCTTAAGTTGAAAATTAAAATTTATTTTTGAATAAGCAATATTTTTGCCTTATTTTAAAATTTAAAAAAATATTTATTTTCGGAAATACACATTCAAAAAGAAATTCTCAGTGATATAAATTATCAAATAGCTATGTGTTATAAATGTTTATAATTTATTTCCCTTCAACTGTTAACAGAAAATAAATTTCAATTATTTTCTAACACTATATAAAATATGAGCCGAATTTGAATCACAAATATTGAATAAATTAAATTTTTTAGTAGGTATATCGTCTAAAATTTAACAGGCATTCCAATTTTCCTACACTTATAGCTGATTTTCATATAATATTACAATAATGAATTTCTACTGATTTTCGGGGGTAAGCATCTTAAATAATCATTTGATGGTTTGAAAAATATTTTATTATTCAATAGTGCACATAGATATATATCAAACCTCTATAATATTTCTTTTTTTTTCTTTATATCACTTTAAAAATTACTCAAATAGATTATTTAGCGAACTTAAAAATAAATTTTCAAGACTAATTAATGTTGTAATTTTAATTATTTATCCTAGAACAGAATAGCAATATTTATACAATTTAATGAATTTCAACAACCTAAATGAATTGCGATTTATTAATATATTGTAATTCTTTTTCAAAATTTTAATGATAGTTAAAAGAGAATATCACGTTTGCAGTTTTTCTGATAAAGAAGCATAACTTCTTTATCAGAAAAACTGTAAACGTGACATACTTTTTACCTATAATTCAAATGATGAAAAAAAAATAAAAATAACAAGTATTACTTAAAAATATTATTCTTGAAAAGTACTGGGCAAATTGTTTTTTTTTTAATAAGAAACTAAGCATCCTTTGTTAAAATATTATATTTCATATTATTTTTTAAATTGTTTATTAAAAATTAACTTCATTAGCTGATAAGAAACATTTTTATTATTAAATTTTGTTTATTGCAATTTTTGTGGTAAAATTATCTACTTCCATAAATTCCAAGTGCTTTTATTTTATTATCCTTTTACTTATAAATTTAGAAGATTTATCCACTTAAATCAGTCATTAATAATTTACAAAATACCTCCAAAAATAATAAAAACTGTATTAAAAATATATAAATGATTATGGGAAAAAAGAAAAGTTGATGAAAAGAAACTTTATTTTTTACCCTTTGCAGTTATCTATTTAAACATCTTTATATATTTTAAATGTCTTCTATTTAAGTTTAAAGTCTTACAGCAAATTATTTTTTGTTGATGTTGTATATCTTGATTTATGGATCAATAGTCCAGGGAGATTCTCAAAAAGTAAGCTCATGAGATATACCTTATTGCTTTCTCTTGAGATATCCAGCAAGATTCATAGCTAAGTAAAACATCATAACTCACTGTTACCTATAAATACATTTTATCTCTCTATATAACATATGTTAACATCATTCATTACTAAAAAATGTAAATTTTAGAAAATAATTATAATAATATGTAAAATAAATAAATTTTTTTTAATTATTTATATATATTAAAACAAATTTTATTATTCTCCTTTCACATTTCCAAATCCAGTTCTAGAATTCTGATTGTTTATTTATTCGATTTTTAATATTTCAAATTTAAAGGCATAACCAAAATCTTCAAAACTATCTACAACTTGAATTATTTTAAAGAAAGTGCTTTTATTATTTGCATTATAATCTCATTATGAGTTTATATCATATTACTATTTATTATGGGGGAGCTCCAAAAAAGATATCCTTCAAATTCCCATGAACTGGGAAAACGGAAATAAAATCTCTGTCTGGATAGATCATTTTATAATTGCTTACTTTATTCACAAGAGATATTCTGGTTCGTGAAAAGTGTCATCTCCCCTAGTTTGATGATTGATTTTAAATTATTACCAGATGTGTGAAAAGCGGTTTAAATTCTTGTGGTAATTGTACTCAATATTTCTCAAGGGAGGCTGGTTACCATTTTGGATGACCGAGTTGCAGTGCTCCAAGCACTCACCACAAATTTATTTGTTTGACTCCCAATGGGTTCTAATTATTACTCACAGAGAAAGATTTTAAGGAGGATATAACAATTATTTCAATTTAACTATCATTTCTTAATAGTCGAGCCTTGTATTTTCATCTGGAACCGCCAAGTCGCATGACACGGTTTCATATTCTTTAATTATAAATAATAATAAAAGAGATTATTAACAAGAAGAGAACCAAAAAATATTTTTATATACATCTACAATGCATATTCTTGAATAATTAATACATTTAATAGAGTTGATAAGCAGAAAATATTTCTAGATTATTATAATTATAATATCTATACAAACATAAATATTATTTCATAAATTGATATAAATAAACATTTTTGTTTAAATACACTTGTTCACATATTTTCTAGATTATATTAGTCATATAAATAATTATTCACAAATTTTTAACAATATTTACAGTAATGGTCAGTACAGCTCTGCACATAAGTTTAAATGCAAGTAGTGATATAAATATTTGAATAGAATTGGAATTTCGCTGTATTATATTTTGGATATGGAATCAGAATGATTTGAAGAAGGGAAGAACTTTTTCTTTTCATTATTATTTATTTATTTACATTTTGGAACTTAAACTGTTTGCACAATCTGTGGATTATTAAGGTACAAATTAAAGTTTCTTAATTTTAATTGATACTTGAATGGGAATTAATTTAAAGAGGTTTGCAAGTAAGAGTGAAAATGCCTTAAATCTGGCTTACATTAATTTCGAAATTGAATTAATCTTCCGCACTCAGGAATGGGGAGTTAAGGAATGATCCGTGACGAATTACTTGGCCGAAAGGGAAGTTTTCTGGGAAGCTGCTCAACGAACATTGAATTTAAATTTACAGAATGAGAAATATATAAAAATAAAATTAAGATATAAGCATTATATATTTCTAAGAATAGCTTTTGGACGTCACCTGTTTTCTGGTTCATTGTAGTTGTATTGTGGTTGGTTACTTATGAGAAGATTTGGAATTTGGTTTAAATTATTATAGAAATTTTCCTCTAACTTTATTATGTGCTCTGTAAAATATTGACTGCTAAGTTTGCTGGATATTGTTTCGTTTCTGAAATACGATATAGTCAGTGTACACATTCAATCATTTTGTTCTCATGGTGTTGGAGTCTGCAGATCAATATTTATCAAAACTGCGCCCAAAAATCTCTAGTACAAATAAATTCTTTATGAACAAAAATAAACCTACAAGTTGTACGGCTATTAGTAAAGAGAGCTGAAGACAAATATCTATCATTATTGACAATAGTTTCTTATAGATTGATTTTTAGTTTTTATTACACTTAAGTTTCTTTTCTATATTTGTAACCACTTATATAATCTTATAAACTTGCAAAACAAACTGCATAAATAAAATAATTAAAATTCAGTTAAATAAATATATACTTATAAGTCGAGTTTTATGTGAGCTGAGAAAAAACTTGGGTATTAAATTATAAGGTATGCAAATGTTACAAAATAAGGTTTTATTGCATTTACAAGAGATAATACTTTAAATATGAATGAATTGGAGTTTGAATAATGAGAAATGTAGAAAATATTCATTCCACAGCAAAAAGTCAGCGATTAGTAACTTTAACATACAAATATTCACAGTAAATATATTTAATTCACAGGTTTAATTCAAAAAAAATTATTTCCCTATTACATATGTTCGATTTTGGTTATTAGGAGAATACATATATCTAAGTTTTATTATTTAATAATACTTATGTAATATATTATATACTTTCAGATATAAAGTATAAATATTCTAATTTTTATTAATATAATTTTTATATGATCATCAGATATAATATCGCAAAAACAATTTAAAATTTAATTGCGGAAAAAATGTGGAAAATCATAAGTAAACACTTAAACCACCATGCAAACTTAATTTAAGTTATCTGATTTCTCTTTCATTACTTTTAAAAGCACATAATCAGTTTTGATGAAATAATTTTACTTAGAGAAGACAGGCAATACTATTGGTTATGTTGCATTTCACTTTTTCTTTTAAAGGTACCAAGTATTAATATTTAAATGTCATAACCACTAGTGCCACATACACTAATAAAATATTTTTTTTTTTTTTTTTTTTTTTTTTGTAAAAATGAGTTAAACTAACAAGAAAAGTATTTAAGTTCTTGAAATCATGTACGCTTGGATATAAGATTTGAAGTGATAGTTGCCTATGATTTGTTGTTTATGTTATTTACAAATACAAAAATCAAAAACTCTTTTAGTTTTCGTTACTTTTACAAACAATAAATGTTTTTTATTTTTATATTTGTAAATGAACGTCTATTAATGCCGATGAAATACTTTTATTATTTGAAGTGCAAAAATACAAAGATTTATTTTTCGAACCTTTTTCCGCTATATAATAAGACAATATTAGCAGAATAGCAAATATTAGAAATGTACATTGATGAGAATTTGTTTCAGAAATAAAAATTTATCACTTATAATAATAATCACCATACATTTTCTTTTGCAATCAAATAGATTGAGAAAATACTAATGCTAATTTATCTTTATACTGTCACATAAAGATTCATATGCATCATAATTAAATGTGAATGAAGCAACAAATATTTGAAACTATATTTTACATTTCAGTATTAGAAGAGTAATTTTCAAATTCTTGAAAAATTTGTAATAATATTCTTGAGTTAAAATTTTATGAAATATCATCAAGTACTGAAGCTGACTCCAGTTAACAATTAATAGTAAATAAGATCTATTGTGTAAGTTTATTAAAAATAAACACTATTTCATTTCTCTAATAAATTCAATAAATTATAAAAAAATAATAAAATTAGTATTTTTATGAGGTATAAGTTGGATAAAAAAATTTTTCTAGAAAAGACTTATTCATATTTATACAATAGAAGTGACATATGTTTACATGCTTCTGAGCGGATAGCATTGGACATTTTGGATCCTTTACCACGATCTTCAAATGGCAACAAATACATCCTAGTTGTCATGGACTACTTTACTAAGTGGCCTGAAGCATTTTCAATCCCTGATCAAGAAGCGACTACAGTAGCCGAGGTTCTTGTGCAGCTATGGGTTTCCAGATTCGGTGCACCCTTACATTCAGACCAAGGGACAAATTTCACCTCTGCTGTGTTTAAAGGAATGTGTCAAATTCTCGGAATAGACAAAACGCAGACCACGCCATTACAACCGTAATCGGACGGCATGGTAGAGAGGTTTAACCAAACCATCTTAAATAATCTCTCACTTATGGTTTCCAGAAATCAGTAAGATTGGGATTTGAAGCTACCGCTGTTTGCTCTTGCATATCGCAGTGATGTCCATGAGACTACCGGATACACTCCATCACAAATGCTCTTTGGTCACCAACTTTCGTCTCATTTGTGATCTTCAGTTTGGTCATCCACCGGATACATCTTTATCGCCAGAGGAATACCTTCGAGACCTTCAGGCATGTCTTGAAGATGTCCATAACTTTGCTCGAGACCGAATCAACCAGACGACCGAAAGAATGAAGACAAGGTATGACACAAGAGCGACAGGACATGAATTTCATGAAGGTGATAAAGTTTGGTTGTGGAACCCGATTCGACGTAAAGGACTTTCTCCAAACTTGCAAGCCAACTGGGAAGGTCCCTTCACAGTCCTAAAAAGACTGAATGACGTCGTGGTTCGTATAAGGAAATCATCTTCTTCAAAACCAAAGCTAGTACATTATGATAGATTAGCTCCTTATTGTAATGTAAAGTAAAAATTAATATACCATAGTCTGTTTGTAAATAGTATAGATAATTTTAATATTTTCTATTTTTTTTTGTAATTGTATTTTTAATTGTTTGTGTATGTAATGTGTTCTGTATCCTCTTAAAATGTAAATTCTTTTACATTAAATTTGGCCTTCTATCAGGGGATTGTACTGCCCGGGACGTGCAGTCCTTGAGAGGGGGGCAATGTTACAAATTTATAAATAATTATTGTGTATGTCTTAAAATATCTCAAACAGATCGGAAATGCTCACATTTTAGGCAAACATTGCGGTATTTAGACGTATTATACGTTAAAAGCGGGTTTTCTAATGATTTGGTGACTTGGCGTGTTTTCGCGAGAAAACTTGGTGACATTTTTGGCGACTTGGGGAGATTTTTGGCGACTTGGCGAGAAATAGATACTTCTGGAAACATCCATCAGCTAAGCTCTAAGACCAATATTTAGCGAAATAGCCTAGAAGCTTCCAGAACCTTGGCGAAATTAGTAAATTTCCTCGCAAAGTCAGGTATAAATACCGCAGCCCAACATAGTTAATTTTAGTTTTTGTGAAGACAGTAAGTTTTGTGAAGACAGTCAGTGAGTGAAGACGATTTGTTGTGACTGCTAGTCTAGAGAAGTTGTTCTCTGTCTGAGGCATTTGAGTCCTGTGATCGGAAGCTGTTACTTATTGTATCTGACGAATTGCATCTGTATAATTGTGATTGATACAGCTGGTATTTCTAGTGGGATTTTTACGAATAAAAGTCTTGTGTTCATTGAGTGGTCGCTTTATTCAACTCTCAATCCACACGAACTCCGAAGCACGTTACAATATATATATATTTGTGTTTGTGTATATATATACACACACATACACACACACACACGCACACACACACACACACACACACACACACATATATATATATATATGAAGTCTTAATATATTAATCTGTACAAAAATACTTGCTACACATTTTTGACTACTTCGTTGAATTCCACTTTTCCCCATTTACAGCTTTTTCCCACAAAATACAACTTTCGGGATCCATTGGGAATTGAACATTTTCACTTGCGAAAGTGAATTTGTTCCAGGGGATATTATGGTATTCGTTTTCGCTCCAACAAATGACATATTTTATCTCGAAATCTAAGCGATTGGAGTCATAGCATGGTTACCCAGCTAACTGGACATGTGATTATCGCTCTGTGTGACGATGCATTGTAGGTGGAGCCATTGGTGCCTAGGGAAAATGTAATTGAGTTAATATAGGTGGAGTTATATGAGATTCGTCGTAGTACATTTAGCAGCGTTTTTTCTTGTTCTAAGATATTTTGTTCTTAATTATATTAGGATTTCTCTTATAATTTTATAGGGCGATTTTATTACTTTAAAAATGCATAATTTACTCAAGAATTTATCGTTTCTAACTTTATATCTAGTTGTTGGAATTAAAGACAAAGTTAAGCAGTTGATGCAATATTTAGGTATTTATTAGGGGTGATGTTGCCCCTAAATGTCATAAATGTTAATCAAAAACAGTTTTGATATAAATGTGTATGAAATCATGTATATAATTAATTGAATAAAATAACATTTTAAGTGTAAATGAACGACGTATTTAGTTTTTAAATTGCCCATAATTTCTGTTTTCAATCCTAAATTCTGTAAATATGATACAATTGAAAAAATTATTGTTATTATGAAAATAACATGGAAACATATGTCACTTGTAGAATAATTCTTTTCTAGAAGATGAATTTTATCTTACTTATACCTCACAAAAATACTAATTTTTGTTTTTATTTTTTTTATAATTTATTGAGTTTATCAGGGAAATGAAATAGTGATGATTTTCAATAAACTCACTCAAAAGATGTTATTTAATATTACTTGTTAAATGGAGTCATTTTCAGTACTTGATGATATTTCATAAAATTTTAATTCAAGGATACTATTACAAATTTATCAAGAATTTAAAAAATTGACACTTTTAATTCTGTAATGTATAATATGGTTTCAAATATGTGTTGCTTCATTCACATTTAATTATAATGTACATGAATCTTTGTGACAATATAAAAATAAATTAATTAAAATTAGGATTTTCCCAATCTATTTGATTGCAAAATAAAATCTATGATGATTATTAGAATAAGTGATAAATATTTATTGCTGAAACAAATTCTCAACAATGTACATTTCTAATATTTGCTACGCTGATAATGTTGTCTTATTATATAGTGGAAAAAGAATCGAAAAATAAATCTTTGTCTTTTTGCACTTCAAATAATAAAAGTATTTCATCGGCATTAATAGACGTTCATTTACAAATATAAAAATAAAAAACATTTATTGTTAGTAAAAATAACGAAAACTAAAAGAGTTTTTGATTTTTGTATTTGTAAATAACATAAACAACAAATCATAGGCAACTATCACTTCAAATCTTATATCCAAGCGTACATGATTTCAAGAACTTAAATACTTTTCTTGTTAGTTTAACTCATTTTTTAAAAAAAAAAAAACAAAAAAAACAGTGATTTTATTAATGCATGTGGCACCCGTGGTTATGATATTTCAATATTAATACTTGGTACCTTTAAAAGAAAAGTTAAATGTAACATAATCAATAGTAATGCGTGTCTTCTCTAAATAAAATTATTTCATAAAAACTCATCATATGCTTTTAAAAACAGTGAAAAAGAAATCCGATAATTTAAGCAACTTTGGATGGTAATTTCAATACTTACTGGAGATTTTCTACATTTTTTCCGCAATTAAATTTTAAATTATTTTTGTTATGTTATATCTGATAACCATGTATAAATTACATGAATAAAAATTAGCATATTTATACTTTATATCTCAAAGTATATAATATATAACATAAATATTATTAAATAGTATATTTTAGATATGTATTCTCCTAATTACCAAAATCGAATGTATTTAATAAGAGAATAAATTTTTTTGAATTAAACTTGTGAAATAAATATACTTATTGTGGGTATTTATATGTTAAAGTTTCTAATCACAGATTTTTTGCTATGGCATGAATATTTTCAATATTTGTCATTACTCAAACTCCAATTCATTCATATTTAAAATATCATCTCTTGTGTTAATGCAATAAAACCTTATTTTGTATCATTTGCAGAACTTATAATTTAATGTCCAAGTTTTTTGCTCAGCTCACATAAAACTCGACTAATAAATATATATTTATTTAACTGAATTTTAATTATTTCATTTATGCAGTTTGTTTTGCGAGTTTATAAGATGGAATAAGTAGTTACGAATATCGAAAAGAAACTAAGGGGTTGTCACAACTAAAAATCAATTTATAAGAAACTGTTGTCAATAATGATGGATATTTACCTCCAGCTCTTATTACTAATAGCCGTGAAACTTGTAGGTTATCATGAATATTTTCAATATTTCTCATTACTCAAACTCCAATTCATTCATATTTATGATATCATCTCTTGTGTTAATGCAATGAAACCTTATTTTGTATCATTTGCAGAACTTATAATTTAATGTCCAAGTTTTTTGCTCAGCTCACATAAAAGTCGACTAATAAATATATATTTATTTAACTGAATTTTAATTATTTCATTTATGCAGTTTGTTTTGCAAGTTTATAAGATGAAATAAGTAGTTACGAATATAGAAAAGAAACTAAAGGGGGTTGTCACGACTAAAAATCAATTTATAAGAAACTGTTGTCAATAATGATGGATATTTGTCTTCAGCTCTTATTACTAATAGCCGTGCAACTTGTAGGTTTATTTTTGCGCATAAAGAATTTATTTGTACGAGAGATTTTTGGGCGCAGTTTTGATAAATTTTGATCTGCAGACTCCAACACCATGGGAACAAAATGATTAGAATGTGTACAATGACTCCAGCGTATTTCAGAAACGAAAAAATATTCAGCAAATTTAACAGTCAATATTTTACAGAGCTCATAATAAAGATAGTGGAAAATTTTTATAATAATTTAGATCAAATTCCTAATCTTCTCATAAGTAACCAACCACAATACAACTACAACGAATTTGAAAACAGGTGACGTCCGAAATCTATTCTTAGAAATATATAATGCTTAAATCTTCATTTTATTTTTATATGTTTCTCATTCTGTAAATTTAAATTCAATGCTCGTTGAGCAGCTTCCCAGGAAACTTCCCTTTCAGCCAAGTGATTCGTCAAGGTTCATTCCTTAACTCCCCATTCCTGAATGCGGAAGATTAATTCAATTGCGAAATTAATGTGAGCTAGAAATAAGGCTTTTTCACCCTTACTTGCAAACCTCTCTCTCTGTCTCTTTAAATTAATTTTCATTCAAGTATCAATTAAAATTACGAAACTTAAACTTTTACCTTAATAATCCACGGATTGTGCAAACAGTTTAAGTTTCAAAATGTAAATAAATAAATAATAATTTAAACAAAATTTCTTTCCTCCTCCAATTCATTCTGATTCCATATCCAAAATATAATTATAGCGAAATTCCAATTCTATTCAAATATTTATATCACTACTTGCATCTAAATGCATGTGCAGAGCTATACTAATCATTACTGTAGATAATGTTAACAATTTGTGTGTTAGTATTTATAATACTAATCTAATCTAGAAAATGTGTGAACTAGTGTATGGAAACAAAAATTTTTACTTATATCAATTTATGAAATAATATTTATGTTTGTATATTTATTATAATTATAATAATCTAGAAATGTTTTCTGCTTATCAACTCTACTAAGTATATGAATTATTCAAGAATATCCATTGAAGATGTATATAGAAAATTTGTTCTGCTTCCCTCCGTGTAGGTAGTCCCTTTTATTTTTATTTATAATTAAATTATATGAAACCGTGTCACGCGACTTGGCGGTACCAGATGAAAATTCAAGGCACGACGATTGATCAAGTGATAGTTAAATTGAAATAATTGTTATATCCTCCTTAAAATCTTTCTCTGTGAGTAATAATTAGAACCCATTGGGAGTCAAACAAATAAATTTGTGGTGAGTGCTTGGAGCACTGCAACTCGATCACCCAAAATGGTAACCAGCCTCCCTTGAGAAATATTGAGTACAATTAACACAGGAATTTAAACCGCTTTTCACACATCTGGTAATAATTTAAAATCGATCAACCAACTAGGGGGGATGACACTTTTCCATGAGCCAGAATATCTCCTGTCAATAAAGTAAGCAATAATAAAATGATCTATCCCGACACAGATGTTGTTTCCGTTTTCCCAGTTCATGGGAATTTGAAGGATATCTTTTTTGGAGCTCCCCCATAATAAATAGCTATATGATATAAACTCATAATGAGATTATAATGCAAATAATAAAAGCACTTTCTTTAAAATAATTCAAGCTGTAGATTATTTTGTAAATTTAAGTTATGCTTCTAAATTTGAAACAATAAAAATCGAATAAAATACAAAGAGAATTTTAGAATTGGATTTGGAAATCTGAAATGAGAATAATAAGTCTTGTTATGATTTATATATATAAATAATTAAAGATAAAATTATTTACTTTACATATTAACATATTTATTTTCAAAAATCTACATTTTTGCAATGATTGATGTTAACATATACTATATCGAGAGATTTAATGTATTTATAAATAACAGTGAGTTATGATGTATTAATTAGCTATGCATAGATTTTATTTATTGTTAATAATGAAATTGATTAATTACTTCATCGGTTTTCAAATTCCACGCTTAAAAATGTCTCTCAAATAATTTTGTCCCGTGTTTGATTGTAAATTTCAGAATTAATTTAATTTACTGAAAGAATGTTCGCAACTAACAATTGACGTTGAAATAGTAACGATTGTTTGTTCTCTTATAATTTTAATAACATCTTCACCGTACTAGATTATGCAAGTTAAAAGCTTCAATGGAGTTTAAGATTTAATTTCTTTGAAGCATTGAAATATCTACTTATATATTTTTTATAATAAAATTATAAAATTCTCCGCCAAAAAATGTAAATTTGTAATATTTATTATTTTTACAAAACTGATACACTCAGTATTTAAGTTTTCTATTGATTCAAATTCTCACTGTGTGGGTATTAAACTTTGAATTGTTGGTCCCGATCTAATTACATCTCGTGTACAAAAAAAGACCGTTTAACGACAAGCATATCAAACTAGAAATGCGAGTATTCATATAAGAAAAGAAATTTTAACATTCACTGCTCACATGATTTTACTCTTTGAGAAGCTTTCTCAGTCGTTTACTTTTCTGATGAGGAATTTGTGTTTATTTTTAATATAGGACATTCTTACAATTTTGAAATAATTTTTTTTATTCAAAAGAGCTTATTTTTATTTTGAATTATTTTCATATTATTTAATATATATATATATATATATATTTCTTTTTAATTCAACAATTTAAACATTCAAAGAAACTGCCCAAAATTCAAAGATCCTTTTAATTTTGGGCAGTGCAGAATGATAGTTATGCCCAATTTCATTATATTCCTGTAGAATGATTTTTCTCAAGTTAAAACAGGTTTTTGTTATGCTTTGTAATTATTAAAAATAGATGTTAAATAAGTAAATGTAATGAATACGTGATAGACAGTAAATAAAATTCTATAATTTTTTTGTTCTGTAAGTTAAGATCTCAGAAAATCAAAATTTTTCGAACTAAGTTCATCGTTTTTAACTAAGCAATGTTACTTGGGGGACACGGGACGTTGGAATTGGTAATAAACATTGATAAATCAATTACCTGAATTCACATGTTTGAATTTTACCTTAATATGATTCGGATAGTAATTTACTAGCTTAAAAATATAGAACACAAAGATTATTTTATAAATTTACTTACTAAAATTTTTTTCATAAGAAACATCAATAAAAAATTTAATTTATTTTTTTTCAATTTTTTGGTAATTTTGTCTACCTATAATTATTTTCTTCAACTTATAATTCTTTATTTTGAAGTTTTAAGTTTTTTCTCAATTTGTTTTAATGAAAACTCATACTTTTTAAGAGTAGGTTTTGAAAAAATATCAAATTGTTGTATTTTCCATAATATATTCTTTACGAAAATTGAATATTTTTGGAAAAACAGCAACAAAATGTAGAATATATATGTATTTTTTTCATATACTAAGACATGGAAAAATTAATGCACACTTCTTTTGATGTTTGTTTGATGATTGTGTTAAATGTTAAAATTTTCTCATCATATTTTGGTAAAATTTGATGCTAACTATAGTAAATGCTTTATATTATAGATGAACTATACGTTATAGAGAAGCGTTTTTACTAACTAAACATAAAAATATAATTATTTTTAAAAAAATAATTAAAAAAATATCATGGTAAAAATTATAAAACTTATGTTTAATAAAAATACATAATTTCTTTGTTAGAAAATAAAAATTACGCTTTATACACTAAAATTAAATTTTCTCATTTACAACAATCCCTTTAAAAATAAAAATTTTTGAGTATTAAACTAACGATATTTGGGAAGAAGAATTAATATATTAACGATGTAAACAGTAAAAACAAATGGAAACTAAATATATGTTTTTTCCTAGAATTTGGTTACTACTACTTTTCAATTTCCATAGTTGTATAACATTTTGATTCCAGGAAAACAGTTCTTTTCCTGGATTTTTTTAAATAGAAATTCCCCTTTTCTTTCGTTGGTGGTTACTAATTACAATCGATGATTTCAGATAGAACTTGGTTAATGAGACATATTTTCAATAGGATTTTCTCATGAATATAACATGACACTAGATTAAATGACTAAAATAAAACTTGAGTTAAAAAAAATTGAAGAGCTTTTATTTTGAGACGATGTACAATTTCTGAGAAGTCATAAATTTCTTAACACTCAATAATAACTGTTTCTATTATGGTTCTTGATACTAAGGATGAATCTATAACTTTTCTGATACCATCAACATATATAAATGATTTTTAAGAGATATAATTTACATGAAAATTGATAATTTTACGAATTTGATTTGTATTCAAATTTTTCTTTCCTCATCCTTCTCGAGTTCTTTCTTTGCCTGAAAGGAAAGGATCAAAGTATGTAATTAATTTAATCATCAAGTGAACAAAAATCTGAGGTAGAAATCATTTTATTTTTTATGCAATATTAATTTTTCTTTTAAAATTAAAATTCCCAATATTTTGACTTACTATCATCCAGATTTAGATTTGATAAAGCCCTAACAATTGAATGAAATAATATTTAAATTTTTCTAATTCGTATTTCATTCATTTTTTAGGATGTTACTGGACATATCCTATATGATAGTTTAGGATGTTCATAATCTAGGAGTTTCTTAAAAGGATAAATCCTAAGATATAGTTATCTAATAAAAATAGAGATTCTATAATTCCATACTTATATTTTTATGCAGTATAATCGAAATTGCCGTGAGTAAAATAAGCCATAACTTACATATTCATTAATTTTATTCGAAAAGAAAATTTTCTCGGTTTACATGCGTTTCTTATTGATTATTAAAAATTCAAATTTTAAGAACATCTGACGAAATTTTTTTATTTATAATTTAATTTTATTCTAGGAAGTTTTCATAAATGATATTTCAATTTTATGAATTTTCCTCTTTTGGGAGCTATATTTCATAATGTTATTGTTGTCAAAATACAATTAAAATTTAAAATTTTTTTTTACAAAAGAAAATATAAAATATTAACAAAATATTGTTAGTTAAATAAAAGGATCTAATCTCTTACAAAAAATTATTAGAATGTTAAATAATACTTCAGAAAATTAGAACACCTAAAAAACTTTTCATTTTGAGTTTTTTTAAATAGTAAACAATTAAATCCAGAGAGAAGTGCTGATGATATATTTATCAGCCGAAACAACATTAATTATATGTTATATTCTTTATTTTGAATAGAAAAGATTTATTTGATTAATCAATATTATAATTTTTCATAGACATGTAACTTGACTTAGACAACTTGTAAAAAAAATTAGAATTCGCGTAAAAAGAACAATGAATATTGCTGGATATCTCTAGAGAAAGCAATAAGTTATATCTCATGAACTTAATTTGTGAAAATCTCCCTGGATTATTGATCCATAAATCAAGATATACAACATCAACAAAAAATAATTTGCTGTAAGACTTTAAACTAAAATAGACGACATTTCAAATGTATACAGATGTTTAAATTCTTAACAGCAAAGTGTAAAATATAGTTTCTTTTCATCAAATTTTCTCCTTTTCCAGAATCATTTATATATTTTAATAGTTTTTATTATTTTTGGAGGTATTTTGTGAATTATTAATGACTGATTTAATTGGATAAATCTCTTAAATTTTTAAGTAAAAGGATAATAAAATAAAAGGATTTGGAATTTGTGGAAGCATATAATTTTACAATAAAGATTGCAATAAACGAGTTTTAATTGTAAAAATGTTTCTTATTAGCTAATGAAATTGATTTTTGATAAACAATTTAAAAAATAATATGAGAGATAATATTTTAACAAAGGATGCTTAGTTTCTTATTAAGGAAAAGTAATGTGGCCAGTACATTTCAAGGATAATACTTTTTAGTAATACTTGTTATTTTCTTTTTTCCAAATTTCAATGATAGGTAAAAAAAATATATCACGTTTACATTTTTTCTGATAAAGAAGTAATGCTTCTTTATCAAAAAAAAAAAAAAAAAAAAAAAACTGAAAACGCGATATACTTTTTACCTATTATTGATATTTTGAAAAAGAATTACAATGTATTAATAAATAGCAATTCATTTAAGTTGTTGAAATTCATTTAATTGTATAAATATGGAAATTCTAATCTAGGATTAGTAATTAAAATTACAACATTAATGAGTCTTGAAAACTGATATTTAAGTTAGTTAAATAATCTATTTGAGTAATTTTTAAAGTGATTTAAATAAAGAAAAAAAAAGAAATATTATAGAGATTTGATGTATATCTATGTGCACTATTTAATATTAAAATATTATTCAAACCATCGAATGATTAGTTAAGATGCTTAGCCCAGAAAATCAGAGAAAATTCATTATTGTAATATAATATGAAAATCAGCTATAATTTTATGAAAATTGGAATGCCTGTTAAATTTTAAACGATATATCTACTAAAAAAATTAATTGATTCAGTATTTGTGATTCAGAATCAGCTCATATTTTATATAGTCTTAGAAAATAATGGAAAAATTATTCTTTGTTAACAGCTGAAGGAAAATAAATTAAACATTTATAACACACAGTTTTTTGGATAATTTATATCACTGAGAATTTCTTTCTGAATGTATATTTCCAAAAATAAATCTTTTTCTTTTGAAAAAAAAATTTAAAATAAGGTAAAAGTATTGCTTATTCAAAAATAAATTTTAATTTTCAGACTTAAGAAAATTACACTTAATCTTATAATAGTATATAAAGATATGAATTTAATAAACAAGAAAATTTAATTATTTACTCTGACTATCATATCTGATTAAAGATCATTCAAGATAACAATACAATTTTATTATTATTATTTTTTATCAGATTAACAGCTTTTAAATATTGGATTAAATTTGGACTTCAAAATCTGCCTTACTCTTGCGAAAACTTATGCGTAAAAGATACGATTTTCAAAACAAAGATAGATGAAACTACTGTTATCTAGAATGAGGATTGATAATATATTATCATTTTTATAATAGATGGAGTAAAAAATAAAAAAAAAAAATTGTGCTTATTTCTAATCAATAAAGGTTGATTATCAAAAATATAAAAAATTATTTTCCATGCTTTGGATGAGTACAAATCTTTAAACATTTATTCCAGTTATAAGTTTTATTTTATTACATAGTTAATTCGACAGTTTTTAAATGTTTGAAATTAAGTACTGAATTTAAATTCTTTTTATCAATTGAAATTTTATAAATTATTGAAATATATGAACCTACGAATAAATGGCAAATGAAATTGATAAAATAACAATAAATTATTAGTATGATTTTAGCTAAAGTAAATTGATGGAAGATAAGATTAGAAATTTTATGTTAGAAGTAGTTAGATAAATCATCTATTTTGATCACAGAATATATTCCATACAAATTTTTTGCGATTTAAACGGAAGATAAATTTTACAATCAATCTGTCATTAATAATTTATGAATCAAAATATTTAATTTTTTTTTATTAAAGGGAAAAATTTGAATACATGTATCATTATAATAAGCGATTTTAAATATTATTTCTTTAATTTGCTTTTGGATTCATAAAGTTTCTATAACCGTTTTCTACATTTGCTTACATTATAACACCCATCCTACTAGTTAACGTCATTAGCCACACCCATTTTCAGACAACTCCTTTAGGTTTGTATTAAATAAGAACCCTCGCCAAAATATACCAAGCACGATTACAGTTTACCTTGACAACACGACTTCGGTAAAACTCTCTTGTTCCATCTTTCATATTGCAACCAACTGTTTCAGAACAACTACTACCTTTATTTGCTTTCTGCATGTCAAAAATGTTTATGATCTTCACTTTTAAATGAACATTTCAAAGCAATGCAAAAACAGAAAACAACCTCAATAGTATAAAACAAAATGGAACAGTAAGCAGGAACTTCTGTACCGGAAATTTTCTAGATCTCCACGGTTGTAGCGCCTTCTATTCTAAGCTTTACTGAACCTTCCATCCATTCTAAATGATTCATTTTGTTCGTATTAAAAGTGTTTTTTCTAATTCTTTGAAAATCATTTCTGATTTGGGCATTTTTAATCTACATTAATTTTTTACTTATACTGTTAATAATTTCCAAAAAAAAAAAAAAAAAAAAAAACTAATTTGTTAGATAAATTTTTATAGATATATTACATAAGTTTTACTATCAAATATAAGCACGAGCCGATACACAATAATAACTACGTAATCATATTAGGGAATTTTAGGCAATGAGCCCCATCTTTGAAAAGAACTCTATAGCGAGGAAAATCCAAATAGAAAGACAATATTACTTCTATGAATATGGCAATGAGTTTGCTTGTTTTCCGGAGAGCTTTGTGAAATATTTTTCTTATGAAATATAGCTTTGTTTAATTGCTTTAAATTTGAAAGAAATATATGAATTCATGACAAAAATTGTGCACTTATAATATTTTGCATTGTAATTTAATCCAATTTGCTGCGTTTATTAGAAATCGCAATGGTTGACTCTTTATATGCTCCATTAATATTTCCTTTAGTTTCCTTGTCAGCTGTTTACGAATAAACGACGCATGCGCTAAAATGGAAAGCCAGGTCTGGTGAAGTAACAACAACCAAGTGAGATTTTGTGTGTAGTGTGGGTAATTAAATGCTGCTTTGTTGCTGAAAACAGCTAATTCTCCAGCAACTTAATTTAAATAATCTTGAAAAACGCTGTTATCTTCGCGCCAAATTTAGGTGAGTGTAATTTTCTCTGGTTTTAAAGAAGTCGCACAATTTTTGACTTTGATGCTCGTTTAGCCTTCTTGCTTTGATATGTACTTCTACTCTGCTTATATTTATATGCAATATTTTGCTACTGCTTGAAACTGGTTTTGATAAATTTAATATGAAATAAAATTTTGATCATTTTTGTAGTTGTTTTATTTTTAAATTATTTATCATTTTTACAGTTTCAAGAAACTAGAAAATTATTTCGGTTTGTGTAAGTAATTATTTCCATTTGCGATTGAGGAGAAAATTTATGGTTTTCATATTGTGCTATTAATCAGTGATAAGTACAAGTTTATTTTCCATTTATTTCATAAATTTATTTATAAAATGTGACATGAGCGAATAATTAACATATAATCGTATGTTTTACAAAACATGTCAGTTATGTTTTCAAAATTGTTTTATATCGATATATGAAGTGAAATGGATTCAAATAATTTTTACTCTTTATCGTAAATAACGAGGTCTGTTTGAGTAGATGTTTTTCCACATTGTGGAATCAAACCGGTTTCTTTCTGTCGCAATCATATTATTAGTATTACATTCGAAATTGCAATCGTTCAAGTTTGATATCAAAATTCCTTTGTACAAAGTAGAAATTTTATTGTTTCATAAAGGAATAAGTAATTTATTGATTGTCCATATTGATTGCATATGAGCTGAAGAGCTCTGTTAAAAATTTTTCTAAGTCCAACTTAATCAAAATACTTCAACATTTCTTATAAATACTCATTTTTATCATAACTTTCCATGAAGTGATTAAAGGATATTAAATCTAGTGTGATGCACATTTAAATATTTTTCACAAAAATGATTAACTTTCTAATGTATTTGCTTGTCTATTTTTATAACAGAGTCAGTCTATTTTTGCTCATTAATTACCACAAAAAGTATTTGTATAGTCTAAGTTTTTATTTATTAAATAAAAATTAATTTATTTGTATTTCCAATTAAAAAATGAATATCATGTTTTAAATATATTTTCATTTTAAAAGCTAAAGTATTTAAGTATAAACATAAAATGTATACTAATTCATTATCCAAGAATAATATTTAACAGTAAGTGTGTGTGATCATTATGTGATGTTTAAAAATCGAAGTTTCTACATTTTAATGAAATGTTCGATGCCAAGCATATATACTAATAAATATTTAAGGAAAACAGTATTGGATATATCTGAAAAGTGTTTCACATGTCTTATAAAGAGTGGAAATTTTGAGGAAAATTTCAGGAGTTAAAAATATTGAGTTCTTTAATGAAAGATAAATTAAGCATTCCAAAAAAAAATCATTGTGAATAATTTTAAACATGTAAATAAATCTTAAATTGACTATTATTTGATCTGATGTTAAAGTGTTATACCATGAATACTATCATTATTATTTTGATAAAAGATTTGATAAATATCACAATTGATTCATCTAAAAACTTAACATCAAGAATTGAAGTTGTCTATGTGTTTTTGAGATTAGGAATCAGTCATGTCCTTTTGTTCATGTTTATGTGGGAAGTATATACTCATTACCTTTAAATTATTTAGTGGCCATCTAGATTACAACTTTACCCTTTCCATTAGAATCCATATGAATAGTGGGATCCTATGCTATCTCTATAAATATGTTCTTGGCCAATTTGAGCATTCATTTAACCAAAAATAATAATTTTCCTTTGTTGGTTGAGTCAATATCTACCTGGATTTTATTATAAAATTTTTTCAGTAATTTATACTGAAATTGTTAGTAGGAGCATAAATGTTAATGAGGACTATTACAAAAATGACCTGTCATTCTTAAGTTTCTATATTCTTTCACTAACTGGGACAAAAAGCCCAGTTCAGATTACAAAAAGAACAACTCCATTTAAGCCCTGTTTTTCGGGTCCACTGTAATTCTCTAATGAGCAGATTAAATTCCTTTCTGCTCTTCAGGAAATCAGGTGGAAAAATAATGAAGATACAATATGAACCAAGACAACTAAGACAACATTTGAAAAATTAATGACAGAATAAGATTCAAAGAATTGGGGAAAAAAAGCATAGGGACCACATCTTCCTTAGGGGAGATGGTCACTTAAATTAAACACTTTTCTGACATGCTCAAAGCACATATGTCTAAAAAACTTTGTGCAATTCTCCCAAAGTGTGCCTTTAATAAAGAAAAAATGCAAGAAAATATTTATATAAAATTTTTTAAATAAACAGTATTATATCAAAGCAATGTATGCAAATCTAATGTAGAAAAAGAAAACAAAGTGGGACAGGAATTAGGACACCAATATCAGCACATCAAAATCTATTTATTAAATTGGGATAAAGTTATAGTTGTGAGAATTTAAATATGAGTTCAGAAAGTTAAAGTAGTTAAGAAGCAATAGTGTGAGTTCAAAGTTAAAGTCTATTTAATTTAAAAGTAGGTGTTTTTAGGATTCTTGTACAAGCTTCAATGGTTGGGTGGCTATCAGCAGTTGTAAAAACTACACACTACTTCAGTCTTACCAGTGATTCTCTATATACTTTAAAATAAAATTGAGTATCAATCTTTATGGCAATAAATTAATCCTTTTATTTCATTTCTAGTTAATCTATAATTATTGTAGATGCAGCTAAATTCCTTCATTCATATGTATATATATGTGCAAATATGTATGCATATGTTTATCAATATAATATAAATTTTTTTGTTCATATGGAATTTTGTGTATACAGGATCTTGTTGAAAGTGCCCTATCATATGAAGGTTTTTTCCTGTACTATCTAGGTAGACACAAAGCTGCAAAAATCTTGCTCTTGGCGCAGCATGTCCAATTTTGGACCTTGCTCCATAAAACCCAACCAACCAAATAGGTAGAGGTAGTTAGTCATTCTAATAATAGCTTATTACTCTACTCTGATTGTGGGTTTTCAAGATGTCATTTCTACCTCTGGTACTGAAGGAATCATTTATATTCCTTCTGTTGATTTCCTTATTAAGTCTATATTAAAGATCTGTATAGACAGATCTACCTCAGAGGTTTTGCTTGCTTGAACACTGGTTTTAAATTTTGGAAAATATAAAAAGTCCTTACAGTATTGCCTGATTTTCTAGGTAAGGCATGATACTCTAAAAATTTATTAGGTATGTTAGAGAGTCCATTTGACAACATAATTGCAGTGACATTCACCTTAGGCATGTCACCAAGGTTACAAGAAGGAGGGGCTTTGTGGTTTCTTAAATCGTCCTTTCAAGAAGAGAAAGGATGCTTGTCTGTCCACCACCTGCAGACATGTCTGATTGCTGCTTAAGCTCCAGGTGCATATATTAGGTCTACTGGTAAGTTCTGTCCATTTTTGGAATAAAACAAAATAAAAATTTTTTGTAATATCAATAAACTTTATTTAATAACATAATTGCCATTATTATTAATGACTTCTTGTCAATGTGAGGGCAATTTGTATACCCCATTTTTAAACATGTTTCATTTTCTCATGTGAGAAATGGAAAACTGTGCTTGATTGATATCTTCATTTTTAAATTTTTTACCTTTAAAAAATTCTGTAAAACAAAGTGGTAGTTGGAGGGTGATAGGTCTGAAGAATACAGTGTATGGGACAGAATTTCTTAGCCTAGTTTTGCAATTTTTTGACAAACTTTTCTTGACCTACTTCTTTTATATTATCCAGCTTCTGATAATACTTTCCTGAATTGAGCTTTTCATTCAATTTTTAATGCTCATAATGTATTGGTCCTCATATATCCAACCATGTATACAACATTCTCTTATTCAGAGTTGAATTTGTTTTACAATTTTAAGGGCTAGGTATTCTATACAATATACTTTTTTCCTTATGTTTTTGAAGGTAATCCACTTTCCATCCCCAGTTATCTGGTTCTAGAAGGGCTTGCTTTTGCTCTGAACAAGCAGTGATGTGCATATGATGACTTAATCATCGAAATTCTTCTGGCTTACTTCATGTAGCCCCCATTTTGAATATTGCCACATTAATCCTATCTTCTAAATATGGTCCTAATTAGTTTGTTGAGCTGAATTAAACTTTCCACGATTTTCGATGTTGTCAGAAAAAAATCATGCTTTAATATGATTATAACAACATTATCATCGATCAACGTACAGAACTTTCCAGTAAACCTGATACATACATGTAAATATATATGTATGTTCAATACTAAAATTTTTGAAAATTATATGGTTCATAAATTGCGTAGTTCTTTGACGCTTTGCTTTTGGATTTTTAATGAAAGTAAGGATAATATTCAGTTGATTTTGTAAGCTTTTGTTGCTTTATTTCAAATGCTACAAATGTATTTGTCATCATTTGTGTAACTTCAGAATCATGATTAAACTGAAGGCTAAATACAGCATTTAAATTACTTTTTTGTCTATGCAGTGTTTGAAAATGCATAGGTTTGCCATCTCTGGTATATGTGTAGTAATGCTACAGATTTGCTTATCTCATTGCTGTACAAATAAATACTGTAATGTTGATTGAAATGTTATTGCTACAAATGAATGACAAATGTTTTATATAATTTCCATGCTTCTTTCATTGTGTTGCTTTTATGTATGTATATATATTTATGTATGTATATATATGTATATGTATGTATACATATATATGTATATATACATATATATGTATATATATACATATATATGTATATATATACATATATATGTATATATATACATATATATGTATGTATATATATATATATATATACATATATATGTATGTATATATATATATACATATATATGTATGTATATATATATATATATATATATATATATATATATATACATATATACATATATATGTATATATATATATATATATATATATATACATATATACATATATATGTATGTATATATATATATGTATATATATACATATATACATATATATGTATGTATATATATATATGTATATATATACATATATACATATATATGTATGTATATATATATATATATATATATACATATATACATATATATATATGTATATATATATATATATATATATATATATATATATATATATATATATATGTATATATATGTACATATATGTATGTATATATACACGTATATATGTATATATGTATGTATACATATATACATACATATGTACATATATACATATATATATGTATGTATATATATATATGTATATATATACATATATACATATATATGTATGTATATATATATATATGTATATATATACATATATATGTATGTATACATATATATATATATATATATATAATATATATATATATATATATATATATATATATATATATATATATATATATATATATAATCATAAATAGATTAGATATAAAAAAAAAAACTATTGAAATTTTTTCAATTTTGTCATTAGCTTAAAATTTAACCTTTCTGTCGCCTTGATTTTAATATGGAATATTGATTTTATTTAATAAAGTTTGTGATGATTATGAAAAACTGCATGTTGAAGCCAGTGAAAATAAAAGGTTACAGCTTGTAATAAAAATCTGTTATTATACTTGATTTAATCTCTCTTAACAGATGATATAGATATTAAAGAAAAGCCATATATATTATAAAAATTTGAAAGTCAAGTCAATCTGAAGTTCAGTTCAAGTATAATTGTTAGAATGGGAATACACATTGTCTGTACTATAAGTACAATTTTTAGCACTTTATATGCTCAACTCTGGCCATGTATTTATGAATCATTCCCTAAGGAAATGTGTCTAATGTTGTCTCACTTCCTAAAAGAACAATTTATAAATGTACTTCATTACAAAGTGCATCGATGAACCAACTTTCCTAAAAGGGTTTATATTGTTAGTCATATCCTTTATAATATTTTAAAAATATGTTTGGTTTGGATTAATGAGTCAAAATCTAAAAGTAAGTTTTTAAGTATAATTGTTACTTTCAGGTTGTAGTTTTAAATCTTTAAAAATTTATTGCATTATTAATTTTAATTAACTTCCATTATGATACTTACAGGTAATTTTTTTTCTAAGCAAACTGATTTGTGTATCAGTTAATTAACAATTAAATTATCTCAAGTGAAATGTTTGTTTTTATTGGATTTATTTTATTTCATTTTAAAAAATTCTTTAAATTTATGAAATTTTAAAAATTTCTGTGCAATTATTTAGGAATTGAAATTTTTGTCTGAAATCTTAATTACTAATCTTTTTACTTTAAAGTGCAATTTTTTTAAATGTATATGCTATTATACTTAAGTCTGTTTTTATTGTATTAAGATTCTTAAGGTCTTATTTACAAATATTTTTGTATTCATTTATTTTATTTAAAATATAAATTTTTAAAGTTTATATAGTTCTTATTTTAGTATTGAAATAAAATTGAATGAATTTTGTGTTTTGCTTTTTTACAACATTAAAATACTTAATATAATAAATTGTAAATGCATTTGAACATTAATTTAGGCATATTTGATTTATATGAGTGAATTTGTGATGTGATTTATATAAAATGTTCTTTTTTAGATCACTTGAAAGTGTGGCATGAATTATATAGTGAGAAGGGTCTATGGCCTCTCAATCTCACAATAAGAAAGGGGGGTATAAAAGAAGATTGACCAAATCTGTTAGAGACGATCGATCGCCTATCAGAACAAGGTTTGTCTTTTTTAAATTTTTCATTAGCTTTAAAGATATTTTCAATCTAAGGGTTAATATGTTGTATGTAATTTGCAGTTATAAATATCAGCAAATGCATCCAACATTTTAATGTGCCTTCCAATATTTTAATGTGTCAAATTTTTCGTGAGAGGGTTTGCTTTCAACAGCAGGGAGCAACTATGCTTAAATCATGTGGAAGGAGTTATAATTAACTTTACAAACAGACTTGGGTATCACAGAGAATATTGACGTCATCATTTGCAGAATGTTATTTTTGCGTCATAATGTTTTTTAGGCATTTCATTATTTCCACTCTTCCACTTGTAGAGGAAAAAGAAATTGCTAAAATATCATGCATATTCTCTGAATTATTTTATTTCCAAAACCATCAAATTTCACTGCCAGACTCTGATTAAATCATTTTCTTTTTTTTTTTTTTTGTAAACTCTGTACTTTATTTACCTTATAAAAGGGGCATGTTTTTAAGTGAACAATCATTACAGTCATTTTGGAAATTAAAAATATTATATATAATATTAGTTGGAAAAATATCTTTGATAAAGAAAATTATGTTTGAGAAACATTACTGTTTACTTTTTTAATGAAATTATGTTTTTTTGAATAGGTCTAAAAGTCGGATTCTTGCACTGCAGGAATTTCCCTCAGTGGCACAAACTTCTAGCTCGTTAGGCAGCTCTTCTACTCTTGAATATTCTCTAAAAAGAAAGTTTTCTCTTCAAGTAGAATCTCTGCCACAGAATAAAAAGTCTAAAATAAAGAATAGTAAGCAATTTAAGTTTCAGTTTGTATATTGATTATTCTAAGAATATTTCAATATTGTTAATTTTTAAAAATCGTGTACTAGATTAAGTTTGAAAAGATGATTATTAAATGTAAATTTTTTGTGTGTCATTGGTTCTTACAGGTCAATTATTTATAGGTCTTATTTCAAGAGAAATCTGTTAAAACTAAATTTATTGCTGAGTAAATTTTTCTTGTTAAGCAGATAGAACAATAATTATTTTCTGTAGTTTTTCTTTTTACTCAATATTAGTTTATGTATTTTTTGTTTATTTACTTATTTATTAATATTTAATTAATTTCATAGTTATTAATAAAAAATTATGAATGCATTATATATATATTTAAGTTACCTAGGTTTAAATTATGGTGCAGTATTTGCTTACATGTGTACTTATTTAATTGAGGATCATGCAGTTTACATATATCCACAAAGTAATTAAACATATTTTGTGTTAAAATGTATATTAATTAATTGTAGATTTTAGAAAACTTGGTTTTCAATAATACTTATTGGATGTGTTTTCTAACTAATGCAAATAAATATCAGTAATTACATTTTATTACATCACTTTATCTTCTTACTTTATTCCTTTTAATTTTTGTTTTTATTTAAAAATATACCCTTAAAAAACTAATTTTGTCAACAAAAACAATGTAATAGCTATAAATATATTCATTATTAGTTCCATTATTAGCGTTTTGTTAATTGAAATGATTTATAGAAAGAATTGTTGGGCAAAAATTTTTATTTTGAAAATTGACAAATTTTTATCAAGAAATTTCTTTATTTTTGAAAATAATATTGTAGGAAAGAAACACTGTGCACAGAAGAAAACTTTCAATAGGAGCGGAATATCAAATATGAGCAGTGAGTTTAATTTTTAATTTTTTGTTTCAGCAGCAGTAAAGCAAGTTTTATTTCTTACTAAGCGCTAAGTATTTGTTAAGTATAATCAATTTTATTTTATACTGTGCATAACAAGATGATAGGTCTATCAGTAATGATAAAAATATTGTTGTGAAGAGCATTATATTTGTATAAAGTAATATTTTGTAAACTCTTAATTCATGCAATGAAAAAAATGGGCAAGTAATATTCAAAACATAGAAATCGTAGGGAAAATTGAATTTATGTAAAACAACTGTTTCAAAAAGACTTAATGAACCAAGCATTAACATTCGATTAATAACTCTATCACTGTTCTTTCCACTATTTTTCAGAATGAGCTCATACACCCCATTCAGCATGGTTTTTACATAGCTTATGAATTGTGTCAATTTTTCTTATTTGGAAATTTTTTTTTTTTTTTTTTTTTTTTTTTTATAAATATGTATTAGAGTTATATTGTTTTGCATCTAGGTACATTATTTATTCTTGCAAGCATGCTTCACTGGATTCAGGTCAATCCTGAATGATGGCCGATTATTGATCTAAAAACATTTTCAATAACCCATTCATAGGTGTATTTTTCAATTTTTTTCCTAGCATTGCTCTGTTGGAACATGAATGACAAGATTATTTTATTTTATGATTGGAGAATGAAGTATCTGAGTAATTTTTGACAGCTTTAGCACTCAAACAACTGTATACAAAGACTATTAGTTTCTCCTCATCTCCATATGTATCTCAAACCATAATAGAGACATACTAGCTTTTCAGTTTGAGAATATATCTATATTGTATGTGTTATGCATATTGTGCTAATAATTTCCTGTTGAAAATTTTCATCATTGAATATCAACTAATGTCAATCATCATTACAGAACATCATCTACATATTTGAACATTTTTCTCTCTGATTTTTAGTCAAATTTGGAGTTACTTTCTTTTTCAATAAACCTAGTCACCATTCTTTACTGCACTATAATCTGTAGACTTTGGCACTGGAGGATTTTGGTCTGTGATAAAAGTGAAAGATTAGAGATTTTATCTCTTTGTGATCCTTTTTTTGCTCGAGTGTCACTTTTGATGACTGCACAGATAATTTTTCATTGCAGCATTTCTAAATTGCAGAAAATTATTTACAACACAATGTGATATATTTAAAAATCTAGCTATTTCTCTGTTTGATTAATCAACACCTTAAATTAATCAATTTTTCACCAATTCAATCAGTGGAAGATAACAATTATTATTCATTTCAATTAATGATCATAATGTGATGCTCATATCTGTTTAAATATCTCTACAGTAGCTAGCTTAATCCCATGATAAATTTAAACTGTGCTAATTACTAATTTTTATGATTAAAAATGTTTTGCTGTGATGAAATATAATGGCAATCGTATCTTTTCGAAATTATTTCAATAAAAATATTTATAAAATTAACATGAATAGCTGTTTTTAATAAAATGCTTCCTTAATAGTTATGGTGAGTATTATATTGAAAAGTGACTAGAAAATTTTTTTATTCACATTTAACAGTCAAAACTTTGAAAATATATGGGTGGACCTATCATTTCAATATGCAATGTGTGTGTTGTGTGTGTGTATATACATATATATATATAATATATATATATATATAATATATCTATATATATATATACATGTATAATATAAAATTAATCAGTCCTTTTTATAAGCTTATCAATTTTAATTTAATATTCAATAAATTAAGTTTTCATAAATTAATTTTTTTCTTAATTTTTTATAGACATTTTATTTTGTTTATATGATGTGTTTATGTAGCATAATAAAATTTATAGGTAACAAGTTTAAAAACAATTCCATTTATTTGCATTTTATTTTGAAATTTTTAGTTCTTTTCTCTATAGAAAAAATAGGAATTTCAATTTTCTAAAAATGTTAAGTTTGTTGGAACTGTATTTCTTGAAATGATTTTTAAGAATTATACTTTTGGAAAAAAGTATCCGAATTTACTTGTTGGGGGTGGGTGGGAATGATCTGTTTTAATTTATGGTTTTAAGTGTGAATGAAAAGTAGTTTTGTGTAGATATAATTTGAAAATTACTTAATTTTTTATGTAAAGTGCTGTAGTTGCAGTCAAATGTTGCCAATTATGTTCTGTATCAGTAGATTATTTCTCAATGAAAACTTGATAGTACTGAGGGGGAAAAAACAGATTGACATTATTTATTATGCTTTATCTAGTTACCAGCAGTAAATTATTTTACTAAATCATGACTTTTACAACAAGTAATACAAAAACCTCAAAATGGAAGTATTGATTGTGTGATACAGTGTATTCTTGAATTATAACATACAACAGCGGAAAACAGCAGAAAATTTAGTTTCTTTATTCAAAATAGACTCATCTAGCAAAAATGTGCTTTGCACTGAGAAACAGGATTACATTTGGTTAATATTTAATTCTGCTAATTAGGAATAGTAAAGTCATGAGAAACATTTTTATATCTTCTTGAATTCTTATGTTATTAAAAATCTAATGCATTCTTTAAAACTGTCTATAACTGCCTAAACGTGTTTAAAATCAAAAAAAGTATCATATTGACCTGGATTGGAATAATCTATTTTTAGAAGTTGCAGTGGTTTTAAAATTTCAGATATCTGCATTATTCACTTTGTACTTTTTTAAGTTGTGTGTACTGCTTAAAAGATTAATTACTGTATAAAAATATACTATGTAAGAGTAAGTAATTATGAAACATTACTTCATAACTAGTATAGAAAGTAATTATACCTTTAATGATGCAGCTTTAATTAGAAGGCATTCTATCATTCAAGAATTAAAATAGTATATTGTTAACACAATGAGACTTGCTTATTGTTAAGTATTACTATGCAAGATTCTGTGCTGGATAAAAAAAAAAAAAACACTGCATTGTGCTTAGTATAATGTTATTTGTATTGGAATCTCGACACTTCTTCCAATCATTCTGCCTTTCCTTTGATATTGTCCATAAACTGAATTACAACTTTCATGTAAAAGTACAAAAATGATTTAAAAAACAGTCTAAAGTGAGTATATAAAGTCTTAACTCGTTAAGTGCAAAAAGTTGCCAAATCCGGTAAAATTAGAGGATTTTTTCTTCCCTGTCAAATTAATTCGCTTAAAATATCACCAAAAGCGATTAGTTTCCAAATGTGTCATCAAATACACAGTCGTAGTGTCTGGCCGCCACACATCCGGGAAATGCCTTTCATTTTAAATTTTCTTATCAGATGTAAAGCGCGGCAATTTAAATCCTGTATTTTCATATTTATTTATTTCACTTCGGATGTAGAGCAGAATATAAATATTGTCTTTTATATTCTTGTTTTTATTTCGCTGTGGATATAGTGTCAGAAATTCAATACTGTCTATTCGTTTTGTATTTCGCTGTGGATATAGTGCCGGAATTTCATTACTGTTTCTTATATTCGTTTTGTATTTCATTGTGTATATAGTGCCGGAATTTCATATCTGTCTTTCATATTCGTTTTGTATTTCATTATGGATATGGTGGCAGAAATTAAACTCTGACTTATATATTCATTTTGGATTTTGCTGTGCTTGTAGAGCACCAGATGAAAAATGAAGGTAAGAATTTTATTTGAATTATTTTCTGCAGGCACAGAATTCCTAGAATTGTGTGTTAAGTATTTTAATTACCAATAATAAACAAAATTATAGAATCTTTATATATTTTAAAATTATTCTAGAAGATTGGTCTAATTTCATGTAGTAATGATTTGTAACATTCTAACTGAAATCACTGAAATTCATTATTTTATTTATTTTTAACTAGATGTTATTAAATGTAATTACTTTTGGTAATTTATTTTTCTTTAATTTTGATTCTGAAATATTTTTAAATAAAATCTTTAATCAATTCTTATTACGATTACTGTTTTCTTGTATACCATTAGGCTTAGCAATTTGAAATCGGGGAAAACCCTGCTTTATTTACATGAAAATGATATGACAGTAACCAGTAAATAAGAAAATATTACATTATAACCAAGTTAATAAGAAAACAATTAAAATTATTCTAGAAGATTGGTCTAATTTCATGTAGTAATGATTTGTAACATTCTAACTGAAATCACTGAAATTCATTATTTTATTTATTTTTAACTAGATGTTATTAAATGTAATTATTTTTGGTAATTTATTTTTCTTTAATTTTGATTCTGAAATATTTTTAAATAAAATCTTTAATCAATTCTTATTACGATTACTGTTTTCTTGTATACCATTAGGCTTAGCAATTTGAAATCGGGGAAAACCCTGCTTTATTTGCATGAAAATGACAGTAACCAGCAAATAAGAAAATATTACATTATAATCCAGTTAATAAGAAAACATTACATTGTTTTCTTATTTACTGTTAAGTGGGAGAGGAGGAAACCCCAATTTCTTATGCCCAATTTAGAATTAAATGAAAATTAAGAAACTTGAAGTATAATTTATTAGAGGCTATTATTTACATATTATAAAATTTATCTTTAAAAATGTTTCAGTATTTTCTATGTGATCAGATTAAATATTTTTGACCTTTTTATGAGTTGTTTTTTAATTTGCTATTATCTTTGAAATTTGCAATTTATTATTCATTTGAAGTTCAACTTGCAGTGAACAAAATATTTTTCTCATCAAAGTTTTTCAATTTTATTGCAAGGAGCTTCAGTTAGAGATATTTTATTTGGAACTGTTAAAATCAAAATTATAAGATTGCATGAGATGAATACGTGAAAAATGTAAAGACTTCTTAGCAATCTGTTGTATGACCTAAAATTAATAACCAGTAAAATTAGTGATGTGTATTCTAACTAAATAACTAAAACACACTCTGTTTGATAGGTATGTTGATTTTTGCTATCCATACCTGTTACATACAAGAGAAAAGCTTTAAACTTTTAATTTAAACTAAAAGTGTGTCTTTATGACATCCTTTGTGACAATGACATCCTTGCCTTAATGCCTTTATGACATCCTTTGTGTCCTTGTGACTGTGTGAAAGACCTTTGTGACATCTTCTGCTTGAATTTTGTTCTTAACAAATATTCAGCTGGCCTATTTAAAAAATTTTCTAAAAACATTTACAATTGATTTCTGTTTATTTAGTTTCTTCAAAAACAACTTTCTTAATCATATTGTGGAGCACGAGAAATCAGTTTATAATATTAGTAGATGAAATATATTAGTCTAAGTCAAGTTCAGATTATTTGATGAAGCACTTCTTTAATTTTTTTTAAACAATTGTAACTAATTCTCGCTGTGCAATTGAAAGAGGAATGCATTTCTGTATTCTTCTGTTACATTTAATTATTTCTATTGTATTTGAACTATTTTAGTTTATTTCCTTGTTGATGTATTACTTGTATAATCATTATCACTGAAACTTTTCTCTTATAATTTACTACTTACTCAGATAAATCCATATTCTCATTTCATAAAAGTTAAAATGTGGAAAACTTCCCAAATACTCTAACCAAAAGATATGCATGCAAAAAGCAGAAATGTAAATATATCTTTTGCTGTTTAACAGTAGCTGGAAGCCTTTCATAATAGTTGCAAGGTTTCATAATACTTTGAAAGCTTTTTTGAGCCTGTTGCCTTACATTTGTAGCAAAGTTGTAGTGTTATTGTGTGTCTACCAAGTGTACACACAATAACACTACAACTTTGCTACAATAAGCCTTTCCTGAAAGCTTATCTTGAAAATTTGGGAGGGAAAAAAGCACAGTTACACTAATGACTGCTTTTCTGTAATTTTTTTCTTACTAGCATTTCATCACTTTTTATAAAATTTCTGTAAAAGATACATCTTTATAAATAGATATACAAGCAGGATTAACAGCAAATATGTCAAAGTTGCTCACCATTATATTTGAATTATCTTCACTGAATATTTTGTCATTTAAGTATTCATTTGCATCTCTTAGAAAATGTTTAGAAGTCTTATCCTAATTCTATAAATTCTGTTGTGTATTTATAATAAAATAAAAAGGGAATATTTGCATAATATTTAGCAAGCATTCTCTTTTAATTTACAATTAGTTTAATGATAGCTCTTATAGTTTTTCAAAGAATCACTAGTCTTTGAAATCAGTAATGAAAACATATTGAGTGTAATTGATAGGAAAAATCTAAATTTATACAAATTATTATTATCACTACTGTCAGATTGAACTGTCATACAGGTCTGATCTGTCTTTTTGCATTCACTAATCTTTATTTTTTTCAATTCCTTTACTTTTCTTGTAGAGCTTTTTATTAATATTTTCTGAGTAAAAGCCAATTCTAAATATTCTTGCTGAGCTGGCAACTGAATGGTTAGCAGTCTAGCTTTCAGTTCAATAGTTATTTTAACAGTAAATTAGCCCTATGATGCAAAAAAAGGAGGGGGATTAAACCAAATCAGTTCTACAGTTAATGAGTTCAATTCCCATCTTGAGTTTGGATGTTTGTTGTAGTTCAGAATCGACAATTACTGGAAAGTGATAGTCAAACAAAACCCGAACATTCTTTTTATAAATAATTTTATCAAAATGTTTCTTGCAATGTGGCATTCTAATATAATTTACAAGATTTTGATTGAATTTTTGTAATTTTATGGTATTTTTTCTTATGAATTAAAAGTGATTGTATGAGACTTCATTTTTAGTTAACAGCAATTGATATCAATTCTTAATACATTTTTCAATGTAAAATGTTGATTGATGATGTTCAGAATGTATACTGCTTTGATTATGAAAATTAAACTAAAAATGAAAATAATCATCTTATAATTGCTGTTGAATTCAGAATACTTTTTATTACCTTTTCACCACTCTTAATGTTTAAATTTTTATCTATTAATCCATTTTATGAAGACTACACTAACTATTCTATATTTTCTTTATGATTTATAATGTTAGCAAAACGCTTAGGTTAAAAAATGTTAATAAAGCTTCAATAGGCAGGGTTAAATTAATTAAAGAATAATTTGTACGAAGCACCTAGAACAAGCTTACTGGAAGTTTGTTGGTTTTGCATAAAAGATGCAGTTTATATAAAGGCAAGATACCTTTTAAAATTTATCACTAACTAATAAAGCATTATTTTTTTCCTTTTATTTGTTAAAACAAATAATTAACAAGGGATTGTTGTTTTTTCAAAGTGCTTTTAGAATGATATAAATTTTTCACCTCTCTATATTTGTCATCTCACAACATAGTTTAGCCCTTATCTCTTTCAGAACCAAGGGCTGATTTGCCATTGATTGAAATTTTAAAGGTTCATAACCTATGTACAATTTTGATATTAATTTATTATCATTCATCATTAGTATGCATTATATTATTGAAGTGCATAATCTTGTTTAAAACCTTCCTAAATATTTACAAAATAATTGATTTTTTTAATCCTTTTTTTTTTTAAATTTAAGTTTTGCTTCTAGGGTGAAAACTAAACATTTTTAAAAATGTAGCTGAGAATTTTCTTGTTATTGGCATCAATTAAAATAAATGAGTGGTAATTTTTTTTTACATTATATTATACATCAAGATTTTTATGTTTACTTGTAAAATTGAAATAATCTTCATAATTCCTACTGGAAATTTTACTGTAAGATTCATTGACAATATTTTAGGTTATGCATAAAAATTGATAACTTATGCTATTAACCTTGAGTTAATTACTTGTTTCTAAATGTCTTATTATAGAATAGGATTAATACCATTTAAATTTTTCAGAATCTAATGAAAATAAAACCTACATGTGCACACAAAAGTGAATTAATATGTATATGTAATATACATATTCAGGTTTCGTACAATTCCTGGAAACCCCCTTGAAAGAAACTCCTGAAAATTTTATTTACAGAGATTAATCTATTTTTTGTTATAAAATATTACAATTTTCTGAGTTTTTTAGTTTAATATTTTAAAATTTTCAATTAAAATGTTCAAAATCCAAATTGAGAATCAGCTTTTTATGTTACTACTAGATAGCGACATGATCAAAATTGCATTGTATTCATAAATGTTGAGTAAAATAAATATCTAGTTCAGCCACAATAGTTTCATGATGATCCAGTTCAGTCAGGATCGGATGTAGTATTTAGATTTATGTGTGTGAAGTAGAGTAATCACCAATAAGATCATGTTGTGCAATCAGATGGGTGATTTTTATTGATTTTTCTTCTATTTAATGCTGTCTTATTTATGTTGTAAAAAATTCACCGGATGTTAATATTTAAAAAAAAAATTTTGAATTAAAATGAACTTCCCGTATCTTCTTTGGTGAAAATTGTGTACAATAAAGTGTCTTTTCACAATGATCAAATGGCTCTGGAAAAGCTACACACACACACGCCACACACACACACACACACACACACACACACACACACACACACACACACACACACACACACACACACACACACACACACACACACACACACACACACACACACACACACACACACACACACACACACACACACACACACACACACACACACACACACACACACACACACACACACACACACACACACACACACACACACACACACACACACACACACACACACACACACACACACACACACACACACACACACACACACACACACACACACACACACACACACACACACACACACACACACACACACACACACACACACACACACACACACACACACACACACACACACACACAGCTTGGTCTAAATCGAGAAGTGCACTCTATGTATTTCACCCCGAATCCGAACACCCAAATTATATATTAAACTTACAGGAATATTTTTACGAAATTCATTGTTATGGTTTAAAATGTGATTTTAACAATCGTGGGACATAAATTATTTTAATTTTTCAAATATGTGTTTTCTCAAGGTAAGCGAGGACCTATAATACACACTTGTTTCTGAGGACCTCTCGTACACACTTGTTACTGAGGACCTCTCGTACACACTTGTTTCTGAGGACCTCTCGTACACACTTGTTTCTGAGGACCTCTCGTACACACTTGTTACTGAGGACCTCTCGTACACACTTGTTACTGAGGACATCTCGTGCACACCAGTTACTGAGGACCTTTCATACACACCTCCAACCACGGACCTCTCATACATACCTGCAAACGTGGATCTCATATGCAAATAAGGATTAAGATATGCTTTCTTTTAAAATAGAATATTATAATCTATATTTTACGTAGTATTTAAGATAGATTTACATGCTTCATTAATTTAGCATAAAACTTATTTTTCTTTTAAAATACCACAGAGAGAATCTCAATAGAAACGATATATTTTTTCACTCAAAATGTAAGAGGTCAATAAAATAATGCTTTAACAAGAATTTATCCATCATGTATAAAAAGTGCAATAATATTTTAAGAAAAAATTTTGATTAAAAATCCTGATTTTTTCCTGAAACAATTAATGAACACCTTTCCATGTGTTCATTAAGGAAGCATTTTTTTACTAAACAGTAAAGTAATTTGTGATTGGAAAATACTTTATGTGGTTACATGTTTTTACTCCCATCTAATATTTTTCAGCAATAAAAATTAAGTTTTATTAAATACCAAAAAAATTCTTTTAAAAATTTTAATACTTTGTGAGTTAAATTTGCTTTTTAAGAAGTAAATAATTCTAATACAACTTTTAGTTTAAATATTTCAGATTAAATTTATTAGTATTTTTTGAAATCATTATAAGCATAATTATTAATTCAGTCTCTTTAAGAATGAATAATTTTAATGTTTAACATTAAAAGTGTGAAAGTAAGAGTGTAAAATGTCATTCAGTATATATTGGTTTATAGAATCAATTGAATAGAAAGGAAAAAAATGATATTTCTAGTACAATAACAAATACATATATAAAAATTAGAAAATTGCTTTTTTCCTTATAAAACTTTAAGGAAATTTTACAATTTATTATAAGTTAAAATCTTTGTTATGTTTATATGCATGAATTAGAAATCACACATTTGTAATTTTAGAGTATATTTGTAAAAAGTATTACTGAAAAAAAAAAACATTTGACAAATACATGATTTTCATTGCTTTTGAAATTCTGGATTTCTTTTGCCCATATGCCTTACTAAATATGAAGACTTACAAGAAGCAAATTAATTCTAACGATGATTAGTCTCTTAAAGAATAATATTTTTAAGATAATTCATTAATGACCGTTGAGAAACTTTACGTAAAATAAATTGAATAAGTTGTAAGGTATTTTCATTAACGACAAGAAACCAAGAAACATTTCAGTTGCCTTCATTCAGAAACTTACTCAGAAAATTACATATTGTCACATATGTCAGAAAAAAATAGAACATTTTAAATTAATTATAAACCCCTTTTGAATCATTCTTTCATACAGAATATTATAATCTATTCCATTGTAGAAATGCTAAATTCAGTCAAAGAAATTTTAAAAAAGTATTTTTCTAAACATAAAATTAAAGTTTGTTTTTCAGTTCATCATTACAAAATAATATCTAGCTAATTATAAGTAGATCAATTAAATATTTTTAAATATTATTGAGTAAATTAATAGATATATTCAAAAAATTTATTTTCGTATGTATAAATTAAGTAACAAGAAAATTTTTATCAAATTTCTACATAAATTTTAAATTAATGTTATCAGTTATTAAAGCTATTTTTTATTTACCACATTAAAAAAGCTGATGTCTCGTATTGTCATGTCATGACAGGTATATACACGTCACTTAAAATTGTATTTCTTCGCGCAAGGAAAATGGTAGTAATTATAATATCTGACTCTAATTTCAATTTTTTTAAATTTTTAGTATTTGAGATAAAAATAAATGAAACATATAATTTATATGTTTTATTTATTTTTATTAAAGAAATAAAATATTATTAAAGAAATTCTAAAACTTCATACAACACTATAAAATTTTCCATACTGTTCGAACAATTACTGAACCAAAAAGCGGAGAAGCAATTATTTTCATAAGAACGAAGAAACCGGAACTAAACCGAAAATAATATCAATTTATTTCGGTTCGATATATCATCAGTCATTTTGCTACTGTAATCAACTTATATATATATTTTAATTTAACGCCAACCATTTAATTATTATTACATGTATATTGCTTCCTAATTTCCTGTTTTTGATGCGCAATAATACTTTTCTATTTCAGTCTCGCATGAAATTGCTTGCAGAAGGTAGATTTGATTTAATTGAATGAATTAGAGAAATAGATGGTATTTTAAGAAAAATATCGATACTTTAAACTTTTCGCTACTCAGCATGCACTCATCTATAGTTGTTTGTATAAACTGCTTTGAGAGACAAAGAGCAGATTTTCAGTTGGAAATATGATGAGCAATGCTGTGCCCTAAGAAAGCGATTGTGATTTACGCGTAATAATAAGCATCCTTGTCTAATTGGTTAGGAGTCATAAAAAATTTTGTAACAGTCGGGATGAATTCATGCGGATTAAGTACATCGGTCATTTAAAAGTAAATAGTCAACTAAAGAATAAATTAAAAATCCCGTTCAACTGTCACCGGCTCTATTTTTTTTATTTTCACTATAAACCAGTTGGGTCCATTGCATTCTAATAAAGATTTTTGCATATATTTTAAAGTCCTTATTGGAATGAAAACATATTAGCTCACCCTTAGTAGATTATTATTTTTATTAGACTGTTATTTTGCAGATTGTAAATGGGTGAAATCAAAATTTTGATACCCCATGCAGTTCCTAATGAAAGCTACTTTGAAATTCTTAAATAAGTAATTATATATATATATATATATATATATATATATATATATATATATATATATATATATATATATATATATATATATATATTATATAATTTTCTGCGATTTTATGAAATTTTGACTCATTGCAAAATAAAGTGATATTTTTAAAAGTTGTATCATATATTTTATATAATCATCTGTCTAACAAGCATTATTAATGGAAAATACAGTAATAGGAGCAATTTATTTGGAGCCGCGTAATCAAATCTTCCATTCATGTCACAAAAGTGCAAATTGTGCAACATTTAAAAAATATTTGGATTAAATTACAATCTTTGGGAAAATTCAGTTCAATCATATCAACAAAAAAGAAAAATCTTATACTCTAGGCGTTAAAAATGAAAACGATTGACAACTTCTTTAATAGAAAAAAAACCAGCAATAAAACTTGTAAATCATTTATTTTTAACCTAAATGATATTGAATTCATTTTAAATATTTGTGACAAGGAATGAAAATTTCATATAAAGATGATAGTTCAGATTTCTGGGAAATATATATATATATATATATATATATATATATATATATATATAATTATCTGTCTGCTGTCTTGGTTACAGAAGTTGAAAAGGCATTTACAGGTTTGAAATTTATTCTCCGAGACAAGAAAGATTAGTAATCAGAGTGAAACCACGGGTAAAAGATATTTTAACAATTAAAGGCCATTTTAAGTAAATAATAAATATATTTTTTACATAATTATCGCACAAAGCCAAGTGCACCATATATATATCGTATACATTTTAGTTAATTGTATAAATTCACATAGTGTGTATCAGTTAAAAAGAATAAAATTGATCTTATTTTTATAGAATTATATTTTTTAATTACTAAAGAATAGTATTTTTAGAGCAACTAAGAATCCACATGAAATAAAATTATTCATTTATAACTGAACCACAAATAGTTGTTTTTGGATGAACAAAAACCTGAACTCATTTATTTTATTTTGATTGTGAAAAGGAAGAAAAAAAATACAGTTTGAAGTCTTGATTTAAAAACATATAAGCTTCAACTTTTTACATTACAAAGGTAATGGGCTTATTTATTGCATCCAATATGAGGCTTTCTAATTGAGGCATTAGTCTTGGAAGTCCTTTACTACTATTACTTTCTTTTGATGCCAAAACCTCATCTATAGTTTTCTCATTTTTAATATTTTACTATTTTCATTACTTTCTTATCAAAAGTATGGCATTTGCTTTACACTTTACAACTTTTTTAGACAAATCTCGCGTACATAAAATGAATCCTCAAACATAACTTTCATTTATAAAAAAATGACTTTTACAACTTTTATTTTTATATTGTTATATAATCCTCTGTTTGGTTATAAAAGTATTTTGTTTTCCGATTGAATTATTCCAAAATAAAAAAGTCTTTAATATAACTTCACAAAATTTAAATATATTAAAATTCTTAATAAACACAATGTTAAAAGAAATTTTTAAATAACAAAGTAAAAATATTTATAAAGCTACCAATGTTACATTTATGGGTATAATATATTTATGGGCCGTATCTCAGTTCATTATATTTTTTACATTTCCTTCAATAAAGTAATTAAATGTCTAGATGCTTGTAGAAGTATATATATATAAAATCTCACATAACTCACAAAATAATTTGAAAGAGGATTGACTTTGTTTTAAAATACTGTGTTATTCTCATGAACATATTTCCTTTCTTACTGTTAAATTTTTGATTTTTATAATAAAAGATATTAATTTTGTAAAAATCTATATTGAATTAATTTCCTTATATTTTGGGTATAATTTTTGGTATTCTGCTTTCAGTATCAGAGTAAGAGTAACATATTTGAATGGGGAACTACAGAACAGTTTATAGTATTTCAATCCTAAAATCTATTTTTAAATAAAAGTAACGAATTTAAAGTTAAAATACATATAGCCATTTCCCTAATCCAAACGGCAGGAATCTAACATGCATTATTTACAGAAACCATTTCTGCTATTCATATATGTACCTATGCCCTAATGTGAGAAAAGTTAATTCCTTTCTCGTCAAGGAAGTTGTTTCCCACTCTGTCATAAAACAGAGAGATTCTTATGGGGAGAAAATTTTCCAAGAATTTCCCCTAACTTAGGTTACCGTAATGTAAGATGAAAATTAACCAAGTTTGGCCTTAAAAATATTGCCGTTGTTCTGTAATATATATGTTTTAGGTGGAGTTGTGGTCAGAGCTTGATTTGCAGAAATAAAAGAGAATTCAAATTAAAAATTTTATGCAAATATTAATGAAATCAAAAGTGGGGTGTAAAAATTCTAATAAGTATGTGTTATTTGCATGCTAAAGATTAGCAATCATAAAGCTGGCTTAAAAAAATCAGAATTCTTTGAATACTGTGAAAAATTCTAAAGATATTCTGAAAGAACTTTCTTTTTAAATTGTTCGACAATTGGTAAGGTTAGCTGAATTACATATAATTGTTTCAATTCAAAAAAATATTTTTTAATGCGAAAAAAGCAGTTTTTGCTAATTATATTCAATAAAAGTATTTATTATATTAGTCTTTTAAGCACTGCTTTATCATATTATATTTAGGAGTTTTTAACATCACCCTATTATATGATGTATAAAGTATAAACAGTAAAAATCTGTATTTTTTGAAAAGTAGGTTTTTTGCTGAGGAAAATTGTTGAGATATTTGCTTACAAATTTGTTATTATTGGAATGAACAGTTTTTTTAATATTCTTCTTTTATTTGAGAAAATTAAAATACATATTTTTCTATGACACATATAGTGCTCAAATTTGTAAAAAATTTGTTCAGCAATTTTTTTTTAGATTATATATTCTGGTTTCTCTCCGAAAATGATAATTTTAATGCTGATGTTATATGCTGCTCAATGATGAATGGTAAAAATTCTTCTACATTACAGTGGCTCAATGATGATAATTATCTCTTATATTAAGTTGTTAATGAAGATAGCTGACTTATAAAGAAAGAAAATGTAATTAACAACTCTTTTAGTGGTTTGTCTATTTTTTCACTCACATTCAATAATTGACATATTTTTTTGTGAATAATAACTCTCAAAGCATTTAGGAAATATTTATCATTTTGTAATAAATTGAAATATAAGGTATATATTATTTTCTTTTCAAAATCTGCTGTAATTAAAATTTCTGGAAATATAACATGTTAAAAAAAGATTTAAATTTCTTATATATATAATCTTACCATAAGTTTCATATATTGCATAAATAAATGCTTGGTAGATTTAATGTTATAAAATAATTTTACTATTTAAATAATATTAAAAATTAAAATTTCAAAATTATTTATTCAGCTTATTTCATACTTGAATCCGTATTTTGCTTATATTCTATGTAAAAGATTTCCACTAGAAATCAGCAAAACGAATGGACACATCCTGTTTGTGAATGACTCATATACAGTACGCCGGGAAAAGGGACCACTCGTGATTTAGTTCCCATGGGTTTCCTCAGAAATGAATTCTTCAAAATGTGGTCAGTTTACTTACTGCCAAACAACAAGAGAAAGAGAATTTCGATATAAAATAACTCTGGTCTTACATTTCAGCAATCAAAATTTTGTGGGCTCTTGAGTCAAATATAATTGCTGTCTTTTATGTGCAAACATCATATATAATTTTATTCTTGAATGGAAACACTATCATCATTTTTTTCCTGTTTAATGGGAAGTGATTGCTGACTGGCAGTTTGTTTAGGTACCTAGTTCTAGTGAACCTCAACCCTCTTTGGCTATCTAAAAATGAAGCTAGGAATCTATATCGTGATCTCGTAGGCATAACAAGTAGAAGTATTTTCTTTAGAAAAGCTAATTTTTGATGCAGAGTAATTAAAAAAATTAGTAATTAAACTTGGATTTTTTTGATAAAAATAATTTGTCTTATAACACATAAGCAATATTTATGAAGAAAAAGTTAGTTGGACTAACTTAGGAATGTCCTTAACTAGTCTGTTATAAGCAGTATCATTGATATTTAAGAAAAACATAAGAATACATGAGTCCAAAGACTTCAAACACTTATAATTTTTATTATTTTTTTTTTTATTATTTTTATTTTTTATAATTTTTTTTGGATCTAAATTTTTATTTATTTTTATATTATTTTTTTTATTTATGTTAGCGAGTAAGAATGGAAAAAAGTTAATTGTTAGTATTAACAAAGACATATTGCTTATGTGTAAGGATCATGGTGGCTGGTGATGAAACTTTGGATAGATGTGAAGTAGTGAGCAAAGACTGTGCCGATTATGGGTTCTGAGGCCATTATAGGATGGAAGATTTGATGTATTTCGGTTTTATTTAGATTTTTGTACATGTATATAATTTTGGCAAAATATTCTCTTATTGTTGGAAGTTTCAGTTCTTCTCTTATTTATTTGTTTTGAAAATACCAAAGTGCTTCGACTGCCTGTCTAATTATTTTATTTTGGAGGATTTCTAATTTTTTGATCTTACTGTCATGGGTATAACCCCAGAGGGGGCAGGTATAGGACAGAAGTGGTTCAATTGACAGCTCTGAGTTGTACTTAAAGAGGGAGTATAATGCATCAGAAGTTTGTTTGAATTTTTTTTGTAATATTTTGGATATGAATATTCCTATTTAGTTTTTTGTCAAATGTGACTCCTAGATATTTGCAGGTTGCGGACCGTGGGAGTGTTGTTTCATTAATTTTAATTCTTTGACAAGTTATTGCTCTTTTTTTGGTAAACATGATTGCAATGCCTTTGTTTTCATTCACTAGGATTTTCCATTTCTTGAACTAGAGATCAAGTAGCTGTAAGTGAGTGTTTAGTGAAGTAGAGATAGTAGATGGTTTTTTGCATTGTGCGCTGGGATAAGTGTATCATCAGCAAATAGATGCATTGTTGTGTGTTGTGATTTGGGTATATCGTTCACATAAATAAGAAATAATCTGGGCCCAAGCTTGGAGCCCTGTGGTACTTCTGCTAGTATTGGCCTAAGTGTTGAATATATTTTACCTATGCGAACTTGGAACTTCTGTCCCAAAAGGTTCGAGATAATTAATCTAATGAGTGGGTCAGGGAGACCAATAGTGATGAGTTTGAAGACTGCCTTGTTAATGAACACAACGTGTGTGTATATATATATATATTATATATATATATATATATATTTATTATATATATATATATATATATATTATATATATATATATATATATATATATATATATATATATATTATATAATAACTATAACTGAGTATATGATATTTAATTCTTATGATATGAGAGATTTTTCAAAATGAACAGAATTATTCAAATTGTAATTGTTTAAAATTCCTATTCAGAACATAAAGTAAATAATTAGAGACAACTTCAAGCTCTTATTTGTAGAGATAATGTTATTTAGTTAAATTTTTTTCTGTTTATTTCGTTAGTTACAAGCCATACTGTAGTATATTGCTTATAAAATTTATTTTCTGTTTAGGATGCTTGTATTTTATCCGCATAGATAATGCGTAAAAAAGTAACCTATATACTCTGTATTTATAAACTTTTGAAATAATACTTAAATTGAACTTAGTTATAGAAAGAAGGTTTTTAAATTCATTAATTACATTAAATGTATTGTGATTTCTTTGCTAAATAAAAATGAATTGAAGGTAGTTTAAATAAACTTATTTATTTCAAGGTAAAATGTTCTTAACCTTTTTGTCCCGGCGATTTAACTGTTGCACTATGAAAGTTAGTGTCCCAGAAGACGGCTGTAATGCAGCAGTTATACCATAGATTTTCCCCCCTTTCAAGCCCTTGACTTTTTCCCGCTCAAATTTCTTCGAGCAGTTGAGGAAGGTATAATTGCTGCTCTTTTGTGTGTCAAAGTCATAAAAATCGGGGACGTGTCTGAGCCGAGAATTTTGACGAAAAATGGTTTTTAAAATCCTCTTTTTAAAAGCGAGCATATTCATCCTCACTTTAGCAAAGTTTTTTTCATTATAAGCAATTACTTTTTGTCGTTAAAAATAAAAGGAAAATGAAAATACTTTCAATCGTAAATTGTGATGCGGTAGATATTTCTGAAAGTGACCTTATGCTTGTGTCAGTGTTTCTTTTACGTACTTTTAATTTCTGTATACAATGAAAATAATCACGGTTTTGGTTTTTTAAAATAATTTAATAAGTATAGTATTATTAAAGCTTAAAACACTGCAGATAAAATTTACTCTCAATATAAAGATAATGTTTTCTTAATAATGCTCTGATAAGAATTGTATAAAAATATTTTCTGAAACCAATACAAGAGTATATTTTGGAACGTACTATTTGAATGAATATTTTTCGAGTTCTCAGTCATTGAAGAATGAACTGAATATTACTATTTAATATATGACAGATGTAATTTTATTAAACAATCATCCTGAATTCTATATATAAAGTAGAAACTCAAGATTTGTCTGGCTACATTCATTGTTCAAAACATTTCATATTTAGTTACAGAAACATGGAGAAAGGAAAAGTCCACTTTAAGTTTCTTCCTTAAAAGCGAAAGATAAAAAAGCATATATTTTAATTCATTCAATCTAGAAATCAGTGATAAATAAAAATACTTAAATAAAAAGAAAACAGAAATCATTGCTGTATTTAACACACAGATTGTTTTAAATCTTTTTTCAAATGCAATTTCGACTATTTGCATGTACTTATTTGTTAAAAAATATTGTTCAAAATATCTTAATTTACATTTTTAATAACAGGCATGCTGTTTTTAAGAATATTTTTGAAATATTCAGTTAGTTCATTGCTTACCATTTTTATTATAACTAATTGCAAATTCATTACTTTAAAGAAAATCTCTAATTATTTTAAACAATTATTTCAGAAAATTCTCTGTAATAAATTAATATACTCTATATCATAGTTTTTGAAACAGTCTAAATTTGTTTCACACACACAAATGGATGCATGTAATCTTAAAATTCTTAAAACATTTCTTAATTTGGTATGTAAAACAACGAATGAAAAAAAATCGACTGCTTATTGATAAGTATAGAATTTATGGTAAACACATTTACATTTTCATGAAAATTATGATTAAGAAAATTACAATTAAAATTAAGATTCCTGGCGGTGAAAATGACACTCTCCTTTTGGTCAAGGGGGTAGGAAATGTCATCTTTTCATGCGGCGTAAGAGCTATTTTTTTAAACAGTGACGCCAGGCTCTAAAGGTTAAATAAGACTTCATATTGTTTTATTTTAACTATTTCTTGTAAATAAATTTTATATACTGTCTGGACTAAACAAAAGTACAATTTAAGTTTTAAAAAATTATTTTTATTAATTTTTTTACATCTTTATGTTGGCTCTTTTGAGAATAAGTCTTGCAGTCCAGTAAAGAAATTAAGTATCTCCAGGAGTGGAGAGCATCTTGAAATGTGAAGAAGTGCAGGCTTCCTGGAGGGCAGAACATTTCGAAAGATGCTCACCATCTATGTCAACATGTTCCCTACATAAAATGCAGTCCAGTGAATCCACAAGCCTAATGTGATATTGATGTTTCTGGAGAAAATCATGCTCAGTTAGTAACCTAAAGCAGAAGACCCCTGTAGATCTCTGGGAATATATGAGCTCAGCAGGGTCCTCAAAGAGGAATCAACTGCATTCTCTTTGTAATAAATTATTCGCTGGTGATGGATAACACATTTTAGAAGGAGTTTGACATTTCTCAGGCCATTAGGAGTATCTGGAGGGTTTAAAAAAGAAGCCTCTTTTGCGAGATTGTCTGCTTTTTCATTACCAGGCAAGCCACAATCGCTAGGGATCCATTGTAACTTAATTTCCTTTCCCGCAGATAGTAAAGTGTTAATGATGGTCTTACAGTTAAATTCTATAGATGTAAGTAGAAGAGTATAATTTACCACTGTATGAATGGCAGCCTGACAGTTAACAAGAAGGACAAATTTCATTTCCAAGAAATCTAAAATTTTTTGGAGAGCCATGTAAATTGCATACATTAAAATTGTCAGAGTTTTTCCCAAAGGCTCTTTGAGTTGAAAAAATTTGGAGAAGACACCAGCTCCCGCTCTCCCAATACTTCTCTCATCTGATCTGTCAGTATAAATGTGCATCCAATTGTCGAGTGGGTATCTCTCATTAATAGTAGCAACAGCAGCAGCCCTGATTTCTGCCTGAGGGAAGACTCCCTTTTGGACAAATTTCTCTTGTAGTCTTTAAAAATTATATAGTATTTTAAGTGTTGTCGATAGTTAATTGCTACAAAATTTAATAGCAAATTTAAAGAAAGTTGAAAAACTAATAAATAATTCCTTATGCTCTTATTATTGCTAATCCGTATATATTTTTGTAATATACGTGTAAAAAAGTAAATAATTAAACAAATATTAAACTTTTTAACAATTTATGTAAATTTTTATGTTCTGAATTTAGAGTCAAATAATGAGAAGATTCCTTGAAGCTTCATTCTGAGAAATAGTATATTTAAAGTCAATCAAAAAAAAAAAAAAAAATAGTTTGTTTGTGGTTGGTAAGGATGCATATCTGAAAAAAATCAAGAGATTTACTTGTCTGATTAGAGAGGTTTTTAAGAGTCTGAAAAAATCATTTAAATCATATCACATTTTGCTTTCCTAGAAACGTACTTATCGTCACAGCAAAATTTATATTTATTTTATTAATAACCTAATGCCACATGCCTCAGCTGTATAATGATTGTTACTACAATATCGCAGATAATAACATTAAGACAATAATAGAGCACTGAGACTATTGTATTCTTTTAAATGATATATTTTAAATCTATATAGTTCTATGTGAAAATATATATTAGTGCTGATTCTAAATGTATACTTCACTTATAGATTACTAATTTATTTCATTTTCTCGTTCATAATTTTCAACTGTATATTTGTTTTCGTTAATATTTTGCAAAATAATTCCCTCTAAGTTGTTTTGGGAAAATAATATTTTTTCTTCTATGGACAGAATTCTTTGTAAAAAATATTACATATAATTTTTTGTTGGTTGGTTGGTTGGGTTTTAAGTCCAAACAGAACAAGCTGACCCAAACTGAAGTATATGGATGTGGACTTCATTTTTTCAAACCAAATATTATTAAATATTTTTAAATAGATCATACCATTTCATTGAAAGTTTTTACGAAAGAACCATTAATATACACTGTAAAATTATAAAATATTAAATGGGGTTTGTGTACAATATTTAAAATTAGGTAAAATGCTTAAAACCTATTGCTTTTAAATATGCACAGAGATTGCAATGGCTGGGTTCCTGTAGCAAATGTTCTAAGGTTAAAATTTAATGGCTAAAAATATGCAGTGGTGTTAATTAAAATCTGGGTAGATCATTAAAATATGATGCACTGTATATGTCCTACAACTCAATTTTACAAAAATTCCTACCCAAAACTCCTATTCCTTAAATAACTTAAAAATAATTGTTTGTGTTTTAAACGCTTATGACTAATACGAAGATGAGTCAGTTGTACACGTGTGATTCGGTATAGATACAGGGTAAAGGTAACATGATGATTAATGGAAAGAGGGTATAGATTTTGTTGCAGACTTGCCTATTACAGATCTCCTGTCAAAGTGATTGTATGAAATGTTTAAATCTATTTCTTACATCACATAGATAGAACTAAAGACAAAATGGAAATAATTACAGACTTAGCAGTCACATTAGTCTTCTCATTGCCATATATATATATATTATATGGTAGCAACCATTATATGGTAGTGTTCAAGAATTTTAATATATTGTTTTTCTGGATTTACCAAGCCACACACATATTATATATATATATATATATATAATGTGTGTGTGGCTTGGTATCCAAGAAAACAATATATTAAAATTTTTGAACACTACCGAATGACAATAAAAGATACAATTTCTCAAAATTTCTAAAATAATCCTACTATCAGAAAACACGCAAAATGTATTCCCATTTTTAGTATGCAGCTGCTTAAGTTCATGTGATATAGTCTTAGCCTCAGCAATGAAGATGGAGTAGAGCTTGTGGAGATATTAGCTAAAAGAAATATTATTAAGAAAAACACAGCCAAAATGTTCAGCAGCAGTTTTAGATCTACTTATGAAGACAGGACTGTACATAGCACATGGATATTGAAATGCATAAAACTGTTGAAAAATAGCAGAAGTTGTCTGACTTTTTATGGTCTTCAAAAGAATTGAGTACTACATCAAAGCAAGGTTGGTGTGCAAATAAGTCTGTGGATTCCTCTCATAGATGATACAACAAAAGCTAAGATTTAATACGAGTGAGAAAAGATTGAATGTTGCATGGTCTTGCTTTATATAATCTCTTAAGATCGAAATTATGAACAATAGAAAGTAAGAGATGATGAGATGTGGATACAGTTTTTGAATAATAATTAAAAGACAGTTCTGAGTGTAACTGAGGGCAGATTACCCATAGACTCTTGAGGGTAATATGTGAAAGGCACCAGAGGATAAGTTAAAGCAGAAGTGATGAACTGTGTCCAATTTGCCTAAGAGGGAAAATATGTTTGATCCATTAACAACACAGCCGTATTCAATTGGAGATTATATTAATGACCGGTACATTTAAAGAAGTAATTTGTGATCTGTATTCGAAGATGTAATCAAAATTGCTTAACAGATATTATAAGAAATAGCAAACAATTCTTCCACAAATGTAAACTTTGAGAAAGGAAAGTTATTCTTCTATCGAAAATCACTCCAAGGAATTTTATATTATCAAACACAGGGAAGTCTTCTGTTTAAGAGAAGCAAAAGATTATAGTGAATGTTAGTTTTCTTGCAGAAATGATCAAAGCAACACTTGCTAGGAAGTAGACTTAAACCATTCTGTACATATCAAGAAACAAGATAATTTACAGTTTATTCTATTGTATGTCATTTAAATACCATATTTGAATAAAGAAATTCATATTATATGAAAGAAATTTGTGAGTCGTTAACATATAATCTAAAGTGAACAGAAGATAATTGTTGAAGGATGCTGTTGATAAAAAGATTAAAAATGGTTAATAATTATGGACATTGTGATCTGTACAAAAATTTCTAAGCATTTATATTTGAATATTTTTTTAGTTTCTTTATATATATATATATATATAATTTTAAATAAATATAAGAAAACACATTTTTTCGATTTTTCTTAAAAACAAACCCTCCCGAAACCGCCTTTTTTACAAGATTTTCTATATGCCAGGTGGTTTTGAAAGTGTCTTTGAATTTTCACACTGCTTTCTCAGTGATTTGTGATTACTCACTTACAGGAAGTAATCAAGATATATTTTAATTCCTTTTTCACCCTCCAGGGATTTAAGATATGCAAAAGCTGAGAATTCCATTTTCGATAAAATTTTTTAATTGTTTAAATATGGAAATTTTTCATCATATTTGGGAACAATTAATTAACTTTAATTTTGTGTATTTGTCCCGAAAATTATCTTAAATAATAAAATAGGTATGAGATAGTACTTGTACTCCCAGAAATAAAATATATTTTCTTTACTATAACTGATAAATATGGTTTGGAAATTAAATCGGGGAAAGACGATTGGAATAATAAAAATTTGAATGAAATTAGCAAATTAATATGATTAACAAAAATTATCTTGTTATTTAGACAAATTAAAACAGAATAATTGTGTAAAAAATTAATTTTGAAATATGAATATTATAAAAAAAATTCAAAAAAAGTGCCATTGTTAAAAATGAACATATGGGTGTCTATACTTAAATATTCAAATTTAAATTGAATAATGACTTGTCAGTAAAATATATAAGAAAAAATAGATTGATTTAATAGAAATAAAATTAAAGTACTTTGAATTAATAATTCCAAATGGAATCCAAACAACTGTACCGTACATGTATATCAAAATATATATTTCTTCCTTGAAGATTTCGATATGAATAAATTTATTGCATTTACTGATTGTGTACACATAAATAAACAATCTGTTGAATGTATGAGGTCTTCAACACAAAAAAAAATATTGAATTAATTGTTCATTCAATTAAAATTAATTGAATGGAGTTTCAGTTAAATTAAATTTTTCTTGTTCAGTTTTTACATTCTAATGAGGTTCTTGATAGACTGTATGTATGCATGTGATGCCCTCGATAGCCTTTGTGTATGTGATGCCCTCGATAGCCTGTGTGTATGTGATGCCCGCTATTGCCTGTGTGTATGTGATGTCCTTGATTTTTGGTATGTATATGATCTACTTTGAGTTAAGAAATTTTAATGTATGAAACAAAAATTAATTTTTATATTTATAATTCAGTGGACTGATAAAGTATATAGTAAAATTATTACATAAGATTTTGTAATAAGAATGTACCGTAATGATAATATATGTTGAAAATTTCTGAAGAAATTTAATTAAAAACATTTTCTAAATTTTCATTTAGCATTAATTTAAATTTTTTATAAATTTATAAATAAATAAATAGATGTTAATGAAAAAGCAGGAAAATATTTTTACATTTTATTTTTAAAAATGTAATTAGAACAAAACATAACTCAGTGATTAATATTAAAGTGTAAGTTAAAAACTGTATATCTAATTAAGTAAAATTAAAATTATACTTTTTATTATATCATTTGGAATTGTTTCAAATGAAGAAAATTTTTCAATACTTATAATTAAAAAAATATATAATTAATATTTATAATATTTTTTACATTTAATAAATTTAAATTTATATTAAATAAAAAAATGTATTCAATTATTTTTTAAAGAAGTTCCTTTAATTCTCAAAAGGTCTGCTATTCTTTAAAAAAACAAGCTAAAATTTTAGGTAATTAAGTGTACTTAAATTTTTAATTTACTTATTTTTAAAAATATAATAATTATTATACTCTTCTACTGATGTACCAATGAACTAATTATATTAGTTTTTATGAAATTATCACAATGAACGATATTATTAGAAAATTTTGACATACACAATGTACATTTTGTCTGTTATCTGAGGACGCACTCTCTCTCAACCCGGATTTTACCAGACCACCGAGGACGTCACATTTTACAAGATACACACTTTTGATACACACATACACAATTTTAATCCTCAAGGTGTAAACCGAGGACCCTTTTAAATGTAAATAAAAATGATAATTAAAAAATAAAAATATATAATTTAGACTTAAAATAAGCAAAATCAATTAGAGAGCTTTCTTAAATTTCAACAGAAATTATAATTTGAGCTATAATTATACAATTTCTACACAAAATAAGCAAAATCAAAGCATGGATGTCCACGGATCTGCTGACGCCCTCGGTTAGAAGGTGTGTATAGGGTGACATTGTAGCCCGTTTCCACCTCTTGCGAACACACACAAATTCCCCCATATTTGTATATAAATAACCAAGAAATTCAAAAATATTGAATTATTAAAGAAATAGAAAATATTTTCTACAATGTGTAATCCAGTAATATAAAGAATATTGATAATTGAAATTAAATTTTTCTGTTATAGCCATAAATTTATTAAATTCTTTTGAAGTAATCTTGACATATAATTCTAACCTAAATAAAAATATTTTTATTAATTTTTTTCTATCATTTATTAATATTATTCAAAAATATAATTGAAAAATGTTCCATATACATAATTATATGCGTATTTGGTTAAAAACAATTTTTTAAATAAAAAATTTAAGTTGAATGTCAATACCTCCTGGAAATTTTTCATTTAACTTTTGGAAAACTCCTTAAAATTTCCAAAATTTGATTCTTGGAAATCTGTATGAACTCTGATTTATATATCTAATGTATGTATGTATGTTATGTCATGTGTTTAGAAAATTTAGTTTAGGTATTTGACAAATAATTTATTTTTATCATCAAGATTTTAAATTGAACTAAGTCTTTTCAATTTCATTGTAATAATTAATTTTTTAATATTTTGTTATATAGCAGTTGACTCATCTATACAAGAAAATGGAACTCCCCAATGCGATGTAAGCACTCTACCTGAATGTGTTGAAGTTAACCAAACATCTAATCGAAATAGGACTAGATTTTCCAAACATTATGATGAGGATTCCTTTGATATAATCAATCAAGAATCGGATGATTTCAAGATTTCCCAAAAAAGAGACCAGTCTGTAAATTCTGACGGTGCTTGTTCCCAAACTTCTTTGTCATGTGGAACTTTGCCTACATTTGAAGAAAAGAAAATCTGTCTTGTTTTGGGTAACAGCATTTATAATGGTTCTTACCTAAATTCTGAAAAGTCTTCTTCACTTCCTACTTATTCTAGAATTACACAAGCTGATACACAATCTACTCAGCTTTTTCCAGCATCAACTTCTGATGCATCAGATGAAATAAAAGTTAAATCAAATCACCATAAAAGTGAATTATTTTCAAACATAGGTAATATTTTCATCTTTTATTCTGTTAATAATTCCTGTTACTAATTATTAAGACATAGTTTTAGTAATTACAAGCTCTGAATTTAATGTTAAATTTAAATGGGTTATTGCATATTATATTCATTGTTAATGTATGTATGTATGTATCCATGCATGCATGCATACATACATACATATTTGTATATAAGTATATATATATCTTTAGCAAAAATAAACTTTCGCTTTTAAAGAGCTTTGAAAGTTTTTTTACTTACTTATAGAAAGAAAATATTTAAATGGAAGACACTTCAGAGAATACATTTGAAATTTGAGAAATAATCTTAGTACAATCTAATGATTTTTTTAATTATCTGTTATAGGGAGAAATTAAACATTTAGATTTGGAAACACTGAAGGATCAATGTCCTTTCATAAAATTAATACAATAAGGGCCAATGCACAGTTACAGATTGTTGGACATGTATAAAATTTTTTTTCTTGCATTACATTACTAATCGTGCAAATTATTTATAACATTTATTATTCCAAACAGGATCAACAATGCATTTTATTCTGAAAATTGTAATTTTGACATCTAAATGAAGAGTCAAAATGGATATTCTGAATATGGAGGTGAATCCTGCCCTTCAAATCAGATGCAGTTGTCAAACATTCCTAGTAAATATCTTTAAAAAAGCTGATAGCTTGAAGTTGCATGCCAGAGATGGGATGATCGTTCAGGCTAAGTTGTTGGGAAATATTGGCTGTAAATGTCCATTTTAACAATTGCTTATTTTCAATTTCAATAAAAAGCCCCATTTATGTTTTTTTAATAATTCGCTTTACTGGAGAATATAAATTATTAATTTGTAACATGTGATATTATTTCGCAATTGCAGAACAAGTGGTAAGCTTTTCAGGATACTCATTCAAAATGTTGTCCAATACTAAATTCATTAGCGAACCAAAACTATATGGTCACTCTCATATCATGTATGTATATAGCATCTTGATATATTTCATATAGTAATGATTTCTTAATAACAGTTTTTTTTTACTTTTAATTTCAGAAATCTTAAGTGCATCCTCAGAAGTTTCTTTTTGTCCAAATATTTTTCTCTTTGAATTAAAAAAAGCTCCTTGAAATGTTTAAATTGTGGAAAATTAATTTTGATTACTCTGTACATATATGTATATTCCTTTGCGCGTGCTTGTGCCCACACACACACACACACATTCTTTTTTGAAATTAATATTTTATGAAAGCTTTCTCAAATTTCTATTTTCTTCCATTAAAAATAATTTCTTATAATTCTGAAATAACCAATTATTCAGTATCATTTTTCTCTAATACATATCTTTCAGATCTTTTATATATGTAGCTAAAATTACCATAAGTTCATTATATATATGTAATATTATATAAATGTTTTGAATGCAAAATATAATCTTTCAAGTATTAGAATTAAATTTTCTTTCCCATTTGAATGGATATTTATATAGCTGTATTTAAAAATGTTTGGTTTGCCATTTTGCTAAATAAATTTCTTTATTAAAGTAATGATTTATTAAAGTATTAATAATTTCTTGTATATCAATGTTTTATTGGTGAAAATAAATTGGATATACGATGGTGGTCAGAATTGTGGACACTTTTAGAAATTTTTATGATTTTGAAATTTGTATGCTTATAAAAAATGTTACATTTTGTAAAATGCAAAATTTTATATATTGTTTTAAAGAGAATTTTATTACTGAATTCAATGCAAAACACAAAATTAAATTATTTGCAATACAAAAAAAGTTATATGTACTTTAATATAAATAAAAAACATAGTTATGAAGGGGTTTGTAATGACTAGCATTCCTGGCCAATCACTGTTCTTGTTCTGAGAACCAATCAAATGTTAGTAACTGCCAGTAGCAGCTAACAACATGTTTACACTTGAAACAATTCATTATTTTGCTTTGTTCTTTAGAAGGAGGACCTGTTTCTTATATATTGCAATTACAAGTAGGAATTTTTGTAAAAATTTTTAATATTTAGTCAAGAAGCAATGACATCAAATAAAACAGTAGATTGGACACCTAGTAAGAGATGTAATATTATTGTGTTATGAGAAAGTGTTCTTTCCTATGTTGAAATTGCAAGACAGGTGGGTGCTTCAGTGACTACATCTGGTCTCCGAAAGTTTTGTTAACGATATCAGGAGACAAATTCAATAAAAAATCAAAAAAGATTTCAATAAAAAAGCACCACACCTATTGATGACAGAATAAAAAGAAATTTTCTCCGAAGTAGAAAAATGTCATCAGCTGCCATCATAAGTGATCTGAATGATGCTGGTGTTTCTGTCAGTTCAAGAACAATCAGGAGAATATAAACAGATGTTGGACTGAGAGGTAGAATTCCATGAAAGAAGTATCTTAATTTTCAGCAACGAAAAAAAAAAGACTACAGTGGGCAAAGGAACACATTAATTGGACAGATGATCAGTGGTCACAAGTTGTATGGAGTGATGAAACTAAGCTATCGTTATTCGGTAGTGATGAGCGAAAATATGTAAGACTTAGAGTAGGAGAAGAGCTACATCCTGTCTGCATTCAAGCAACTTTGAAGAACTTAATTAGTGTTATGATTTGGTCATGCATGTCAGCAGATGGTATTGGTCGCCTTCATGTCATCGATGAGACACTGAATGCCAGAAGATACATTGACACTATTCTAGAACCAAAACTTCTACCTTCCATCAGAGATCTCTTTCCGAACAATGCTTCATTTATTTTTCAGCAGGATTCTGCTCTTTGCTACACGGCCAAAATATTGAAAGAAAGGTTTCGTACAAAGAGTATTAAATTGTTGTGATGGCCAGGAAACAGTCCTGACCTCAACCCTATCGAAAATACACGCACGCACGCACTCTCTCTCTCTTTCTCTCTCTCTCTCGCTCTCTCTCTCTCCATAAATTTTAAGTATTATTAAGCATTTAGTTTGATTATCTTTATTGTTGATTTCAACTTCAAATGTTGATTCATTTTAAAGATCAAAATATTTTTATACCTAAATATGATAAACCAAGTGTAATTTGAACCTAATTTTCTTGAAATCTGTTTATAGGGTGAAAAGGAAAATAAAGCAAAAATAATTCTGTTTTATATTATTCAACTTTTATTACACTATTCTAAAATATTAGAATATTTTCAGGTTGTTTTTGTTATAAGAAATTCTTTTTATTTATTTTACGCAAATATAATTATAACATTTAGATTTTTTTTTTAATTTTAGAGGATATTGATCAGAGTTCTGTCTCCAAAAGTGAACAGTCAATCAACCAAGATAATTTACTTCCTGAAACTGTTACTAGTCAAGGAAAGTTCAAAAATTTTTCCTGCATTTTACGAGGAGCAAGTAAAAGAAAAACTCATTCTGGATCTCATGTAGCTAATTTTGGGAAACTTTCATCTGCTGAAGTTGAACAAGATTTAGATGCTTTAAGATTAACCAAAGACAATTCATGCTTATCAATAAATATACATAAAAGGGACTCTCCAATATTATGTCAAAGTGAAGAACAAACTGATAAATCATTATTTTCCTCTATTTCACAACCTGAAAGAAATCAAGGGATTGAAAAGTTAAATAGAAGTGGTGGAGAAAACAGTGAGATTTCCTGTAGTGCTAGTTGCTCTGAAAGTTCAAAGGGAAGGGTTGAAAGTATAGAACCAATTAGTGACCAAGTTAAGCTTAGTAAGATTAAGATCACGGGGTCGTGTACCAGTAGCCGGTATGTTAGTTTTCTTTTAGTTTAGAGACATTTTTTTTATTGTAACTAATAATTGTAGCAAATATATTTCCTAGGCTACCTGAAAATTGATAATATGCCTAGTAATCATTTTTTTATCTTGAAATATCTTTCTGTGAGCTAGTTTGCTAGTTTTAAGAAATATATATCAACTTGTATGTACCAAGAAACTTACATTTAAATGTAATATTCTTTTAGTACTTATCAAAAATTACCCATTAGCAGTATAGCTAAAATGCTCGTATAATTATCTTGTGATTGTTGTAATCATTTGGCTTCTATTCTGAAATTTTAAATGAAAATGAATTAGAATTTTAGAAAAATAAAGTATGTTTCTGTGCTGAAAACTATAAGTTATTTATTTAAAACTAGAAATTAAAAGTAAAATATAATATTAAGCACTGATATAGCACAAAGCAAAACAGCTAGACATTTTAAAATGTTTTGAATTCCAGAAATTCTTAGAATCAGATGTAATTAAATTCTTTCTCTTAAAAGTTTTCTGTTGTGCATGAAATTAACATAAAGTAGGTATGCCTGCAAGCTTCAATTTTCATGAATTATAATTTTGTTTATAATTCATGAAGATTGCAGCTTGTAGTTTATTATTATAATTTTGTCAGGAATGAAGTCATAGATTTTCATTATTTTACTAATTTTATAGTGAATTTAGTTTATTCATTTAAGAAATATTTAGTGTTTTTAAGATTTGTGTTAAGTGATTTTATGATTATTTATTAATATTGTGCAAAACTATACCATGTAGAAAATATAACCATTAATACAAATTACTAAAAAAATTGTTATGGAGTGTTCAAATTTTCAAACTTATTCTTATGTGTTTCTTCCTGTTGATGAAATTTAAAATTGTCTTTTTTTAAAGCGAAAAGCACACAGGCACACTAAAGCATGTTACATTTTAAATTTCAATTGCTTGGAATAATATTTTCAGATTATTTCCATTGTAGTAAATTTTTTGTTGAAGTTTTAAAATGGGTTGAAATAGTTCGTCACATTTTAGGAGCCGGCGTTCCTCCCGTGTTACTAAGCTACCTTCATCAAGCTCCACAACTGTTGGAGGGGGAATAAGCCGCCAACCAATAGCTAGTGCTGGAATGTCTGGCACAGACACTGGTCAAGAGGTTTCATCCAACCAGTTTGTATCTGATGGAAACTCAGCTGGAGAACATGCCAGCAATGCTCCAGGTTCTTAACTTTTAAGTATTTGTAATTATATATTTGATGCATCAGTTCTAACTCTTGTTGATAATTTCTATGAAGCAACTTAAAATGAATTGGCTATATTTTTTCAATTATACTATAAAATACAATTATACAATTAGATACAATTAGATTATAAGTTTTTACTTTTGCATGTAGAATTATGCATTTAAGATTGCTTTTATGTATTAATTAGTAAAGACTTGCTTAGTTTTGTTGCTGGTGCCAAGCAAATGTCTAAATTATATTTAGATGAATTAAAACAGCAGAACAGCTCTCTCTCTCTCTCACTCACTCCTGGCCATCTAAAAAAAAATAAAAAAAATAAAAAGAAAAGAGAGAGAGAGACCAGAAATATCACAACAAAACTTATAATGCATTCTCTAATTAATATCACTGGAAAATTTATTTATTAGGTTATATACAAAAATCAAGTGATTGAAATTATTCAGGGTTTGCACAACTCTTGGAAACTCCTTAAATTCCAAAAAAATTTAAGGGCCCTTGAAACTCCTGAAATTTTGACTGGACCCCTTGGAAATTGTGAATTACTCTTGAAATTTTTTTCACGATGATTCTGATGCATTTATTTTTTTCTAGAAAATATAATTTTGTTAGTTTTTTTGTTTTAATATTTTAAAATTTTCAATAAAATTGTCGGGAAACTTATTCTAGTATTTGTTTTTAATATTGGCACTAGATGGCAGCATGATTGATATTAAATTTTAGTATTTTTAACTGTTGACTTGTATTTACATTAGCAACAATAATAGCTATTTCAGCTACAATAATTTCATGATAATTCGGTTTAGTAGTATTTAGATTTATGTAAAGTGAAGTGAAGCATTATGTGAAGTGATCACCAATCAAAATTAATATGTTGCGCAATTAAGACAGGCAATTTTATTTGATTCTTTTTCTGTTTACTGCTGTTTTCCTTATATCATATAAAATTCTTTGAATATTAATATTTAAATATAAAATTTTTGAGTTAAATCATGTCTCCTTTGATGAAAATTGTGTATAATTTAATTGAGTCAGGATAAATTTGTTTATTAATGAAATAAAGACTGAAATATAAATTATTTGATATACCTGGTGGAAAGGATATTTTCAATGGCCAATGGACTCTGGAAAAGCCATACAAAGATTGGTTTTTGTGTGGTTCAGAAAAAAACACATGCCCATTGCCTGTTTTGCAAGAAAGATTTATGTACGTCAAATATGGGTGAATTGGCAACTAAAGCCCATATGAATGGAAAAAAGCATATATATTTATTAGAACAAGCTATATGTCTGCTAAAAAACTACTCATTTTAAAGATTTTTTCATTTCTGCTGATCCTGTTAAAGAATGTGAATCCAAAATATGTTTTAAAACCTGAAGTTCTATGGACCCATCTTTAAAATTTTAAAAAATAGATTCAGCTACAGTTTTCATAACAGTATAAATTGCCTCTTTCTAGCAATGTTTCCAGACAATGCTATTGTAAAGCAATTCATTTGTGCTGAAAAAAAGAGTACTTATTTAACAGGTTTTGGAATTGTACCTTATTGTCAACTTATTGAAAGAAAAAGTTAAGAATGTTTCTAATTATGTGCTTTTTTTTGATGAAAGTTTAACTAATCATCTGCAAACAGAACAATTGGAATGCCATTTAAGATTTTGTGAAAATGATATGATTAAAACACAGTATTACTCATCTGATTTTTTAGGTCATTTCAACTGGAGATATTTTGTTCGAAATAGTGAATGAGGAGTGCCTAGAATTAGGAACAAATAGATTACACCTGTTGTCAATGGATGGCTCAAATGTGAACTGGTCTGTTTTTATTAAAGTGGATGATTTTTTAAAAAGTGACCTTCATTCAAATGTTATAAATGTCAGAAGCTGCAGCGTACACATTCTACACAATGCTTGCAACCATGGAAGTTTCTCATTTCCAGAAGTTGAGGTAACAGCAAGTGCAGCTTACAGACTATTTAAGGACTTACCCACTCTAAGGATATAGGGATGACTTTGATAGCCTTGGCTCAGGTGTAAAGTTTTGCAAACATCGATGGTTAGGAAATATAAAGGTTTTCAACAGATTGCTTAAAATCTTACCATATCTTAAAGCATGTCATTTATTTTTAAAATTCCTAATACTGTTACCAAAATTTTTGATATTGTGCAGAAGTGTACAAAAGATATACTTTTTCTGCTAAATGCTATTTTTTGTTTTTTATATTTATTGCTTGGGAAATGGAACCTTTTCTCACACCTTATCAAACTGATAATTTGCCGAATACCTTCGGGTGGGACGGCTCACATTAAAGTTATCAAACTGATAAGCCAATGTTGCCATTTATTGCTGGAAATTTTTATGGATTGTTGAAAAGTTTGATATAAAAGTATTTAAAAGAATCTTTGCTTTATGAATCTATTGGAAAGGTCTAAAAACTCTAAATTTATCCATTATTTTATACAATGTATAATCAAGTGTTATATAGAATGTCGATTATTTAGATAAAAATATTTCTGTTATAGCTGTAAATTCATTTAAGGCTTTTGAAATAATCATTAATAATATTAACTAAAATAAAAGAAGTCTCATTAATATTTGCAATTATTTTTATTATTTATAGAAATGATTGAAAAATATTGCATGTACATAATTATATGCATATTTGGTTAAGAACGGTTTTTAAAATAAAATAAAAAAATTATTTAACATGAATGTCGATTCTTTCTAGAAATTTTTGGTTTGACTCTTGGAAAGCTTTTTAAAACTCCTGGAATTTGATTCTTGGAAATCTGTGTGAACCCTGATTATTGTATCTTGTTAAGTGTGGATGATGACAAAACTGTAGTTAGTATAGCTGTTGTTGCTGTCTATAACGGCTTTTACATGACTTGGCATGGAAATCAAAGAGGCTTTGTATGCATTTTTGTGGTATAGCAGTTCTTGTAGTTTCTAAACATTGTCAAAGTTGATCTGGTGTAGTAATGAGTAGTGTATCCCAGTTCTATTTGTTATGTGAAAGCATGAACGATATGTGTTTTTGATGATAAATTGGTTGAACAGGCTGGCCAAGGAACCAATTTAATCTGATAAGTAAAGAGCAATTCTTGCATATTGTGTGCCAAGTGTTTACCCATTATCCTATTAGAATATGTGTTTGACAAATATTGTAGATATGGTAGGAACAAAAGTTTCAACATCTCAGAGATATAATGTTGGCTGTTCAGAGTAATAGCAATGTGTACTGATTGAATGTAGGAGAATGAAATGAAATTAGGCCCTAAACCATATTAATAGGTGTAGGAACAGTGTAACATTGCATAACAATGCAATAATTCAATAATGTCTTTATAATGCTGAAATGTTGCATTATATCTTGTTCATCTGCCATTATTGTCTCGAGATTTCGATCTTACAATAGTAGGGCAGAAGCAAGAATCATCAGGAAAGATAATATTGTTCATGTCAATTTTTCATTGCACCATTTGCGGTACAAGTGCTTGTAGTTTTGAGTCAAGGATAAATGTATTAGTGGAGACCTTGCTAATATTTTGCTGAGTTTTTGCAAAAGACTTCAGAAGTTTGAGTAGACATCAAATGATGCATAACAGATGGAACCTGTTCAATTTTCGTTTGAGTTTTATCTTAAAGAACTTTCACTGCTGTGTGCCCAGTAGTCTCATCACATTCAGTAGTGCAATTAGTTGGGTCTGATAGGTTTTGTTGCTTCGTCTTTCAGCCTTGCTTCCAGCGATTGCAAAACTGCATCACTGTTCCTCACAGGGGGAGCTGCTTATTTTCTTTAAGTAAACACAGGTGTTACAATCCTGAAGTACTGATATGTTTTTCTGTACTTCTTTTCTACTCCTCTACTTACTTTTCCTTTTTTCTCTCAATGTGGTTGCCTCTTATGATGTTGAGGCCTCTTGAATAGCTTTTGTCACCTTGTTCTTTTCTTGCGGGCTAAATCACTTTGTGTTTGCAATGTCTGGAGATCTATGTCCCTAGAAAGGAGGGTCCTTGTAATTGAAATCCCCTGATACCAAAACATTATTTTAGCCTTTGCATCAAATAAATGGGAGGTGTGTTGTGATCCTCATCATATCAATCAATATTATGGATCAGATTATTAATATTGGGAGACTCGTTAAAGGAGGATCATCCTGAAGTGGTCACACACTTCAGGGATGTACTGTAAGCGTATAGAGACTGATTAGCACTGATGCAGTTGATCTGCATCCGTTTATAGGTATCTGCCGTGTGTAATCTGTCTGCTCACTTAATTTTTTATTCATGCTGTGTCGATAAAATCTTTCTTCTCACTACCACGGGTGTGATCGATGCCAATACTAAATGCAAATTTTTTTTCTTCATTAAATTGGACAATCAGTTTTGGAGTCTGTTTCTCTTTTTCTTAGTGAAAAGTGTATTACTATCTTGGAGTAGTAAAGTCTTAAAAATCTGCAATCAGGTAATAATTTATTAATAGAAACTTCATTTGAAAAACAATCCATACTCATGCAAAAACATGAAGGCATTAATTGACTGAATTGTTACAGACTAGTCTTATATAAAGTTAAATTTTTCATGAGGAGTTATTTCTGCCGAGGATTTGTTTTACATGTCAACAGACAAAATTGTAGAAAATTTGAAGGACTAGAAAATGTGTGCTGTGAAAAGAATTACTAGATAGTATCACACTGAATTTGTAACATCCCATTTTGACTTTTTCTCAGCTGACTTACTGCAGTATATTATGGTCACTTATATTTTTTTGTTTTGTTCAAATTTCCATTTCAAATCCTCTACATTGTTTCCAGTGTTATTGTTTTGGACACTCCAAAATGGCTTGCCGAGGAAAACTCCTTTTGCCTGCTGTTCTGAAAATGAGCATAACAGTATTACCTCCAAACCAGAGAAGTATGCGTCCAGTATAAAGGTGACTGCATTTCTTCTCTCAATCCTATTTTGTTTGGCAACTGGAAAAAGAAATAACTATTAAAATTAAAAATGTTTCATATCCAGAAGTGTAACTTTTAGTCTCTTCCAACATCCGAGTTGCGGATGCTAGCTTTGCTGCTGCTGCAAAAATTACCTGTCTTGTAGCACTCAAACTAAAAGCAAGCTCCAGTTCTTCAGCTTCCAAAACTCAGCATGAGTTAACCTGTAATTTTAAAATTATTTTTGGCAACCTTAAAAATTAAAGCTTTGCTAAGAAGCTCTTTGCAAGTCTTATTTAGCCACAAGAAAAACATTACTTGCTCTCCATTTAGCTACTGTTAAGCTGCATCCCTCAGATCTTCTTTTTGAAGAATCATCTGAGACATCATAAAGCAAAGATGATAAATGTGATCATATATTCCATTAATGACTTCCTTTGTTTCATGGAATTGCTGTGGTACTTTGGTCTCAAATTAATATCAAATCCATTATCTCTCATTACAACTTCTTTTGTTTAGCTCTCCAGTAAATTTCTGTAGCCATTAAAGTGTGTATTTCAATGTTTCAAAAAATATAATAGTGGTATTTTTGGGTGAGTTAGTATATTTACATCCAACACAGTTTCCCAGTACAGCACATCAACCGACACTTCATTCCAGGCTGTGAGAATTTATGTCTAATCGCAATATGTAGCCTCTATTTATTAATACATGATGTCATCCAAGCAGAGGAACTAAATGACTTAGTTGACCAACTCCCGGCTTCATTTTTATTGCTCTGTAATTTTAGTGGCCTTAATTTTTTGTGATGTAGTCGAGATACAAATTCTCGCAGTCTTCAAATATAAGAGTTCAGTTCTTACAACTGTGTCTGTCTGCTAAATATGTACATGGTAACTTAATTTCATGAACCTACTCAGACATTTCATTCCATTGGTTTAGCTATTTATTGGCTGTTACTTTTGCCTTTGCTGAATCTTGCTGTTGAAAATAATCTGTACAATAGTGGTTATTTTGCCATCATTACATCTGATATTAAATGTAATTGTGTGCATTCAATCTCATTATGTGTATATTAAATCTAATTGGACTCTTCATTCTGGTACTAAAATTAAGACAAATATGATTGAGGATAGTGTTTAATGTTACTGACACGATAATCCATGTTGCAGATGCTGCAATTCTTAAGATTTCCACCATTTCACACAAACACAGGAAGGTTTAATGGATTAAAGAGTTTCGATTATCTTACAAGAAATAAAGCAAGAGGAGATATCCAACTACAGAGAATCTTATTGGTTTTTAAAAGCCAAAGCTCTAGCTTGTAGAGTAGGACATCAAAGAGAGAGAATTTGTTAAAAAAGTTTTCCTTGACTAGTAAAGATTTGTTTTTGGATTCATTAGTTGTCTTCAATTACTTGATTGACATCAAGTAAATATTTGTGGAGTAAACTTAAAAAATAGTGGTATTTATCAGAATTATTCCATATTCCTGTTTTAAAAGCTCGAGGTGCTATACATTCCTTAGAGGCAGATATTGCTAATATCATTGTATAATCATTTGTAGATTCATGTAGTCCCGTTTTTGTAAGGCTTAAAAGAATTGCTGAGAGTGGATACTTCTAAGATTTCATGATCAACATAATCTAGTCTACAACTGTGCTTTTGGGTTTTTGGGATTAAAAGACTGTTTTATGTCAGCCAAATAATACCAGTCCAGGACCTGTTGGAATCTCTTATATGCTTTGTCATTGACATCATGACTCCCTATTAAACATGCTCTCATTTTTTAATAGAATCTGGATAGAGCAAGCTTATCCCTCATCATAGAGAGACAAAGAGTTATTCCCAATTTTTAAACCTGGCAAAGATTCCTTTGACCCTCTGAGTTGTCATTTTATAGCTCTTACAAGTTATCTGTTTGAAATGTTTGAGCATATAGCTAATGCTAAACTCATTTATGTCATGGAAATAAGTAAGTGCATCTGTTCTCACGAAAGTGGCTTTTGTAGAGGATAATTCATGATTGATATTATTGTAGATATAGAATCCCAAATTGACAGTACATTTCAGAGGAGATATCATATTGTTGCAATCTTTGACAAATGGAAAACATGTGATCGAATGTGGTTATATGATGTTCTCCATGCTATGTATAACCTTAGCTTTTGGGATAATCTTCGAATATTCATAAGGAATTTCTTAGCATCCTTTTTTTAAGTGAGTTGGAGCTACAGTTTCTAATTCTATACAAGTTGAGGATTTGTTCATAGCATTTCATACATTAACAACTTGCAAATTTCTTATCAGGAATCAAATATGAATGTAATGGAGAGACAATTGCTAATAGCTGTAAATAGTATTGTTGCTTAGTGTGTACAGAATGGCTTTAAGCTATCGCTAAATAAGAGCTACTATGTTCATTTCTGCAGGAAACTAACTTTCGTAATGATCCTTTCTTCATATGAATAATAATTGTTCTGTAGTTAATGGTATAAAATATCTTGATATGATTGTTGATAAGATATTGACTTTTCTTCTGTGTGTTTCACATTTGCAGAAGTGTGACAGAATCTTTATATCTTCAAAGCCTTTTCAAGCACATCTTGGGGTTCTGATCGCACATCATCCTTTAATTTGCAAATTATTAATTTTATCTCACATTACTGTATTGCTTATAGTAATGTGACTACTCCTATACTGCTTATGGATCATCTAGATCTTGTTTTCTCAGATTGGGTGCCATACACTAATCTGCTTTAAGATATGCTCTGGTGCATTTTGCCCCCATCACCTGTTCAGAGCCTGTAATCTGCCAATAGTTACCAATAGACTTGTGGTGGATTCAGCTGTCTCTTAATTATTCAAAAATTATGTCTACAGAGCATCATCACTTATGTTCCACGATTCCCAGTGCTGATTTTTAGAGGTTATGTAAATTTGACTTTCTTGCATTCAAGCTTTCTTTGTTCATATTAAATCTTATGTTTTCCTGTCTGACCTATATGATATCCAAATAGAGTCTACTGACCAAAAACATTCTTCTTTACATGATCTATGTGTCATTATACTCAATCACTATGAAATGTATAAGAAGTCAAACACAACTTCTGCTATTTTTCAATAGCTTTATGCATTTCATTGCTGTCAGTATGTTGTGTACATTCCAGTCTTCACATATGGATCTAAAACTGCAGGACATGTTGGCCTTTGATTTTATCTTGATATTATACCCCTTTAGTTACAACATCCACAAGTCCTGCTCCATCTTCATTACTGAGGCTATGGCTGTATACCATGTACTTCAGATGGTGAGTATTAGAAAAGAATATAGATTTGGTGTGTGTACATCGATACCAAAAGTGTTTTAGAAGCTTTGATTTTAATTGCCATCCTTTGTGTCCAAAATTTTCAAATTGATTATCTTTCTAGCAAGGGATTTGAGATACTGTTTTGTTGGATACCAGGCAACAGAAGAATAGATGGCAATGAGAAAGCTGCTGGTAAGACTGCATCTACTTCCTTCTGATCCTTCACTGGATCTTAGAAAAGGATTTAAAAATTTCATACAATCCCTTTCACAGCAATTGTGAAACTTGCAAATCAGCAACAATCTTCCCATTTTACCACTATATTACCTGTTTTACAAGTACAAAGCAGATTTGTTAGAGTGAGTTGCTTTCATATAGATTACTCGCGTTTCACACACAAATATTTATTTTTAAGTGATTTGAATCTGTGTTGTGGAATGTGTGATGAATAGATTAGTATGTTATATTTTAACTTTCTTTCCAGATTTTTAATCAATACCATTTCATATATTTTAACATAAGATTTTCTTGTGTAGCCATCCCATTACAATGTATTTGCCCCATTTTTTAACCGAGCAATAGATTTCATTTACTATCTTTGATTTTAAATATTGTATACAATTCAATCTTAATAATTTTATACATATGTGTTCATAAGTTCTTGTTGATAATTTAATATTCTAAATTTACTTTAAATTATTCTATTTCAAAGTACATTAGTGTTTGTGTAGCAAAAATTATTCATCCAAAATTTAAAGTTGGCCTAGCTTACTCCATTTTGGATTTTGTGCCACAAAACTCAACCATCCTCATCACAGTTGCTAGATTTCATCCAACACGATAACATATATCTCCAAACCTGCTGTCTCTTATAGGCCTTTATTCTTCATTGGTTGAACTCAGAAATTTGTCTGAAATACTTAGGATGTCTTCTATGAGGCATAGTTAAAAAAATGCTGTTCTTCAAATTGGCAATTTTTTCTTCCTTTATATAGCAATCTCTTCTCTATATATTTCCCTTCTCCCTTGCAGGTGGCACTGAAGTTGCCTATGATATGCCTATATACTGTAATGTTAGTGATTTCTTGGATGTAGGATGTAAGTTTCACATATTTGTCCATTTCCATCTGGCTGTTGCATTTTGAGAGACCAGTGTAATATATATATATATATATATATATATATATATATATATATATATATATATATATATATATATATATATATGAAAAAGAAAGTCATTTATATTGTCCAGTAGGCTTCATAAATATTTTGTTAAAACATTACTTGGACATAACTGAAACTTTTATTTTTTGTTTAAAAATCCATTTCCATCCACTTTTAATTTAATTGATGCTGTCATTGATATTTGAAGAACAAAAAAAAGTTAATAAAGCGATTACATTAATTATTTCAAATTACCCTTTATTATTCTTTTAACAGTATGCTAACAGTTTTGATACTTAGAAAATCAATCAATATGAATGGCTTTTCAGTTCCTAATGTTCACTTTTTATAGATTTTACTTAATAAAAATTACTAAAAACCGACATTTAATTTCATGTTTCAAATAGGATATTCACAAAAAAAAAGAAAAAAAAGAATTAGAATTAAATTATGATTGCAATTTGGAAACTGTATTTGATAGGGAAATTTGTATATTAATTATAGAAAATCCAAGAACTTGCAACTATTATCAAATTAGAATTATCACTTTCAAAATATAAACATTTGCAAACTTATATAATATTTTAATCTCTTGAATTTTAATTATCAACAGTCTTTTACATTTTATTAAAACAATAAACTGTTGAATTGCAATGCTCATTATATTCAGTTTATTTAATTATATAATTTAAATGTTTTAATAAATTCTGGGTCATTGAAAAGTTACAAATATCAAACATTAAAAATACTTAAATTGCAAAAATGATTAAAATTAATTAATAAAAGACAGTACTGTATCATCTATTGTTTATTTCAGGATTTGCTCTTGTGTTGAAAGAAATTATGTTATTACTTTAACAAGAATATAAGATTTAAGAAATATCCTTATATAATACATTTAGTAGTATATTTCTACATATGAAATTACTAGCGATTCAACAATAACTTCATTACCTTATTTTCCTATATATAATCTGCAGCGCCATATTATTCGCAATCCCTTTTATTTGAGGAAAAGAAAAAAGCATTGCATAATCCGCAGCTGCATTTAATCCACTGCAATTTTTACGATGAATAGGTGAAAATTTCTAATGCTGATAATTTGATATCAAATAAAATAAAAAAATATTCATTATAATTAAAAATGTAATAAATTCTACAGAAAAAAACATTTATAATGATAAAAGATCTGTTTGAAACCACCTCAACGCTAGTGAGATTAACTGAGACGATAGAGTGATATCGATGAATATCTGAGAAGATTCTAGTAAAACTTATCAATCTTTAGATTTTAATAACTTTTAGAATGAGGTTGGATATATTTTTGAAATAATCTATATTTGTTTCTTTAATAGTTAAATAATAGAAATGGATTACTTTCTAACTGTGCATGGAATACTTTTTTCTTTTCTACCTTGCCTGCTTTGTTTTTCACCTTATATTACAGGTTTGTCGACATTTTTATCATTTGCCTTCCCTATAGCTTTCAATTTAAAATTTACTATGTAACTTAATAATTTTCCCTTCCCAAGGAAAATAGATGAATTTGAATGTTTTCAGAGCGAATCAGTTCAGGTCAAAACACAATGCGAAATGATGTTAACGAATTGCAACTTTAATAACTGTTCAAAACAGAATTCGTTCTTGAATGTAATTGGACAATTCTGATTATAGTTAAAATAGGTCAACTGAGTATTGGCACCATCTGTTACACTTATTGTATGAAACATAAATGGCATTTTTTTATCTTACAAAACTTTACTGTAAACTTTTCTGGTGAAAAATATTTTGTTGGATTATCTGCTGCGGCGTATAATACGCAAAACGAAATTTAGAACTTTTTTTTGCACATAATCGGTAGATTATATGCAGAAAAATAGGGTAATTGAAAGTGTCTGATAAAGTTTATTTAATTTTAAAAGTTGAACAAAAATTAAGTGCTTTAAGGAAAATTGTATTTATAAAAGAAAATGTCTTGGGTACCACAGGTTGTTTAAGATATTTGGCAAAGTTTGGTTTTATTTTAATGAATGCTTAAATAGTCAAATCTCTTGGAAATGTGTAAAGGGTTCGCACGACTCCTGGAAACTCCTTAAATTCAAAAAAAGTTTTTAAGGGCCCTTGAAGCTCCTGGAATTTCAATTTGACTCCATGAAAATCATGAATTACTCCTGAAAATTTTTCTTATCTTGATGCATTTATTTTTTTCTAGAAAATATTAAAATTTTTAAAATTTTTTGTTTAATATTTTAAAATTTCCAATAAAATTGTTAAAAAAATTTAATTTAGTATTAGTTTTTAATATTGCCACTAGATGGCAGCAAGATCGATATTAAATTTCGTATTTTAAACTGTTGATTTGTATTAACCACTTCAAGATCTAGTTCAGCTACATCCCGTCAGGGGGTTTACCTTCTTTAGGTAAACGTGGGTGTTACAATCCAAAGGTACCCTAGTGATCTGACCTCTTCTTTCATTTCTTCTCATCTCTACTCTTTTTCTTCCTTTTCTCCCTCTGTGTGGTTGCCTTGCTGAGGTTAAGAGTTCCCCTTGAGTAGCTTTTGCCGCTCTGTTGCTGTTAGCTCCTCTTGGGGACTAAATCACCCACGTGTTTGCCATGCGTGGATACCCGTGTGCCTGGAAAGGAGGGTCCTGATAATTGAGGTCCCCAGAGACAAACACATTACTTTAGCCTCTGCTTCAGGTAAACGGGAGGTGTGTTGTGGTCCTCAGCACATCAATCTGCTTTATGGATTAAGCGATTGTTACATCTACTGGGCAACTCGTTAAGGGTGGAGGCCATCTCAGGGATGATATTGTGAGCGTATAGGACCTGGCTAGCTTTGGTGCAACTGGTCTGCATTCCCTTGTTGGACTCTGTAATGAGTGGTGCCATCAGGACCAGAATTTTCCATTTCTAATATGGAAACAAGTACTTTTTCTTCTCTCGCACGGGAGCATACATTGAATATAATAAAAGCAAGATTTTACATTGTCAAATGGAAAGATAGTACTTTTGTTCATTGTACCTTCTCTATTCCAAGAAGGTATCGGTGGCAATATCTGCGAAGTAATGAGCATTCGTAAACTTTGTTCTGGTGATTTAATGGTACAAGTTGCTTCAGATGCACAACCAATTCTCATAAGCAGCATGAACATGCTTGCTAACCTTAAGGTGTACGTCCAGCCTGATATGAATCTTAACTTTTCACATGGTGTTGTATCTGCCAAGGATTTGCTAAATACTCCTGCATATGAGATTTTGGAAAATCTCAAATATCAAAAGGTCTGTGCTGTAAAACGCTTTACTGTCAGAAGGGATGGGCAGATTATCAATACAAAACATCTCGTACTGACATTTGCGACGCCAGACCCACAGCAGCATACTAAAGCTGCGTATATGCATCTATCTGTTTGGCTGTTTATTCCAAATCCTTTGCGTTGTTTTCAATGCCATAGATTTGGTCACTTCAAAGCGGCTTGCAGGGGCAAACTGACTTGCGCTTGCTGTACAGCAGTTGGCCATGACATCTCATCTTGTATTACATATTAGAATTGTGAAAACTGTCAGGGTGACCACGCCTCCTACGCTAGAGTTTGTCCTCTCTGGATACTGGAAAAGGAGATCACAACCACTTAAGAATAATTGCTCATATCCTGAGGCGAGACGTGCTGTTACAGCTCTTACACTTGTGGTGGGAGTTAGCTATGCAACTTGGCACCGCCAAGGTTACCAGAATGGCTAGTATGCAAGCAGATGCTCTTTTACTCCCAATAGTTAAATTATCCCCTACATCTGTACAGAAGCCAAAATCAAACTCCACAACCAATACCTGTTAGAAAAGCTCCTGTGGCTATTCTACAACTCTAAAGGTTTTAAAACTAAAATCTGCAAAGGAGGGCAATTTTAGGCCCTCCATGTCCACCTGTAGAGCTTTATCCCTGGAGGCTGATGCTGTGTATCTACGTCACTCCATCGAAGATCTATCATTCGAGGAGATGTCAGACAACATGCCATCCAGCTCTGGGAAAGGAGCCCCTTTTTAAATAATAACTTCCTTTTTCTTAGAACTGTAATGGTTTGCGTTCCCGTTATGAAGACATCAAGTCTTTAATTTCAGCCTACAATCCCACATGTGTTGCACTTCTGGAAGCATTCCTGAATTCCAGCAACAGGCTGTAGCTGTATGAATTCATACATCATGCTTGTTAACTGTTTGTAGTATATATACTACAAACTTGGCAGATGACATCATTTGCCACCACATGATGTCATCTGCCAAGAGGAACTTGCCAAATGGTTAGCACTCTTGCCTTCGGTTCAACAGTTCGTGGGTTTGAATCCTACCTTGAGCATGGCTGTTTGTAGTGGTTCGGAATCCACTTTAAACCGTAGGTCCCGGTCTATTTAGCCCTCGTGTGCAAAAAATGACTGTTGAGCGACAAACAAACCAAACCAACCAACCAGCCAAGAGGAACTTGATGCATTAATGGACCAGCTGCCAATACTGTTCTTGCTATTAGGTTTAACGGCTATAGTTCTTTGTGGGGAAGTGATGATATTATTTCTCGCAATTGGCAGATAGAGCAGTTTATTTCAGACAATAGTCTATGTCTGCTTAACAAGACAAATTTCCATTTACATATTTTCATTTAACCAGCGAGAAGACATATTTCCATTTACCCTCTAGAACATTTCATTCTCTAGATCTGGCTATTTGTTCACCATCTCTTCTGCCATTGTTAAATGTAGGAAATAATCTGCACAATGATGAGCATTTTCCTCTCTTTATCTCCCAGACTGGAGGTAGTAGTGTAGGACAACATCTACCTACTTACGCGTACAGTCGGGCAGATTGGATGTTATTTATCTAATTGGCAGTTATTGATAATGAAATGGTTACGATCGATGATATTGATGATGCAATATGTAAAGTCACCAAAACAAATATTAATGCAGCTGGTGCATGAATACCCTATACCACACAGGCATTGCAAACCTTAGTTGAATAAGAATGCCAAGAAACATATAAAAAAAAGGAAGTTATGGGGGTTATTTAGGAGGTACCCTACAATGGAGATTCTTATCGCTGATGAGAGAGCTAAAGCATTAGCTCGTAGAGCTCAACATTGAAGTAAGAAGGAATCCTGGTCTCGCTATGTATCCTCAATAACAACTTTCACATCCAATAAACAGTTGTGGAGAAAAGTGAAAACAGATAATGGATTATATAGCGAATTTTCCATTCCTATTTTGAAATCCGGAGCTGCTGTATACTCTTCTCTTAAGGACATCCCTAACGTCCCTGGTGAAATCTTTGCTAGTGTTTCAAGCAACTACTCTTATAGTCCTTTGTTCTTAAGGTCGATGAGTCTTGCTGAGCGAACACCAATTCATTTCAACTACAGGCAAGCTTTGCCTTGTAACTGCGAACTTAAGATGTTGGAATTGAAGAAGGAATTACAGCAGGCCAATAATACCAGTCCGGGTCCAGATGGAATTAGCTATCAAATGCTTTGAAATTTAAGTCCAGACTTCCTTTTGACCACATTATATTTGTTCAAAAGGATCTGGACTGAAAACAAATTTACATCAATTTGTAATGAAGCAATGGTGATTCCAATCCTTCAAACTGGTAAGTATCCTTCTGTTCCTTCACATTATCGACCAATATCTGTGACGAGTTGCTTGTGTAAGACTCTTAAACATATGGTCAATGCCCATCTCATATATGTGTTAGAAAAAAATGAATTTATTTATATAAATTAGAGTGGCTTCCGTAAAGGAAGATCCACTCTTGATAATATTACATTTTATGAAACCCAAATCTGCAATGCTTTTGTGCGAAGGAATCATTGGTTTCCATTTTCTTTGACATCGAGAAGACATACAACCGAATGTGGCATTATGGAATTCTCCATAGGATGCACGATTTTGGCTTTCAGGGTAGTTTGCTGATATTTATAGAAAACTTTTTACACTCGCATGGTTTTATTGTTAGTATAAGTTCGTATTGGTACTATTTTGTCCAATTCTTTTCTTCAAGCCAAGGGTGTGCCCCAAGGCTCTATTTTAAGTGTCACATTTTTTAACCTTTACATCAGTTTCATTCTTCATCAAATCTCACCTCTTGTTTATGGCATGCTTAATTTTGATGAACGGCAAATGTCATTTGAGGGTTCTATCTCATCCCCCTTGGAGTGATCCATTGATTAAAATCATCAATCCTTTTGCTCGTTATAGAAAATCAGACACAACAACTAAGGTTTTCCAATAGCTATATGCCTCTCATTGCATTCAGTATGCCATGTACACACCAGTTTTCACAGATGCATCAAAATCTGCAGGACATGTTGGTTGTGCTGTAGTTATCAAAAATAAAACTCTAATCTATAGCCTCCAAGTGTCCTGCTCTATCTTCTCTTCTGAAGCAACAGCGATTTATCAAGCTCTTCAGCAGATGAATACAAGTGATACTTTCAACTATTGTGTGTTGGTAGCTTTGCAGTAGTTTTGACTGCAATCCTGTTGTGTCTAAAATTTTCCAACCATTAGATTCCCTTGCTGTCAAGGGATGTGACATTATTTTCTGCTAGATTCCAAGTCATGTAGGGCTGATGCAGCTGCTAAATCTGCATCTGGCCCATCTCTTATCCATTCCTTTGTTGGATGTGAGAAGGGGTGTTAAAAAATTGATTCAAAATCTTTGGCAGAAGTCGTGGAACATACAGGTCACTAATAAATTGCGTGCCATATTTCCATGCTTCACCACATTAATAGTTTTACTGTTACGATGTGCTGATGTTCGTTTGACTCACCTTCGTATCCGACACACACGTTTCACACACAGACATTTGTTCTTAAACAAATTAAATCCATGGTGGGAAACGTGTGACGAACCATATACAATATATGATATTTTAATTTCATGTCATGATTTTAACTATTTTTGTTTACATTTCTTTAAAAGAGATATTTTAACATTATTTGATTTACTAGGAGAACCTCCAATTATAAATCTATTCACTTTTTTGAGAGCAATAGGTTTTCTCAATTTCATTTAAATTTAAGATATATTTTAAAATAATTATTTTACTAAAAAAATTTTATATTTTTATATTTATATTTTAATATGATTTTAATGTTGCTTGGGTTTTTCTTATTTATTTAAAAAAATAATTAAAAAATAGTCAATGATTGGCGCAGTTTGTGCTTCTTAGACCTTGTGCCTGAAAACCCAACCAACCAAATAGTTTAGTTACAATAGTTTCATAATTCATGTTAACAGTATTTAGGTTTATGTAAAGAGAAGTAATCACTAAAGAAAATCAATATGTTATACAATGAAGACAGGAAGTTTTGATTCTTTTTCTATTTACTTCTGTTTTCCTTATATTGTATAAAATTCTTTGATTATTATTATTTAAATATAAAATTTTTGGGTTAAAGCATGCTTTTCTCTTGATTAAAATTCCGTACAATTAAATTGAATCAGGATAAATTTGCTTATTAATAAAATAAAGGCCGAAATAAAAATTATTTAATATGCCTGGTGGATTGTGTCTTTTCAATGACCAGTGGACTGTGGAAAAGCCTTCCAAGTTTGGTTTTTGCATGGTTGAGAAATAACGCAGGTCCTTTATCTGTTTTGTAAAAAAGACTTCTGTATTTCAAATATCAGTGAATCATCAATTAAATCCTATATGAAAGAGAAAAGGCATACATATTTGTTAGAACAAGCTATATCTGCTAAAAAATCTATTCATTTACGAGGTTTTTTCACTTCTGCTGATCCTGTTACAGAATATGAACCCAAAGCACACTCTGAAATTTTTGATTAATTTGTTTCATCAAAAGAAGTTTTATAAGCTGAAATTCTATGGGGCTTTAAAGTTTTTAATAGTGTGTTCAGCTACAGTTCTTGTAACAGTGTAAATTGCCTCTTTCAAGCTATGTTTTCAGGCAGTGCTATTGTAAAGCAATTCTGTTGTGCTGAAATAAAGTGTGCTTATTTAACAGTTTTTTTGAATTTCACTTTAATTTTCAAATTTATTTAAAGGAAAGTTAATTATGTTTCTAATTATGTGCTTATGTTTGGTGAAAGCTTAATCATTTGCAGACAAAACAATTGGACTGCCATGTAAGATTTTGAGATAATGATTCAGTTAAAATACATTATTACTTATGAGATTTTTTAGGTCATTGTACTGGAGATATTTTGTTTGAGAAAATAAATGAGGAGTTCTTAGAATTAGGAACAAGTGGATTACTCCAGTTGTCAATGGGTGTCCCAAATATATGTGTGAACTGCTCTGTTTGACTAAAATGGCTTTTTTTTTAAAAAGTGAACATTGTTCAAATATTGTAAATGTCCGAAGCTGCAGCCTAACCATTCCGCACTACACTTACGCCATGGATGTTCTTCATTTCCAGTAGTTGAGGTAACAACAAGTGTAGTTTAGGGACTATTTAAGGACTCACCCACTCATAGGGATGACTATGATAGCCTTGGCCCAGGAATAAAATTTCCATTAAAATTTTGCAAACATTGATGGTTAGAATATGCTTGGGGACATACATAACATACATTCTCGGCAAGTAGAACCTTTTCTGACACTTTATCAAACTGATAAACCAATATTGTCATTTATTGCTGGAGACTTACATTCACTGTTGAAAAGTTTGATGCAAAAGTTTTTAAAAGAATCTTTGCTATCTGAATCTATTGAAAATGTCTAGAAACTCTGAAATTACTCATTATTTTATGCAATGTGTAACTCAGTATTATATTGAATATTGATTATTTATACAAAAAAATTTTCTGTTATAAATGTAAATTCATTGAAGGCTTTTGAAATAATCATTAATTATTTTAACTCATAAAAACAGTCTCATTAATGTTTGTAATTATTTATTTTTATTATTAACAAAAGTGAATGAAAAATATTGCATGTACATAATTATATGCATACTTAGTGAAAAACAACTTTTAAAATAAAATAAAAAAAATATTTAACATGAATGTGGATACCACCTGGAAATTTTTTATTTGACTCCTGGAAAACTCCTTAAAACTCCTGAAAAATGATCTTGGAAATCTGTATGAACCCTGTGAATGAAATGTACTGAGAAATTTTGTGTGAATACTGAAGCTTCATTGCATTCACAGATTATGAGTTTTGTTTTTGCATTTACATTGAAAAATACTTTATTTTTGAAACAGTACTGAATAGAAACCCTTAATAAAAATTATTGAATAGTTGAGTGTTCATCCTGGTATCTTAATCCCCCTTATTTATTTTTATGTTCTGTCACTAACATTTATATGAAGTATGTAAAGCTCTTAATGTTATTTTCAGGAAACATTTTCTTTTACTATAGAAAATCGATGAACAACAGACTATTTGACAAGAAAAAAATTTACCCCATTTGTATTTTATTTATTGTTAAAATGCTGAAAATTTTCTTTAGTTTTTATAACTTATTAAATTTAATTGCTTGAATTCTCAAAAATTATAAATAAATACTAATAAATGAGTTATTGTTTGATAAATTTTGTACTTTTGTATATATAGATACAGTGTGCTTCATATTGGATGGCATGAAAACAAAAGTATTGTAAAAATGTTGTAATTAATTTATTTAGCTAAAAGAAATTTATTCAGAAACTATAATTGTTGAAACTGTATCTGGCAAGTAAAAATATCTGGTTACAAAATAGCTGCTAGATGTACTCTTAATGAAAACAGAACCCATCTGTGTGCAAGTAAACTTGCTTTAATTTGAAATGAGCATAAACATCAGATTTTATCATTGTTGAATGACATTTTCATACTGAATTTTGTGTGGAACCACTGAATCATCTTAACATTAATAATAGCTTTTAGGTTTCAAGCTGCTTATGTTAAGAAACCAGCATAAAATGAACAGCAACCAAACAAAAGTGGTTAAAAGAAGAGAAGTGTTCTTTTAAAGTGGCAAAAAATCAATGTGTGCAGATTTTCACCTCAATTTGCTTTTTAGGAATGTGGTTTGTATTATGAAAACATGAAATTCACCCAAAAATGTTTCGATGATGGTGTTTTTAAAACTTTTTGACAAATGTTTTGGATAAATCATTTTGTGAACATTTGCAATATTAGCTAGAGGAATTGCTAATTTTAGAAACGTTTAGAATTATAAATTGATTTACTTTCCATCGTTCTGGCTTGGTTAATCACCATAAAATAATCTTGAGTGTTTGGATTTTTCGAAGAAAATTTTTTCTATTCCATTTCCAACAGTAGTATTTTTGCTTTTTTTTCAAGAAAAAGCTAAATTAATTATCACAACTACTAAAACATGCTGTAAGGGTGGTTGTTCTTTCATTTTCAAGAAGCAATTATTTGTTTTATTCTGTGTTAAGCTTGTATTGAACAACATTGGGACAAAAACGCCAGAACTTGAATGATAAAACCTATTTATTAGATTTCTCACATTTGTCAAACTTTAATTTTTTGGCCACCAAGAACCTCTGACCTAATTCCTGATGATTATTTTTTCATATATGGAAAAACATCCAATGATAGCGTTTCATTAAAGGAAGTGTTTGAATTGCCAATTCCCTAGGACTTAGAGCAACTAAAGCAGAATATAACTAAAGTTTTTGAATCACTAAAAATGTATATTTTATCAAGAGTATGGCTGGGATTGAAATATTACATAGATATTTGCATTTTTACTGGGAAGCCACTTATAGTTCATCTATAAATTGTTTCGGAATTTTCCTTCCAACTTCTAAGGTCTGTAGGCTATATCAGGAGAAATGAAAAGTGGTCATAGATTTATTATACCAAACATTAAAAAGTGAAAATTGCTGAAAATGCATGCAGATCTTGAATTTAAAATAATTTTTTTAAATAACTGAATCTGTCATGCTAAATCCACATATTATGTACTATCAGAGTATCAAGCCATAATCGCATGTAATGTTTTTCACATTCACCAAAGATAAAAAAATATATGATAGCTTGTAATTAACTTTGCTAACAGGTACTGTATACATATATTAATATATTTAAAATTGTGGTTGGTAACCACATATTGCATGCAGCTGTCAGTTTTAATAAATATTTTAATAGGGGACTTTACAAACCAGGCATAGGCTGATATATATTTGATGCATGATTGAGCAGTTGTCAATGGGCACTTTGCATAGCAAAGATACTGCATGTGTCCTTTGAGATTTTTACGCCCTTAGCATGGTTTGTAATTTTCTGATTAAAAATAAGTTTTTTTTTATGTCTTCATTCATCATTCTTAATTTACCTTTTGAATTTTAGAATACTCAGTATAAAAACTTAAATAACCATATTTTCACTGTAAGTTTGACTAATCAAAATTAAGTAATTTCAGCATTCACAAATAAATTTATTCAAATAAACTTACAAGTAAACTTGTTCAATCTAAAACACCATTTCTATGTAGTACATAAATGATATTGAACATCTTAAAAGTATATTTAGAAACCAGTAACAAATTATCTGCTTATAATGACAGAAAGGTGAATAAATAATATGGTATTAATGATAAATATGAAAATTTTTCATTTGTTTTAATTCATTTTATAGACAAAAAATGGTAAATGGTAACTACAAAAGTGACTGTTTAAAGTATAAAATGAACACATATTTTAATATTAGTCACATATATTTTAGTATGCTTATGCTAGATATTTTGAAATAAAAATTTCATATCATTATAAAAGGATGGATGATCAAGTATATCTTAGGTATTGCACTGCTGTCTGAGAATATTTTAAATTCATTTTTAAAAATGTAGATTAAATTTTTTCTTTTAAATTGAAAATATTTGTAATTGATTTGAGTAATTGTTATTGTAACTTATTTGTTTTCAGCATCTAGTGGAATGAGTATTGCTGTTATTGGTGACAGCGAATCGGAAGATAGTGAAATGGGACGTTTACAAGGTGAAAAAGAAAATTTTATTACTTTGGTCTAGAAACTTATTACAATATTTAATAAGTTTTTTATTTTTAATATCTTATCTCCTTATAAATTAAGTGACATATTGGAGTAACCCTTCATTACAACAAGGCTGAAAACTGCTACTCATTTATCATTACCTGGCGGGCACCTGTGAACAAAGTGTTCAAATCATAGTGACAACTAGTACTTATTTAGAAGTGAATGTGTTTGTTCAAAATTATTTTTGAATTTAATCAACATACTGGTTTGAGAGCTACTCTAGAAAAAATCTATATTAAATATCAAATCTTAAAAATGTAATTTTTCATATTTGTGTGAACAAAACTATTTTACTATTAATCAGAACTTTTATTTAAAAATTATGAGGCATTGTTCATAATTTAATGCACATCAAATGATTTTGCAGGGTTATAAAAATTACTTGTGTTGTTGACATCATTGTTAACATTCATTGACATCATTGTTCTATCTGAATTTTCAGCCTTCACATTGTTTAGTGTTTCCATTTCACATTTAGATTGTATGTGAACCAACAGGATTTATTTGCATTTAAAATCATATTTTAAATCACTGTTTTAATTTCTCCATATTTTCCAAAAGTCATTTATACATAAGTATTATATGAATTATTGATCTAAAACGCAAGCACATGTTAAGTATAAAAACGTAACTCTAAAAAATATAAAAAGTTTTCCCAATACTAATTTACAATAAACGTAAGTTTTTACATTTTATATTTTCTTATAATTTAAAACTCATGTTTCTGTATGTATGTTGTAAATATTTGTGTTCATAAATATAATTAGTATGTAAATTTTTCTCAATGTTTGTAGTATTTTACTTAAAAAGTTATAAATTTAAAATGATCTGCTTTTTAAGTATCATATGATGAATTTAAATCTGTGAGTATAGGAAATTGAAACCTACAAAATGTTACTACTTATTAATCTTTAATTCATTTTTGTACCTTAAAATTCTTATTTGTCAAAAGTGTTGGGATATATTGTTAAGTTACTAGTATATTCCATGTGTTTTATAAGTATATAAATATAAAAATTGTTCTTTGTATACAAATTATTTATCAAATCTTAATTTTTAGATTATTTTTTTTTTGTTCTCCTGTTTCAATCTAGATAATTTTTAGTAAATTCTAAAAATATTTAAAATATTCTCTTATTTTAGCTTTATTAGAAGCTAGAGGTCTTCCTCCACATTTATTTGGTGCTCTTGGTCCACGCATGCAGCATTTGTTGCACAGGTCAATGGGAAGTTCTGCAAGTAAGCTTTTATTTATTATATAGTTCTAATGTGGTTGTCTATGAATTTCAATGTGTCATAAAAGTTGGCTAAAATATTAATACTTTTAATTTTAAATTTTAACCTCGTTTGTTTATATGTTCTATTAATTGCAGCATTTTATTGCTTGCTGACAGAAATCTGAAGCTTTTAGAAACACCAATTAATATTTGATTTATGGCTAATATTGTAAAGAAAATAACATTTTTAATAAAATAAATGCAAGGAGTGTCTCTTTTTCCCCCCACTCTTTCAATAGCATTTTCATATCAAATGAGTGATGTAATTTGGTTTTCAAATTAAATTTTTTAAAGGGACCTAGTGAACTTCTAATTTGTAATATTCTGACTTTCAGCTCAACAGTTTTTAAGTTATCTTTCTAATTAGGAATTGATATCTATAACTGTACAGAATTTGTAATAAATCATTAGTGAATGTCACATGAAGGAGCTTCTGTAAAACCAGAATTCAAATCATGTGTTTAAGATATTGTCAAATACTCATTTTCTGTAGCTATTTGTTGCAGATATATAAGAAGTTAATGAAAAAGTTTCTTATAATTTAAAAGGTTTCTGTGTTATTAATATCATGATTTTGTTATGAAATCGTGCTGTGATAATTTATAGCCAATTGCAAATTATTATAAATGTAATGGTGGCTAGAAAGAGTTTTTTGATCAAGTAAATTTATGGTACAAAAGTAGCGATATGCTCACATAACTTGCAACCTCTAAAATCTTTTTTAAATCTATATTAATTTGAGGGATAAATCTATATTGATTTTATAGTTTTGAAATTTTACAAGATATGCTTTGAACAATGTTTATATAACACTATGTTAGAAACTCTATTATTGTATAGAGAAAGTCTATTACTCTATATTAGAACCTCTTGTATTGATTAGAAATTTGATCCTATTAAAAATAGAATGGGTACCTTTTTACTTTCTTTCAAATATACAAATTTATTGTAACTTATGAATAGTAATTAATTTTCTATCACTACTATTTCTAAATTCATGTATTTGTTGAATGTGGATTTTTTTGTGAACAAAATTTTTCACCAACTATGTTTTCCCCAGCCAGAGAAAGTCTGAAATAAAATATTCAAACTTTATAACTAACATTTAACAAGGTGATTCCACAAAAGTATTTTTGCATATTATATATTTTTTTAAAAATAGGACACAAATTGCTCTGAGTCCAATTTCAAGGTAGCACTTCATTTAAGTATGTGATTTGCAGTGCTTTATTTAGCTCAGGACATTGTTTTATTTTGCTTATGTTTTTAAAGGGCTCTTCAAGCGAATATGGAGGTGAATCTAGAATTGTTTCTTGCTGAGTCAGAAAGTTCTGAATAAATTCTGTTAGGTTGTCTGTTTTAAGAAAGTCATTAAAATATTCCATTCACTTCTTAATAGGGTCAGTAATTCACTTACTTCCAAAAGTTAAGCAGAAGATGTAAAATGAAAAAAAATCAACAAATAATTCTCTGATTGGCTTCTATCAGTACTTACAATCAACTTCTGTAACCCTTCATAAATCTGGTATCTTATAAGACTGCCCTTTTTGTGCATATTTCTTGACATGAAAGTGCGATTGGCTGTTACCTAACATATTTGCATACTTCCACCTTCCTCTACTGCGATTTGCATCCTCTTCAATTGTGATTGGCTTCTGCAAATTTGCATTTTCCTCTTCGTGCTTAACTTTTAGAAGTGAGTGTATTTTAATGCCGATATTGATTATTTAAATTAAGAAATTTCTGTTATAGCAGTAAATTCAATGAAGGCTTTTGAATGAATCATTAAATGTCATTATAACCTAAATAAAAAATAGTCTCATTAATTTTTACAATTATTTCTATTATTTACTAATATTGTTGGAAAATGTTGCATATGCATAACTATGTGCATATCTGGTGAAAATCAATTTGTAAAATGAATGGTGATACCTTCTGAAAATTTATTTGATTCCTTGGAAACTCCTTGAATTTTGTTAACAAAAATCTGTATGAACCCTCTTATAAGTATTTATATTTTACTTAAGATTTTTAATTATACTCATTAACCTTTTTATTTTATAATTTTTCATATTGATGTAATAAAATTTCCTGTTAAACAGGCTTTTTATGTATTTATTTAATAACTTAAAAATGCTTAATATTTCTGTTTTCATTTTGCACAACTAATAGGATTTTCATTTCTGACTAATAAAATTAAAATTGAAATAAAATAATCTGAGAAAAAATTCCTTCATTGTAAAATTAGTTTGGTAAATAAGACCCATTAATGGCTTAGCTTGCAGCTAAATGGTTCTTGCCTTTAGTTTAATAATTAATGGGTTTATCTCCCACTTCATGCTTTGGGTGCTTATATTAGTACGGAATCCACTTTTAATTGTATACCCTGATCTAATTAGCCCTCTTGGTGCAGCATGTCCATTTTTGGACCTTGCGCCATAAAACCCAACCAACCAACCTAATTAGCCCTCATTTGCCTTCTCCAGTAGCATTAATAAAAAGCAGCATTACTTTTGCTCCAACTTCTTAAGGATGTAATGAGGTTTTAATTATATGTAAACATGCTAAAGATTATTAAAATGAATTAATGCAAAGGATTTATGATAAATTTATTAAAATTCAGTAAATTTTAATGTCAATTTAACTGTAAATAACATGGACATAGAAATAACAGTATTCAGTGTATCCAATCTCTATGCACATGTTTGTATCCCTTATTGTAATGAATTCTGAAATTGTGTTATATTGAGAGGGAGAAAAATATACATCAGGTATGTATGTTCTAATTCTCTTATGTACATTGTATGTCTTAGGTACTCGGGCTCTTCAGTTGTTGCAAGGTTTGCAAGCGACTGGTGATGAAGGCCAGCAGTTACAAGCAGTTATGGAAATGTGCCAGTTATTAGTCATGGGTAATGAAGATACCTTAACTGGTTTTCCTGTAAAACAAGTAGTTCCAGTGCTGATAAATCTTCTGTCTATGGAACATAATTTTGATATGGTATGCTCTATTTTGCAAACTGATCCTAAAAATGAAACCTTATTGAACATTAACACAATTACTAAGGAAATATTTTAAGAAATGCATTATCTGGCATAAATTTTTGAAATAAGTATAGAGCATAAAAGCTTATAGCCATTCAGAATTTGTGCCTGAATAGTTACTATCATGTTTGATGGAAACCAAGTTGAACATTAATGATAAGATAGTAATTTATTATATTTACAAGTACCTACAATGCAGATCCTAGTGCTACACTAGAATGTGCATTGCAGGTTTTACTACTGACACTAGAATCTATAAGATCGGAAGAGTTCTATTTACATGATTATAAAGTTACACGGTTATAGTTATATGATTAAGATTTACATATATGAAAGACTGGTTATCTATATCATATGTTGGAGTGACACTTTTTTATCTTGGCGATGGATTTTCATCTTTTGAAAATTTTTGGAGTTGAGATTTCTATTTGGAAATTATGTTTTTTTTCAGAAAATTTAAATTCTAAGTTTCCTTAATGTCAATATGTTAGTCAGTTATAAAGACCATTTGTGGGACTAATTTTATTTAAGCGTTTGTGATTATTTTTATACGGAATTTAATTGATTTTCAGAGTTACGTTTATTGCCCTCATCACGCAATTTGGATATTACTGTGATAAAACTAGATCTGATATCATCCTTGAAAATCTAAAGACTTCTACGACTGTAAACTGAGATATTAAACACAAAGCAATTATCACTTTATTTGAGTTAAAAAAATTTTTTTTTACTTTAATTCTAAAATTTAATGAGCTAATAAGAAATTATCTGGGTCCAGACTAAGGTGGGAAAAACTTGTGTATGAACTGTGGTATGGTCAATAGTGGGAGAAAGTCTATAGTAAGCAAATTGGATACTATCTTTTCATAAAATATTGATTAAACTAGGAATGGAATTGATGTAAAATAATGAATATTATGGTGCAAAATTTTGGATGAAAAGAATAAATTAATTATAGCTCATTTAGGTTCTAAAAGAAAATCTATCAACCTTAAAATATTTATTCTCAAGGAAAAGGTATAATGTGCTTAATGCTTGTAAAATAATAAGCTATTTATTTGATACTAATCTACCATCTATAGATTACTGAATAGTGTAGGAAAGTAATTCTGTGATGAAAAAAATATTTTTTTGATAATAGAGATGAAATAGAAATAGATAGGGAATATGTTTCATAAGCTGTGTAGTTTCTGAAGCCTTGCTTTTTTCAGGTTTTAATGAAATAATTGAGATTCTATTTATTTGTTGGATTGTAAACATAAACTATGTTTCATTTGAGCAACCTTTGAATTTACAATCAAATTGAATTTATTAACATCTATTGAAGATAGAATTTTGTTTACAGATTCTTCTGTATATGAAAGATTCATAAGTTAAATGATATAATAATTGTTTTCAATTGAATTTTTTTATCACATGACCAAAACAAGTGGGAAGAAGGAATTTTTAAGTAATATAATGCAATGAGGATATACCAAAAATACATTTTGCTCCTTTATGACAGTTGTTCATGTGATTTACATAATGCATTCCATCTTTTGTCTTTACAACTGTATTTTGCCTCTGGAGACAATTTGTAAAAAAGATGAGACATTACTATTCAGTATTAAAACAACCCAATTAAATTCTCTGAAAATCTGTCCATTGTTATTATAATATTCTATGTGACTTCTGAATTTCGAAAAAATTCATGCTTAATTTTGTAAACAAATTTTTTAAACGCTTCATTTTTTAGACTATGATAAAAAAAAGCCTTTTTGTTTAGTATTTGTTTAAAGGAGTTACATTTTACTAAAATGAATTTTCAGATATTACATCAGTTTCTTTCAAATGATTTTCTCTCTCTAACCATTTATATCTGTTTAGACAAATATTAATATCATTTTAAAACTGAAGATATTCTTTATGCTTTGATAAAAATAACTTAATTTTCCTTATATTTGTATATTTTATAACAGATGAATCATGCTTGTCGAGCTTTGACTTATATGATGGAAGCTTTGCCTAGATCATCTGCAATTATAGTAGATGCTGTGCCAGTTTTTTTGGAGAAACTTCAAGTTATTCAATGCATGGATGTTGCAGAACAGTCCCTGACAGCCTTAGAAATGTTGTCTCGAAGGCACAGTAAAGCTATACTGCATGCAGTGAGTAATTTTATTTCTTAATGCATGATTTGTGTGATAAATTAATTCTTAATTGAATTCTTAATTAAATCTTTTTATGTCTTACATGTTGGCATACTTTTAAACATGGGTCATAAGCACAATATAAAGTTTCAATTCACATTTGTATTAATAATTCTTTATTAAACAGTGTAATGAAAGAAATGCTCTTTATGTTTTGTAACCATTATGTTAATGTTTGCGATTTTCTATATTATGTAAAAATTATTTCCTATATTTTATTTTAATTTCGTATTCCATATTTTAAAAATGTAATGATTATCAGGATTTATAAAAAGAATTTTTTTTAATCACATGCAAGATTTAATGCTTTTAAGACATTTTAATACCAGTGATTTCTAAACTTATTTTTACTTTTATTGAAGCATTCCTTTTTATGTACATGTGGAATAAGGAATTTTCACTTTATTAAATTAGTTTTATGCTCGCTAATGTGTAGGTTCTCTGGGGTTTACATTTTTTGGTAAAGATAGGTGTCAATCCTATAGTAACTCAATGATCTGTCCTCTCTGGGAGGTGTGCTTTGGTTCTCAGTACATCATTTGGTTTTCTGAATCAAGCAATCGCTCATTTACTTAGTGATTGGTTACCAAGATAGCAAACAGTGATTTTCTGGATATTTTGAAGTTTTTCTTCAGGACCAGTAATTTATCTGGACTTTAGGATGTCTGATGGATAACCATTGTTTCCTGTAGATGTTCTCAGAATTTCCCAATGTCTGGAAGTATTATGTATGTAGGACATCCCACATACATCCGAGATATGATATTTGGACATTGTTGCCCATGTTAACATTCGTATAACAAGTGTTATTAGGTTTTTTGTAGTACAAATTATTGGCTTTTTATCATTATTTTTAGCACTCTGAGATTTATATTTTTAATGATGCTTTAAACTTCTGTATTAAGTTATGTTTTATAGAATTAAACTTTATCATTCTTATAAAAATATGTTAAGTACATTTGCTAAAGATATATAACATTGTTATTGTTTTCACTGTGTAATTAGATGTTTCTTTTGAGAGTGAATCTTTCCTTTACTACAGGAAATAATTATTTTATATATCTTCAAGTTTGGTAAAATAAGAGGTCAAAATATTCTGAAAAATAAAATAATGTAACATCCTTAAAATACCAATTAAAATGTATTCAAAAGAAATAATTGTTTCTCAGCATTGTTTCTCGATATTTATTGAGCCATTTTCTTTTTAAAACTGAAAGTATAAAAAGTAGAAATTTTTTAATGGAAGAATTAAGATTTACATGGAGAGCAGTCTTCAGTAGATTCCTAAAATTCCTTATTTTATTTCTTGAATTCCTTTAAAGCTCATAAAAAAATAAGATATTTCCTGTGAAAAATGAAATTTTTAAGTGGCATTTAAAAAAATCATATTAAAAAAAATCATAGTTTCTGCATGTTCTGTTGAGACTTTTTGCAATGCCATAAAACTGATAACAAATGCTTCCATATTAGTTGTGGGCATAGCTAAATAAAACACCCCCTTTAACTGATCAAGTGATCTCAAAATTCTACGAAGTTTCTTGAAGAGTTATTTTACACTAGATGTCATAAAAGACTTGATGCTTCAAAATAGTGATACCTTTAAATAATTTGGTTCATGTGCAAAGCAAATTGTTGATCTTTTAAACAAGATTTAAATGACTGCAAAATGTAACTTTAATTATGTGATCTGCAATTTAATACTTTTTAAAATAATAGAATTTACAATTAAAGGGAAGAATTACTTAGTATTTTTTATTTATTCTGTTAAACAATTTCCAGCTGGCATTCTAAAGAATTTGAAAGTGTTCCAACTAGAAAGTGTTCTCCTACCTTAAACATACACACAGTAAACTGTGTATGTTGTGATGAATTCAGTATTTTGAATTGTGCATATGTCCAATTAAAAATCCATCAAAATGTGAAAAAGCATTAATAAGATTTTATTTCTAAATTTTTAAGTGAATCTCTTTTTTAATCCATAAAAGAACTGATATTCTGATTTGTTTCCTTGGAACTTAGTCACAGAAGCTGAAGCATTGTGGTCCATGCATATTGCTCAAAGCAACTTTTGCTTTAAATCATGCACTGATACAGTTAGTATTTTAAAGGCTATGTTTGGAGACTCTAAAATAACTGCAAATATGAAATTGAAAAAGAAGAAATTTACTTATATATAATCACTTATGGTCTTCATCCATCTGTATTTTAAAGATCAATTGAAGAAAGATATAAAGCACATAATCCTGTGACAATTTCTTTTGATAGAACTTTTCATATGCACAAGAAAAAAACAGTTGATTATATTTGCCAGGTATTAGTCAGAAATTTTTTTTATCTTATTTGACCAGTGTTTTTTTTTTGAGGGTATGCATCTGTTGAAACTATTGTAAATGAATTATTTAAGTTTGTCGTGTGGTGCAATTAGGTGGGTGATTTTAATTAATTCTTCTTTTTTCTGTTTTCTTTGTATTTTATAAAATTTACTAAATATTGTCTAAATATAAAATTTCTGAATTAAAATATACTTTACATATCTTCCTTGAGCTGATAGCCAAATGGTAGTGATCTTGCATTCGGTTCAACAGTTTGTGTGTCTGAATCCCATTTTGGGCTTGGATGTCTGTAGTGATTTGTGAAATCTTTAAGCTGTAGGTCCTCATTTAACTAGCCCTCCTGTGTAAAAAATGACCTTTGAGCAAAAAACAGTCTAACAAAAATCCACGTGTTCCATGGTAAAAATTGTGTACATTTTCAGTGAATCTGGATGAATATTATTTATCAATGAAATAAAAGTGTAAATTATTTAATATTTCAGAGGAAAATGTGTTCTCAATCATTAGTAGTCCCAAGAAAAGTCAAGTTTGTCTTGTGCTTGATTTTGAAGAAACACATGCCCATTATCTATATAGTTTGCAAGAAATACATCTGTATTTCAATTAAATCCCACATGAAAGAAAAAAATGCTTGTATTCATTACAGCAGATTTTTTCACTAATTTCTTGGATTTTGGTTTGGTTGGAAAGGTTTTAAATGATAGAGTTGCTTTGAAAGCCAATTCCCTGATACAATCTTTAGGGACAAGGTTCCCAGTTATGCCCCCTATAATTTCTAACCTGGATGACTACATGGGTTGGTGAAAATGTTATTAAGTCTTAAATGTATAATAGAAATACAGGCAGGTTAGTAAGAAAAATTATTTATTCTGTCATTTTATTATAGCAATATTTCCCTCAGTAAGATATTTCTCATGGTATTTATTTCTCATGGTGTCAAAAAAGTAACAAAAAATTTTGTATATTTTAAAATTGTAATTATAATATAAACTTCATATTTATTTTTATTGTAATTGTAAATATAAACTTCAAATTTCTAATAAATTTTTTACAATCTATTTCTATAAGAATGAAAAAGAATTTCTGTGTTTGTTTATAATTAGGAATAATAATGTTCAGTATATAAAGGAGAAGTATTGAAATCTTATCTTTTAATTATTTTTTGGGGTTGAAGGAAGAGTTAGTGAATGATTGTTGACTGGTAGCTGAAAATGTGACAGTTAATTTTTAATTTTTTTTCTCAACACAATAAATACATTACACTGTTAATCTCAAATATTTTTCTATTTCTTCTATAGTACTGCATGAAAAATTCTTGCTAAAATTTAAGAATGCAATATCTTTATTAATTGATGGTTTTACAATCCATCATAAAACACCAGAACTTAGTTCTTTTATATTTATAAAATAAAGAAAATTTAAAATTTATAAATATATCTTAAGTGACAGTTAAAAGCATATCTTAAGCAGAGTGAGTTGGTACAGAGTATTTTTTGTGTTGACAAAATACACATTCACATTGCAATTAAAAATGAGCAATAAATGCAAAATAGGCATAAAATATGAAAATGACACCTACATTTTCTCAATAGAAATTTCTCATCTTGAAAGTAAGTATGTCATTAAAAATAATGGGGAAAAAGTAAGCAGTGAAATATTTAAGTTACATTTAGGAACTGTTAACATAGTTACAAATAATTTAAGGAATTATTAACATAATTGCAAAATTAAGAAAAAAGTTAAAACAAATTTCTATTTGTCATAAATAAATCTAACAAAAGCCAAAAAACTGTAGCTAAATTTGATGATTAATTTGATTGCAGAAAATTCCCTGAACTAAATAATTAACAACAATATTTATTTCATTAAAAATTAGCACTCTATAATTAAAATATAATAACAGCAATTAAAATTTATCTTCTAAAACATACAGTGAATTTGGTGTATTGTCTAGATTAAATATCAGTAAATTTTGATAGAACAGTCCTAAGGGAATACTATTAATACTATCAAATTTTTCTTTTTTTACTAATTTTATTCAATTTTTTTAATTATGTATGTTATTGATAATTTTTAATTTATTAAAAAAGTTTTAATCATGAAAAGTTAGAAAAATTAAAGATTTTGAAAGTATTTTTAAAATAATTTTAATTACTGATTTTGTTATTTTGTATTTTTTTAATTATATATTATGACAAAATAAAATCTTATATTAAAAATTATCTCTTTTGTTCTGATTTTGTTGTAACAATTTTTATGAAATCTTATTTAAGCCATGAAAAATTAATTTACATTCTAGACGTTTGCTTTTTATGCATCACATGTTTATTTAAAGAATTCATTTAATTAAATAACATAAATCTTGCTCTCTTTTCTCAAAAACTAAATATCAATAAAGTAAATCAATAAATATATTCACAAAGATGTTAATTTGATTACAATTCTGGTGTTCATGAAATGCAGAAATCACAATTATCTTAATATTAAATTTTATGACTTTTAATATTAAAATTATTTTTATTATTCTAAAGAGGAAGTACAGCAAAATCATTTTCATGTTGTTAATTAACTAATTTTTATAAACAGATGATATAAGCTATAATTGAATTGTAGGAGGGTTGTATACTTGAAATACATTTATCAAAAATTTGTGTGGATGTTCAAACAAATCTCTTTTTTTAAAAAATGGCAATGCAATACTTTCAACACTAAAAAATTTTTTTTTTCACTAGTATAATCTTTATTTTTTAATAAAAAAACAGCCATTACTTAAAGAATCAGTAACTAAAATGAAATCTTTAAATTTCGCTATCTTTTATTATTGAATATTCTGCTCAGTTATAGATCCATTATTGTGGGGAGAGGAAGAAAAAGTTCATAAGTAAATCGTCAGTTATTGTTTCAACTATAGCAGAGATTTGCGGACTTCCCCAAGTCACATTTTATTTATTATTTATTTTGCAATTATCTTCATTAATGATCAAGAGTTAAGCAAGTATATTTTTTGGTATTTAGATTATAAAAATAAGCATCACCAGTCGTCCAAAAATGTCTTGACAGTCTACTTGTTGATTATATAGCCTTCTTAATGCTTACCGCTCTACTACAAAATATATAATCAGTTCTGAATGCATTTTGATAAGTTGCAATGGTTTTTCTGGCTTCCTAATTAAACGTTTTAGCCTTGTCATATAATTTTCATATTTGTATGAGCTAAAATTATAATTCATTCAAAATACAAAACACCATTCTATAAATATAATAACCGGTGAACTGTATAGGATATGTATTCATACCCTTATAGTACAGCAAAGTATTTCACAAAATGTTCTAAAAGTGAGTGAGAATATAAGAGTGCATAACATCCACAAGGAAAATATGCAGAAGACAAAATTCAAAGAGATATGACAAAAAAGAAACTTAAATATCAATTATGAAGCAGTTATTTTTAGAATATGACAGGCCCAGTATACATCAAAATTTGTCTGGATTCTTTGCCTTTTCAATGAGCTAAATTAGTGGCTTCAGTTAAATTGCAGATTTAACTTGAACATCGCAGTAATGACATGATGTTAATTTAAAGAATCAATATCTTTGAAGGGTATAATTTTGGTAAATCTTGTAGCCAATCAATCATTGATTTATGCATTACTTCAAGGCAAACAAGATGCCTTTAATCTAGAAGAATATTAATGAATCTGTCTTTAATTTGGAATTTTACATACACTTGGAATTATATAAGTAATTCTTCTCATCAGATGCAATCTTTAGTTTATACCTAATGTAAAGGCATGTGCTGAAACCTTATTATTAATAATTTAAAGAAAAATTCTAAAATAACAATTATATCAATACCATTTTGTGGAAGATTTTTTGCTGCCTCAATATAATCCTTCAAATATTGTTTGGCATCATATGGTTTTTGAAAAGCACACTTTTAATAAAAACTTTACTAGTAGAAATAATACCACCTAAAACAAATCAAAATATTTAGATGAACTTTTGCTGAAGGCCATCAATCATTGGAAACAACTTCCAATTATAAATTTTTAATAAAATTTATAATTGGAAATTGTTTGAAAAAATTATAATTGGAAATCATGGGTAATTTGGTATTTCTCTATACCAAAATACCCATGATTTCATCTACTTAGGTACTTTGGTTCATACACAAGTGGTGTCTTTGACTGTTCAAATGTCTTAAGGAAATACATTATTATTGGCACTGGCTCTTTGTTTTCCTTCAAACCACTTATTAAAGATAATTTGAAGTACTTATGGTATGAATGGATGAATTGCATGATGCAGCAGCAGAACTTCCCCAAAATTGATTAAATAAAGTGCAGAGTTTTCATTTACAAGTAAATCATTTACCAAACGAAAATGCAGTGATACTTAAAATTGGTATTCTTTTTGATATTGATGTAAAGAGTTCAAAAGAAAATAATATTCTAAGGAATGAAATTATTAAGAATCTAACTGTACTCTAATAGAGTTATTAAAAACTAACATGTTTGATTGCTCATAGTTAGTGCCAAAGTAAATAATGATAGAGCCACTAATTTTCTGGAAATTTAAATCCTAGTTAACAAAAACAAATGCTTTGAAAGGAAGAATGCTTTGCTGAAACATTGAAATATGCTTTTGCATAGCAGTTGACCATGAAAGTTTGACTTGCATTGCTTAAGTATTGTATAAAATTTAAAATTGGTATCCTTCTTATTCTTGATGCTTAGTATACATACTGAGAAAACGATTGCCAGCATTAAAGAGAAAAAAATACTCAAATCCTGAGTCAAGAGTAATAGTTTCTTCTCATACTCCTCAGTCTGGAGTTAGTTAGGCAATTGCTGTTAGAAAAGGCACTGTATCAACAATTGAAATTTCATTCCCTATTTATACAAATGTTTTATATTGTATTCTATTACACAATATAGTGTTATCCTAAAAGTCGGATAAAATATAAAGTTTATGCATTGAGAATTACTTATTTAAATAATTTGAGTAATTTTATATTTCAATTTGTTATATGAGTGAAGATTTATAATGAAACACTTTTAATGTGCTATTTATTATGGATTTAATGATAAACAAAATATTTTATTCCTACAAATTTTATGTCTTGTGCCAGCTAGTCTGGCAATATGGGGCCCAGCTGGCAGCTAAATGGTTAGCGCTCTTGCTTTCGGTTCAACAGTTCTGAATGGTGTCAAGGTTTGTTCGAATCCCACCTTGGGCATAGATGCTTGTAGTGGTTCGGAATCCACTTTAAGCCGTAGGTCCCGGTCTAATTAGCCCTCGTGTGCAAAAATTGACCGTTGAGTGACAAAGAAACTAGCTGGCAATATGGGGTGTGCTGCTCCATTTTCCCACCTGAACTATAATTTGGTTTGGAGTCCGACTTCCTTTGTACACACATGCCATAGATACTCGTTTATTGGTTTAGCAACCATTCATAACCCATTCATACAAGGAAAGGACAAAGACAGGAGAGAGAGAAAAGTACATCTATGCCTGAACCGGGTTAAGAACTAAGGACTTTCCTATCCATAGTCTGGCTTGGCGACCACTATATATGGTGGGCAACTACATATTTGATCCTGTAGTGCTTTAAAAATATTTCTTCAGTTTAATTGTATCCAAAAGTTTCATTTAGAATTTAGTAAAGCAGTGAGAATGAATGTTTCTTTGTTAAATTTTGTATTAAAGAATGCTTCTAACTATATTTTTTGCTATTATTGAACTTGAAAATGTTCCTTTATTTTCCATACTTTAATGAAATTTTTCAAAATCAATATTTTGAGTTTTTTTTTTTTTTTGCAAACTTAAAGGGTAATAATTTATTATAAATGTATGTGTTGATTTTAGAATTTTTAAAAATTTTAAATAGCTATCATACATTAAATTTATGATTAAATGTATTGAGTTCTTACATTTGTTGGTGTCTGTATTTATATTTAGATCATAGATATTTATTGTTTTGTGCATTTAATAATAATGTAAGTATTTTCCATCTATGTGATTATAGCTGTTATAATAATCATTTTTTAAGTTTGTATGTTAGTGATTACATATAATTAAATATTTATTGCTAGTTAAATACAGGGTTGTAAATATTACAGAAATGCATAATTTATGTTTTTTTTCAGAGGGGTGTTTCTGCTTGTCTTACATATCTTGATTTCTTCTCAATAAATGCACAACGGGCTGCTATAGCAATTACTGCAAATTGTTGCCAAAATTTACTTACAGATGAATTCAATCTTGTACAAGAATCATTATCACTATTAAGTGCAAGATTAGTACATCAAGATAAAAAATCTGTGGAGAGTGTTTGTCTTGCATTTTCTCGCCTTGTCGATTGTTTTCAGTATGATTCAAAATGCTTAATGGATATTGCTGGTCATGGCTTACTTACAAATGTTCAGCAGCTGGTAAGTCTTTCAAATTTAAGTTTTTTGTGGTAACATTTTCATAATGTAATTATTTTCCTGAATTCATTATGTGCAATTTTTCTATTGTAGTTAATAGTATCTCCTCCTGTCATAAGTTCTTCAACATTTGTAACTGTTATCAGAATGCTAGCTGTTATGTGCACTGCTTGCCAAGAACTTGCATTTCTAATGCTGCAACAAAGTATGACTTATCTTTAAAGATTTTATACTGAAAAAGAAATGATATGAAACTCATTTTGTTAAAAGTTCTTAATATCAAAACACTCTATCTGAAAAAAATAAGCAACAAACACAAAAGTGATTATAGAGTAATACCAATTTATTGAAACAAAAGGAAATTTTTACTGGTTATTTTGTGAAACAAAGGAAACAATTCCATGCAAAATATCAAAAGAAACGATTATGTTTCAAATAATCAGTATAAACAATAATGCCCATAACTTGTGCTGGCAAAATATTTAGTTACAAACATTTCTGAGCAATATTTCATCCTTCCAAGAATGGATGAACATATTGGTCAAGAATATCAGCATTGCATCTTGATAAATAATTGCTGTCTTTGAATTGGGGGAGGAAAGATGTATAGATCATTTGGTTCCTGACAGATTTCCCTGCCCAAATCATGAAATAAATATGACTGTAGTTGTGTCTTTCAATGATGTTGTGAGTTTGAGATCAAGTACCTGAAACCCCTGTTCATCAAAAATCATTGTTTGTACAGAATCACGACTCTTGCACCTATTGCATTACTATGACTTCTCTTTGCCAATTGCTTTAATGTCTAATAAATCATATCAGGAGCCCGTTGCTGTGGTGCCCAATAGATGTGATCCAAAGCTCACTGCAACCAAGCTCCTCTGTAAGATGACATCAATGGCACATGAAATGATGGTCACCTAGAATACAGATGGTTTTAATGTCGCTTTCTACAAATAATTTGTCAGGATATCACTATTCCTGATGATGAATGCTTGGAGAATGTTTACTGGTTGAACTTGCCCAATTGGCTTTCTGATACAGATAATGGTCCTGATATGTAGTTTGTAATTCCAAGACTTCATTACCAGATCTTTGTGACATTATCTTCATTTTGATAGCAATTCCACAAATGGTAGATAAAGGGACTGTTGACATTTCGCCGAGCTGGCAGCCGAATGGTTAGCGCTCTTGCATTCGGTTCAACAGTTCGTGGATTCGAATCCCACCTTGGGCATGGATGTTTGTAGTGGTTCGGAATCCACTTTAAACCGTAGGTCCCTGTCTATTTAGCCCTCGTGTGCAAAAAAGTACCGTTGAGCGACAAACAAACCAAACCAACCAACCTGTTGACATTTAAGACCCAGACAACTCCCAATGGTGGTTCCCTAGAATAAACCCTACTAATTGTATACCAGCACATTTTTATTTAAATGCTGTCAATGACTTATTTTCAGAAATTGAGATGAAGGAATGAATATCAAACATAAGTAATACACAACAACAAATAACTTCTAGAATGAACTGGTTTTTATGTAATCTCATATTACACATACCTATGTGTGGTTATGCAAATATTTTAGGCCAGCACTACTTTCATATCTCTCTGCACAATACACGTACAAATTTCTTTGCTGTAACTTTATTTCTAAGTTACGCTAATTTAACTGTTTGATGCTTATTTTTTGAGACACTGTATTCCTATACATTTTTACTTGTACAATTTCATGAAATTAGTTATTGCATGTGGTCATCATAAAAACTGTACGTAACTTTTTATTAAAACAATTATTATCAATAGCCATAATCTCCTAATTTATTATTTATTTTTAATAAATATTATGTGAACTGTTTGTAATTGTTTCTCATTTGAAGAGATTAAATTGGATAAACTATTATTGCTGTCTTCAAAACTGCAGTATCGATATAAATTTAGCTGACAATAAATAGCCTGAAGAATGGATTTATTCAAATGTAACTATAAACTAACAGTTCATTAAATTTGAACCTATATATTTTCACGAAGCTATTTTATACCTTGTTATATTGTCCTTCTCTGTCCTGTTTGCCTCTCTTTATATATATATATATCTATATATATTCATTTCCACATTCATGTATATACACATACAAATGCTGAAATGAATAATTAAGAGGAAACTATTCTCTTTCATATGCATAATTGTCAATTATCTCAAATTAAGGAGAAAACTTTCTTAATTTTTACCATTATTTCAGTGACAATGAAACATTTCTCAAGACTTGAATGGCATAATTATTTTAATTTATGGTTTATTATATTTTTCTAAAATTTTTAAAGCACTGCAAATTATTTTTCTTGTCTTTCAGATACATTTTTTAGGCATGAAATGGCAGTTAAGTTTTTGACAGATGCTTACACTTCTGCTTAGAGAACAATAAGTCTTTGAATGGAAGTCTAAAATGCAGCTACATGATTGCATTCCTGTTTTATTCTATTTCTTCATGTTTAAAAATCAGAAATAATTTACATAATAGATTTCTTAAATTTTAACAATGTTTTATGAGAAACTTTTTGAAAACAAGAAGATTAACTAAATAAATATTTTATTATTAAATACTCAAGAATTTAATTAGCTTATTACAATTAGCTGAAGGTAATTTGTTCAATTCTTATTTGACATTAGATGACCTTATTGAATTACTCGGTTTTAAAGGCATTGTTTCCATCTTAAAATCTATCCATATTGCCATTGTGAGTACCACATTGTAGATCCATACTGTGTAAATTCACAAAAATTTGGTATGCTACACAATAATTTAGTTTTCAAGAAATAATTGTTCTCTTGTGTTGAGTATAGAAATGTACAATTATGTTAAACAAAATGAAAATCTTAATACATAGTTGGAGTTCTAATGCATAATCAGCACTTGTGCAAAAAGTATTTAATTTTTATTCTACATTAATTTGACTTTGCTAAAATTATAGAATTTTGAATTTAGTTATTTCAATATATTAATAATAACAAAATTTGGGAGAGTATACTATTCATTTTAAAATGGTGTGCAAAACTTAAGCAACAGGTGGTTTTTCTGCCATAACTCTGCAAGAAATCATCTAAGGGACATGAAATTCCGACATCAGACACATCATTTTGTACTTAAAGCGTGACAAAAGCATAGTTGCACAAAAATGAATACAATGCATACAGTATGGAATTAAACAAAAATAGGCTTTATTGAACTCACAGTATCCCTGCACAAGATCATCTGTCCAAGAGGAATAACAAACAGATGTTCCTTAGTATGGGATATGCCCTCCCCATACTGCAATGATTGCTTTGCATCGTCTCCCCATACTCAGCACCAGATTGTCCAGCAATTCTTTCAGTAAAAATGCCCATTCCTCAATCAGCATCTCTTTCAGTTGCTGCATGTTCCCCAGGGGTTGCAAATGTGCTGCAATACGTCTCCCTAAAGCATCCCACACATGTTCCGTAACATTTGAATCAAGTAAGTACGCTGGCCAATCCATTTGGGTGATGTCTTCATTTTCTAGCAGCTTCTGAACAGCATTAGTCCGATGTAGCTGAGCATCGTAATCCATAAAAATGAAATCTGTTCCAATGGCACCTCTGAACAGACGCACATGGGGAAGGATTACCTCCTGACAATAGTGATCTCTGGCTACAGAACCTTTGTCAAAAATGTGTAGCTCAGTCCACTCGTTCAGCATAATGCCACCCTACACAAGAACTCCAGGATCACCACAACTGTCTCTTTCCGTTATGTTACTGGGATGAAACCGTGTCCCAACCTCTTTTCATATCAACTGGCGTTAAGAATCGCTTGTGGTACTGAAACCACTCTCATCTGTGAAGAAGACGCAACTCCAATGATCAGATGTCCAGTTTTTGTGCTCTTTACACAACTCTAAACAGTGCCAACAATAGTGAGCTGTCAACAGAATGCAGCATTTGGGACGGCGGGCGAATAGGCCACCTTTGTGAAGGCATCTGACCTCAGTAAACCTTGACACTTGTTGCTCTGTTGCTGTACACAGTTGCTGAGCAGTGGCGCTCACCGACTGGTTTCGGTTTTTTTCACCTGCAAGACAATATAGCGGTCATCCACTGTAGTTATTTTCCTGGGGGCAGCCACCACCAACCTTTTGAACAGCTGTACCTGTGGTTCTGAAGGTTTTCCAAGTCCGCAAAATGACATATTTGTTAATTCCGAACTCTTCAGCTACTCTGGTCACACTTCGCCCCTCCTCCAGTTTTCCAATCACTTCCACCTGTGAAGTCGTCCAGGTGATTTCTTCTAGCTATATTTCACAGATACACTCACTTGCACTTAAGTCTTTAATTGCTCCTTCGTCCTTCCTTTTATAGTAGGTATGAACTGTGCACTGAGTGCATGCATTTCTCAATACGCTCACGTCACCTCTGATGTTTTGCCATTGATATTTGCATATACATGATCTTTCTACTGAATTATGTATTCATTGCACTGATCCCAAGAACTCCTTTTATGCAATTTCATAGCTACCTGCTTGAAATTTACATTGTTGCTTAAGTTTTGCACACCAGTGTAGTTTCTGTTATGAATTCTTATTGAAGTAATATGGATGTTATACTAATCTTAAATTTACTTAAATAATAAATTTCTCATTTTTTTAATAAGTGTTCAGTGTAAATTGGAATTTTGAGAGTTAGGTGGTAAAGAGTCTGTGTTTATTATTTTTAGTTTAATTAACATGTATTAGAATTTTTAATATTTTATATTTGTATTGTATTTCAGTATATTAAAATCCTACAGTTTCAATATTAAGCTTTTGAAAATAAAAGTCATAAAAGGTGTTCTGCCTTTAAAGTGAAATTTCAGAATTTTATTTCTTTTAGTTTTACGTGATATGTCATGATGATAATTCATTGTTATTGGTGATTTTTAAATATTCTGTTACAAAAAGTTATCTGAAAATATAAAAAAATAATGAAGTTGTTCTTTTAATGTTGACCTTTTGATGTTTTACAATAAATTCAGAAATGTTACTTTTTAGATTCTTAATCCAATTTATTAAAAATGTTTCTCATTATAAAAAAAAATAATTTTTTTTTGTTAACTTAACATTTGACTTTGTTTTCAACATTTCCTTGCAGTTTTTGTCAGCATAAAACTATCAGTTTCATAGATGAATTTGGTAATTCTTTGCATAGTGAATGGATTTCTTAAATGATTAATTAAAAAATTACACTCTTAATAGCTAGAAAGGAACTTCGTAGTACAAAAGTACTGTATAAATGACAAAATTCACTCTTAATTTCTTTTTCTTTTCTTCTTTTTTTTTTAATGATTTTTTTCCAAAGTTGTAATATTAAAAATACAGATTTTTGTATATACCATTTAATTATTTTTGCAGGATGTTTTGTAGGAATTAAGTTTGTGGAATATCAAGTCTTGGTTTCACCAAAATATTTCCATTATTTTATTGTAATGATTGCTTCAATTTCAGCTTTTTTGTTTATGTATTTTTCTAATATTCTTAAACTATAATATTTCTATCACGGAATTAATACTTTTCATTTCTAATTTTACGACTTTATCTTCAGAAATTGATTTTTTTCTACAAGAATATCTAAAGGATGCTTTTGGGAAATAACCATTGGTGGCTGGCTATCAGCACTGACATTTAGTTTGAGTATAAATGTTGTAGTGATTTAAAGTTTTTTTAAATTGTAAATTTCTGATTCAACTATCACATTATGCCAAAGCTTATAATAACAAGCTATATGAAATCAGAAAACATGAAATAACTTGATTCAGAGAGTAACAAGTAGAGCTGTTTATCTTCATTCTCAGGCAATAGTTTTGATTTTTTTAAAAATAAAATTCCATTTGTTCAACGATAATTTGTTTTTGTTTTTCAATTTTTACAAATATCCGTCCAACTTTTACTGTCCTGATTTTTATAACTCCTTTAAATTATTGTTGTCTTTAAAGAAAATCTGACTTTTATTAATATTTGCTTATTTTTTATTTTCAGACATATCTGAAACTTTGCGATTTTTATTGATGGGAACATCTGCTAATACTGATGAAATTGAGGTAAATACTAAAATATGTATCTTTGTGATGAACATAATCAGTTTTTTGGAATTTTTATTTGTTTGTATATTGAATAACCATTTTTCATTCATACTTATTGTGTTCTCAAAGACTTGACTTCTGTTGCATGAGCTATAGTAGCTGTTAAGTCATTTTAATTGTTGAGTTTTAAAAAAAATTGTATAATATTGTATATGAATTTTTTAAGAAAGTAGAAATAACTTCTCATGATATTTTACTGTGAAAAGTATGTAATAAAGAGTTCTTAAAATTTTTTATTCGAAAATGTTGAGGTTACAGTATTAAAACTTTATTATTGACTTTTTTTCTTAATTTTTCTAAATGTAAGCTCATGATCTTAAAGGGGTTGCTTTTAAGTACAGAATGTTTATCTTGTTTTCACTATCAATAAACTTAGAAATTAAGCATTTATTTACGTTTACAAACATTGTTTATCTTCCATTAGAGCAAAATTTTATTGATTCCACGATAAACAATGCTGCCAATGTTTTCTTTAATTGTACTCAATGAATAATGTTTTTAACATAATTCTTATTTTTGTAATAGTTTTTTTTCACGAAATGCTTTTGTTATATCTTATAACATTCAAATTAAGGACAACTAATATTTTGTACGATTAACTATATATATATTACAAATGTGATGTGAAATATCATATATATAGAAGTTTGCTAACTACTAAATGTTTTTTTCTTTATGATAATAATTTGCTATTAACTAATTTGAACATTTAATGGTTGTATATATTATTCTGCTGATATAAAGAATTAGATAATTTTTATTGAAGGGTATTGCATATATATTTTCTCATGATACTCTGAAATGTTTCAGTATTATGTTAATTCATTTTTAATGAATTCATATTGAAGAACTTATTAAAATAAAATACATACTTATCCATTTATAAATCTTTTAATTATACTAGATTTTTGTTTTAGTATTTTTAAATTCAAGCAATAAAAGTGTGCAAATATATTCAAGTACAAAAATAATTTTGTTGACATATTTGTTTTAAATATCACTGTATATTCCAACTTTGAAGACAATAGTGTAAGACTATGATGAATATAAAGGGTCTAAAAAAATTCAAACTGTGAACCTTAACTGTAAGAGAACTACAAGTAAATTGAAAACAGAAATCATTTTATGATGGATGTTGCAAGTGGTCATTGATTCATTAATACGGGATTGATTGATGTTCACTTATGTGTTTGATGTTTCTAGGAACGAACAAGATGCGATAGATTTGTTCTGAAAATGCCTTTTGAAGAAACATCTGTCAAATAACAATTTTTGAACAAACGTCAGCAGTTTCGATAATTATACTATAGGTTGATTAAAACTGGATTTTTCTGAGTTGCAGTAGTGGTGGTTAACATATGCTATATAAATGTGTGTTAAAGATATATAAAAAGGAAAAAGGGATCAAATATCAGCAATCAAATTTAATTTAAATATAATCACATTTCAGCACTGCATATTTTTCAAATCGATATGCTATAATCCCACCATACCCTTGGAATATTTGTTAACTTTATCAAATCCTTTTCTTTCTGATTCATTACCTTTCTATAGTGTCACATGCTTTTGATTTTCAGGCAGAATAAATAATGTAGTTTTTTTTAAATATAAAGCGTCCTCATTGTGGTTAATTAGAAGATTAAGTACATACACATATATTTTTTTTTGAACATTATGTCTTTGTTTCCCAAATGAAGCAAAATGGCTATATAATATCATATCCCTCTTGAATATATTTCTACATGGATTTTTTAAGACTATTTGCTTAATTGTTTTTCTGTTAAAATTTGGTTTGATTTACTTGCTAAATTTTCTTTGAATTTTATAATTTTATATTTTCTCCTTAAAATGTTTTTGGGTATATTTATTTTTTTAAAATTAATTATTCCTTGTGTACATAAAAATTAAATTCCTTTTCATAAATATAGAAAATTTTTAAATTTTAGTTTTTGAGTCTGATAAAAAGTTCCTGCTTATCGTAAAATCACATATATATTTCATTTAGTTGCCTGTTACAAAATTTAGATTTATGAATTATCTTTGTTAATGTATAAATTGTTTCTGTACAGTGGACTAATTAAATATTTCATAAATTAAATTCATTATAAGAGTATTGCAATATAAAACTTACAGAGAGCATTTTAACCCTATTTTTCAGTAAATTTATTTTTCAGTATTAATAGAGCTAAGCAGTATTCTTATCAAAAATCAAATAAAAAAATTTTTTATTTGATTTTTGATAGGAATGCTGCTTAGCCCTGTTAATATATTAGTTTTCTTAATTTTAGAAGTATAGCAAATCAATAAATTTGCTGAAAAATAGGGTTAAAATGCTCTCTTTCCATATGTGTGTTCATATGGTTCTCTATTTCAATATAAAGTGATACATCCATATAGTTGCAATTTCTCTTTGTTGGAACTGCAGAAAGCTCTGTCCCTTACTAAAAATACTAGTCTGGGACCAGATGATATCCCGTATAAGATGCTTTATCCATTTTAGCCAGGAATCTTTAATAAGCATTCTTATTCTATTCAATAGAATACGGAAGAAACATGTCTATCCCAATCTCTGGAGCAGAGCAATTGTTATTCCAATACTGAAACCTGGGAAAGATCCTACTAATCCTCAAAACTATTGCCCTATTGTTCTTACTAGTTGCCTTGCTGAAACTTTGGAGCATATTGTCAACGCACAACTTGTTTATGTATTTGAAAACAGTCAGTACATATCACTTGCAGATCGTAAAGTATCACTCCGAGTGTATCAGTCAGTTACTTTATCTTGAATTGACTATGGTAATTTATGGATCAGCCAGATCATCAGTATTGTGAAAATTAGACCCTGTACATCATTCAGCTTTACGAAATTGTTCTGGAGCATTCCGTGCTTCTCCTGTTCAAAGCCTCTATTGTTTTGCAACCAATTTCCACTTTATCTGAAACATAAACAACTGTCTCTACATAATTATTTTAAAATGCTATCAGCATTTAAACACCCCCTGAGATATTTGATTGTTTTTCTCTAAGAAGGTTATATAATGCACTGCCACATAACTTACTACCATTTTATGAGCATACAAAGCCATTCTTGTCTTCATCTCAGTTCCCCGATTTTCAAATCCAAATTACAGATGTTCTGAAATATCCTCCTTAGAATATTCCTATTGTCAACATAATGAAAACCTTTTCTCGGTACAATAAATGGCTACATTGCAGCAGATGTCTTCACATTCGTTTTCATTATTCCTAATACATTTCTGCATATACTGATGTCTCAAAATTAAGTGATCATGTTGGTTGTGGTATTGTTGTTGGAAATACAGTTTACAGCTGTAAATATCATGCATCATATTCTGCGTACACATCCAGAGTTGTTGCTATTTTAAGTGCTCTAGAAATAATACAATCTAGCTTTCATCAAAAATACTGTATCTATACAGATAGCATGAGTGTGGTCATGCAATTAGACCATTTTAATGATAAATATCACTAAATTATTGTAGTAATTTAGGACTTTTTAAATGTATTGAAGAGTATAGCATTTGACATCTTTTTTTTTGGGGGGGGGGTCCAAGTTATGTTGGTATTGCTGGGAAGGGAAACTTGCAGACAATACTGCTGAAAATGCCTGACATTTTACATAAAGCTTTAACATTTTTTGACATTAAACAAATTGTCATGGATTTTATTTCCTCCCACTGGCAGAAAACATGAGATTTGCTGACAAACAACAAAGTATATATATTCTCTCATTTATTCTTTCCCAGTTACGCCTATGAGAAGAGTTGATGTTAAACTCACACACCTTTGCATTGGACATACAAAAATTGAGTGCTTGTGTTTGAATCTAGTATCATACTGCTCTGATTTGTGATATATGTAATCTACTATTTACAGAACATCACATTTTAATTGTTTGTCCCAATTTCAATGATTTACTCATAGTGTTTTTTTAATAACACAAATGTAATTTATCAGACTTGATTGGGCTCAAACCACATAGAAATTTTGCATCTTTACAGGCAATTGATTTCTTGAATTCCAATTAAGATTTTTATCTGATCTTAATCTTTTTACATAAGCTTTTCTTGGAACTTAATATATTCCATCATTGCATTTGACTAGTCTTATAACTCAATTTTTAGTTTTAAATACGGTACTGTACAGAAATGTCCAATATTGGACATTGCACCAGTAAACCTCACAAAATCATAAATCACAAATAGTTCCCTATTTCAGAGATTAACTAATAACTCTGTTGAAATTATTAAAAAAGCTAAAATTATTTATGTTTTATTTTCTTTTTAATTTTCATTAATATTAATTTAATATTTTAAACATTTAATTGTCTTATCTTCTCTGTAGCTCATTCCTAGGAGTCCACAAGAGCTATTTGAAATAACATCATTAATAGGGTAAGTTTACATTTTTATAATTAATATACATTGACAGTATTTTATTTTTTAGCTTATATTCATTTTAAAAATATAGTTGCAGATTTATTGTTATATGATAAAATCAAATTGAATTATTTGAAAATTCAAAATGAAACAGTTCTGACAATTGCTTTATTTTATGAATAATTTTGGTTTTAAATGATTAGACAATTTAATCTATTTACTATATGATACCGTTTGAGCTTCATCATATGTCACATAAACATGGTTACAAGTGAGATATTATAACTAATATTTTCTTCTGGGTTTTGCAATTTATGAATTATAAGCTTTATTTACTGCCAATGATTGGTTTTTTCTTAAAAATTTTATTTTAATTCATAATCATTACAATTATTTGACAATGGCTCTTTCTGTATTAACATTAATATTTATGTGAAAATTTGATTGAATACATCTTGGCAGTGATTGCTCTGTATGCTATGGAGCTTCTTATCTTTTTGAAAATATTATAGTATATATTTTCTACTACTGTCACAAATTTTTTATGTTTAATTTTGTTGAAGTAAGAAAGATTTCCCCTAGGAATAAAAAGTAAAAAATGTCCATGAAAGTTTATAATATCCTTTGTGATTGGAACATGTTGCATGTCATGATAAGTAAGAAAATCGATGTTCGATGAATTAGGAATAAATATGTTATATGTTTTTTATGTCAGATAATTTTTGAAATTGTTGCTGTCCTGGGATGAGTTGTTTAGCTCATGAGCCACTCTGTAGAAGTGAAGGTTTCCAGGTGGCTTTTTTAAATTGATTGCACTCATTAATTAATTATTTCTCCAGAAATGGTATTTGTTTGTGGAAATTCTTATCATATTCTGCAAGTTTGTGTCAGTCAATGTTCATTTATGTTTACTGTCATTGACATTTGTGCAAAAATTGTCTGCCTTGGTGAGCAACGAAACATTTTGTTGGCTGCATGTGACGTTTGTGCTGCTGTTTGCCCACTCCTTTCTTAGTGAGTGCTTACAAGTGTCTAATAGCAGTTCAGATTTAAAAATGAATAATAGTAAAAAAACTTTAGATTGATTAAATTTTTCTGAAAATCTTTATGAAGTGATACTACCAATACTTTGCTATTTCTTAAAAGTCTCAGTAATCTTATACCGAATCCATGTCATATCTATATCATTTAAAAATATAATTTAATATTATGTAATAATTTTTTAATTGTTTTACTGTGATGTTTTTTGTATGTTGCATAAACATCTGCAAGCAGTTTATCAGATTGACTTAGCAACATTCTTACATTTTTATGTTTGTTTACAGCACTACAACCTGCTATTGAAATGAAAATCATTTTCAGAGCTTCCAATTAATCCTGGAATAATAATCTTTTGTACCTCTATGTGAAAATTCTTTATGAAAGATAAAGACAAAGTCCTCCCATACCAATTGCTTGTAATCATTCAAATTTTTTCACTACCTCTTAATACAGAGTTTGCACAACTCCTGAAAATTCCTTAAATTCCAAAAGGGGGTTTTTACTCCTGAAATTTTGAACAGAATTGCGAATTACTCCTGGAATTTTTAATTACCTTAATGCATTTATATTATTTTCAGATAATGTTATAAATTTTGACTTTTTTCTATTAATATTTTAAAGTTTTAACTGAAATTGTCCAAAAACCTGATTGAGTATCAGTTTTTAATATTGCCACTAGATGGCGGCACAGTGTATACTAGCTTGTTGTACTCTTAATTGTTGACTATTGAATTCTTAACTGCTTGAGATCTAGTCCAGCAACAATAATTTTATGATAATCTAGTGTTGTAGTAATTAGATTTATGTGTGTGAAGTGAAGTAATCGCCAAACAAGATCATTGTGTTTAGCAGTTAGACTGGCGGTTTTAATTTATTCTCTTTCTATTTGCATTTGTTTTCCTTTTATTGTATAGAATACTTTGGATATTATTAATGAAATATAAATTTTGGTGTTAAAAAATGCTTTCTGCATGTCTTGCTAAAAATCAGATATAATTTCCCTGAATCAAGATAATTTTGTTTATCTATGTAAAAAAGATTATGCCAACTGAACGCACCCCTAAAAAAATCTTTCTTGCTAAGCCAATGGGAAAGCGTTCCAGAGGTAGGCCCAAAATAAAATGGATTGATTGTCTTGATAGGGACTTTAACACTATTGGAACATCTAATTGGAAAAGTGCTGCTGAGTACAGGCCAAGATAGAATAAGCTCATTGAGAAGGCCAGGACCCACACAGGGTTATAGTGCCTTTGTTGATTGATTGATGTAAAAAAAGATTGAAATAATTTATTCAATATGCCTGGTGGAAAGTGCCGTTAATGACTAGTGAACTCTGGAAAGCCATACAAAGATTAGCTTTTGTGGGATTTAAAAAAAAAAAAAAAAAACGTGGCATTGTGTATATTGCCAGAAAGATTTCTGCATACCAAATATGAGTGAGTCAGCAATTTAATACCATATGAATGGAAAAAACACATCAATTTTTTATAAGAGGCTGTATCTGCCAAAAAGTCTACTAACTTAAAAGGTTTTTTTCATTACTGCTGTTTCTATTAAAGAATGCAAAGCATTTTCTGAAATTTTAGGTACACATGTTTCTTTGAAAGAAATTTTATAGTCCAAGTTTTATGGGCCTAAAAGTTTTAAACAGTACTTTCAACTACATTTCTTGTAGCAATATAAATAGCCTCTTTCAAACAATGTTTCCAGACAGTGCAATTGCAAAGCAATTCAATTGTGATAAAAAGTGTTCTTATTTAACAGTTTTTGGAAATGCATTGAAGAATGCTAGTAATTTTATGCTTCTCTATGATGAAAACTTATACACCTAGAAACAAAACAATTGGACTGCTGGGTAAGATTTTGTGATAATGATGGAGTTAAAACATAGTATTACTTATCAGATTTTTAAGTCTCTCAGCTGGATATATATATATATATATATATATATATATATATATATATATTGAAAAAGTGAATGAGAAGTGCTTAGAATTAAGAACAAATATATTACTCCACTTATCAATGGATGACCCAATATATGAACTGGTCTGTTTTCACTAAAATGACTGATTTCTGAAAAAGTTAACAATATTTAAATTTTCTAAATGTTGGAAGCTGCAGGCTACAGATTCTACACAGCACTTCCAACCATGGAAGCTCTTTATTTTCAGAAGCTTAGGTAACAGCAACTGTGACTTACAGATTATTAAATGATTCAACTGCTGCTAGGGATCACTTTGGTAGCTTTGCTCCAGACATACAATTTTCTTTGAAGTTTTGCAGACAATGATGGTTAGAAAATATAAGTTTTCAATAGATTGCTTGAAATGTTACCTTCTTTTAAAACATAAGTCATCTGTACAAAACAAAACGTTTCCTACTATGGCACCAAAACTTCTAATATTGTGTAGAAGTGTACAAAAGATGTACTTTTTTCTGCAAAATGTATTTTTTTAAAAATATTTATTGCTCAAGAGGTGGATCTTTTTTTGGCACTTTATCAAACTGATAAACCAATGCAAGAGATTTTCATACATTGCTGAAAAGTTTAATTAAAAAATATTCTGTTTTCCCCTTTAAACTTACTAGTATTGATGTAACAGATAAAAACAATGTAAAAGATGATAATCTATTTGATGTTTGATTCATTACCAAAAAATCAGAGAAAAGTATATCAGCGAAACTTTGACAGAAAAACAGATGATACAATTTGTGTGGAATTGCAGATTATTTTTAGTATCAATGACAAAAATAGTTAATTGAAAACTGACCTTTGCAATTATTCTCTAGCACGAAATGTATCACGTTTAGATCCTCGAACTCTGACATGTGGGGAATCAAGTAATTTAATTAAAATACAAGCTCTTATTTTGTATTTATCTAATGTGTCTAAAATAAAAGTGTCAAGAGTAGTATAAAGTTTTAAAATAATTTTCTAATTTTATGGAAGAGTATATTCATTACAACCAACTGTAAGATTTCAAAGTTGCATTGGTGTGAAGTTAGATTTTATTAAAGTTAGAATAGACATTTTTTTTATTTTTACTTATTTACAAATTGACAAATTATTGCTACTTATGGAGAGTAGCCAATTTGCTTTTACTGTTGTTACTTTTCTCCTGGGTTCAGCATAGCTAAACCAGGTCTATGAATTTCTTCACCCTCAAAAAAGTCCGAAACTATGATTGGATTTCTATAGATCTAGTCTTGAAAACCCCAGGGAATTTAAAATATGATCAGGAATTGCATGTTCTCTGCAACACGCCACACCCATATAGAATAGATCTTATTCCCATTACTGTAACACTTGGATCTTAAATGTCCACTTTTAAATCTTGTCATGGCTATCTGATCGTTTCTGCTACACTGGAGGGACAAAACCCCTCCATGTTTCATTTGCTGATTCCAGGCACTGACAGATCTTGCAGCCCTTGAAGAAAGTTCAGTGTAGGTTAAAGAATCAGGGGCATTTAAATATTCCTAAGAACCTTCTGTAGCTAATAAAATCTGTTGTTTCATTGCCGTGGGTGTCTGTATGAGATTTTATCCATGAAAGTGAACTTGCCAGAAGGATGAGAGGTGCTTGAACTTGTTAATAGCTGCAATACAAGTAATATCGTAACCTCTTTGTCAGTTGGAGAGGTATTGGACAGAACTCTAGCTGTTATTCTGGATCCAGACAGGAATCTAACCAAAGTAAGGGATAATGCATCTAAGGCTCTCATTTATGGCAATCATTTCACTTATAAAAACTGAGCAATGGTCTGGATTTCTCAACCTAATTTTTTCTTCACTTCCATGCGATAAAATATAAACTCCACTTCCTGTGTGGCCACTTTCATCCTTGCTTCCATCTGTATATATAATAATACAATCCTTAGGAAGTTTATTATTTCAAGGGCTAATTGTGTGCCTCAAATGATCTGGAGTATCATTTACCTCTCTAGACAATCGTTATTCCTTGTTGCTCTAAATTTGAGTTGTTAATAATTACATTGATTGTGTCTATGCCTTGTAAAGCATGTCTGATGTGAGAAAAAGGAGATCACCCCCACCTTTGTCTCAACTATTTGTTCAGAGAATTTTATAACCCTTAACCTTGATGGAAAAACTCTCATTCAGCTTGGACTCTTGAATAGCTATTATCTGGGTGTTTATTACTTTCTCATGGTCAAGCATTGAACATGGGTTTTCTGTGAACAAAAACTTGATGATAGAAAGTATAAACAATCATGCATCTAAGTGCATCATTGATGATCATACCTGAAACATAGGAGTTATCAACAATATAATAACTAGCAAAACCTATTTAGTTTTGCTACTGGTGTCAAGCAAAAAAATAAATTATGTTTAGATAAATTAATAGAACAAAAAAAGGAAAGAACAACTGATAACAAAGGGAAGGCGAAAAGCACTTCTTGAAGAAACTAAGGAACTAAATATCGAAAAGAAGCTTTTGGAGAATGACATAAATGAACTTGAAGAATATACAATATAGTATGCTGAAGAAACTAAAAGAGATAGTAAATAAGCATTTATTGCAAAATCAAACATTTGTTCCTGTGTTGCTTCAGAGAAGCACCAGTTTTGAGTGTTTGAATTGAATTGAGACACAGTACAGTCATGTCTCTGAAATGTCTCATTTACTTAATTAATATTTTTAATGTCCCAAAGTAACTTGTACTGTTTATATTTTATGCCTGTTAATATATATAACCTGTTGTATTTTCTAGACTTTCAGATCGGATCTATTATCTAAATGACTATAACGATGAACGCGAACTTTTAATCTGCGAAAGAAAGAATTTAACAATTTTTGAACAAATACAGTTTGGAGTGAAGAATTAGAAAAAAATGAATTGTTCATCTAGTCAAATGAGAGAATATTATTCAGTGTACTAAATCCCACTGCTTAGTATGGTTCAGTCATATTGTAAGAATAGATGAAAATAAGGTTTTAAGAAAATATTGTAATCTAAAATAAACCTTGAACCTTGATCAGACTAAAAAATTTTAACCATCTTAAAAATGAACTGGAAATAGCAGGTCTTGTAGAAGAAAATTTGGAGAGACATTGTTCACATTTTAGCAATGTGCAGTCCAGGCTATAGTTATATGAAAGAAAGTAATCTTCGATAATAAGTGGGCAATTTAATAAAATTTGGTTTGACTCTAAGTTTGTACATTTACTAAAAACAAATAGCATTAAAAAACTACGATCTACTTTCATGTTCTGCATAATGCTCTTCAACTCTGTTGAGTAAGAAACATTGGATATGAAATTGAAAAAAAAAATAATAATTTACAGTGGTATGCCATCTCTGCTAATATTCAGCCCTTGTGCTATTATGTCACTCTGAAAATAAGACAATTTATGAGTTTCTACTGTATTTGGCCCATTAATAGAAAGTTGTCTGACTTTTCTATTTGCTGATCATGGCAAACATGTTGTGTAAAATTAATGTGTGGTAATTTGTTTGATTAATCCATGTAGCAAATACCTTCATTTTCTGAAAACCGTTGATCAGATGAGTTGTATCTATATTTTCATTAAAATGTTGATAACAGCTGCACTCATGAAAATGCAAATATAGGGATCTGAGTTACAATATGTTATCTAATGTCTGTAATTTACACATGAACTCTTTCAAATCGTTGGAAGAAGTGGTTGGTTATCCAGCACAATATCTGTTAAGACTATCAAATCTATATTAAAGCAGTTGTTTTCCACATTAAAAAGGACATGGAAAGTATGTTGTGAATCTAAACCTTGGTTCATCATTGAAAATAAATATTAGTTCTCACTCTATTCCTTAAGTGTGTGTCCTGCTGTAAAAGTTGCTCTTCTGTTTACAGGATTACAAGGGTTTTTGACAGTTGTTACAAATAATTCTTACTCCTAAATACTTCAAAAATATTCACTTTTGAAAATTGGAATTTTTTGAATACACAGAAGTTATGAGAAAAAATGAAAAACTGCACTTACATGTTGTATTATGTATTGGTGTATTTTGTAGTTTCTAGTATCAATCCTTATTATTTCTGTACCAGTATATGCTAAGCTGGCAACCAAATTATTTGCTGTCTAACCTTCTCTCCAACAGTTTACATTCAAATCCCACCCCAGGCCTTTGATTTTGTTGTGGTTTATAATCTTTTTAAATTGTCCTTGTTTGAAAAAAAGGTCTATAAAACGCAAAACAAACCTAACCATCTGTGCCAAAATGCATTCGTAAATCCTGGAATAAATGTTCTCAACTTTATAAAGAGATGATTTTGAACTGTTTATCTTAGTGCCATGTGTTCTGTATAAATGTTGATTTTCTAAGAAACTCCACTTTTTAGTTAAACATTACTATTATAGCAGATTTCTTATAGTTCCTCTTTTTTTCCTTTTTAATGTTTTTAAGTCATCAATAAAAGTATATTTATATGCCGAAGAAAATTACTTTAAAAGCTTTTAAATTTAAAACTTAAATTTTGTTAGTAAATTATTAGTGAGACTATTTTTTTGCAGTATTGATCTAAATATGTTCAAGTGGGAAAAGGTCTACACTTAATCTTTAAATAAATTTATATTTAACTATTTTTAATCTTGAAAATGTATTTTTTTATATAAAAAATCATATATAACTTTAAAAAGTGTTTATTTTTATGGTGAAAGTATCTAACTTTTACTTTTATTTGAAGAAACACTTTAGTTATGCTTAAATTTTACTACTTATTGTATGAAACTTTTTAGAGAACTCATGCCTCGCCTTCCAAATGATGGAGTATTTATAGTTGATTCACTTCTGATTAAACAAAATCCCAATCAACAGTCCTCTATAGTTTGGCAGTGGCGAGATGATCGTGGAATGTGGCATCCATATACCAGCATTGATAATAAAATTATTGAGGTAGTGTTTCAGAAATATGCTATTAATTTAATATTTTATGAAATATATTTTTATTTGATAACATTAAATTATTTCTTTTTAAATGAACTGTGCATTTTAAATGATATTCAGTGCAGTTTAAATTGTATTTTATGGTGGAAACTTTCTATTTCCATGTTAAAGTTTATATGCATACATACATTATGCTCCTTAAAGTTTCTTGCCACACTTCTTAACTTTAGAACAGCTACTGTTGTATTCATTAAATCAATATCTATATAAAATAATGTAGTCATGGGCTTCTGAATGAAACCAGCTAAGGTGCCACTTGCTGGAAAACTGGAGTAAACACTTCTATCTCTTAAATGAAACTAGGTAGGGGGAAAAAGTGATTTATACAAAGTTCTAGAGCAGCATTGGTTTAATATAAAAACAACACTATGTTGATATTAATATGAAGAGTTGATTGGTTAAAATGTGCATTTGTTTTTTCATGATTTCTTTCACTGTAATATGAGAAAAAGATCTGAGTAAGAAATGAACACTTATACATAACACCAGCTGTAATGTACGTTTGAATATTCATTTGAATGTCACTTGAGAGTATAAAGGGTAACACTTTTGAAAATGTGCCCTTTAAGGTCCTTCAATATTTGTAGAGGGTTCACCTCTTGCAATGACCTGCTGTTTCAGTTATCTCCAGAGGTAAAAGACCATTGGTATCAGATCAGGCGAACTTAGAGGTGTACCATTGACATTTGCTTTGCCCAATTCTTTAGTTCCTTTGAAATGTTGCCATATACAAGCATGCTGAGCAATTATTTGGCTGCTGCTTACAACCTGTCATGAGTAGCAGTGGCTTGCCGTTATTTGCTCTTATCCTCTGCCCTGATTTTGTGACTGTCCACTTCAATGTGTCGCCAGTAGTTATGTTCTTTTCTGATTTAGTGCTGTGATGTTAATATAGCCAAATTGGCTTTGTGACACCTTTCTTGTTTCGAAGGCAGGGGACTCATTTAGTGATGTAGAGCAAATTAATTTTTATTTCTACAGATAAAATAAATCTGTTTGCATTTTACCTGCTAATAATTTATGTATTGTATACTTGTTATAGAAATATTAGAAATCTATTAAATTAAAACTCAATCTGTTTTAGATATTTTAGAAAAGTCCATAAAGCTAAATATGCCAAATGATATTAAGTTCCACTTAATTTCTTTAAAAAAAGTCTTCTCATTATTTTAGATTTCAAAATAAGAATTTTTAACTTGTATTCTGTAATAAGCTGATAAAGTTAGTAATCAAAATTTGACAGCTTATTAAAAATAATCTTATTTACTTTCAAAATCTTCGTTTTTGATTCTTATAAAATTTTATCATGTCATTTACAAATCTGTAAATTTTGACGTTTTTACTCATTTGTTCATTAGATTATTTTTGAAACTTGCCATTATATTTGTCTTTTAATAATAGTCTGCCCGACATAAAAAATGCAACTCAGAGGAGGAGTTGTCAGAACGTGATGTTTTCAAAAGCTGATATCACTCTGGCTATACCAGCACCTCACAAATTTTCCATAGTTCCTTGTTGTAGCTATCTTTCCCACAGCTGGTGCTCAGTGGATGCATCCTGGTGTCTATCACTGTGATTTGCTGTAAGGAACAACCTCCCCCAGGATTCACACAACTCCTTGAAACTCCTTAAATTCCAAAAAAATAAATAAATAAATAAAGGCCCTTGAAACTTCTGGAATTTTGATTTGACTCCTTAAAAATCCTGATTTACTCCTGAAATTTTTTTTACCTTAATGCATTTATTTTTTTATAAAAATTACTATAATTTTTTGGAATTCCTTTGCTTTAATAATGTAAAAATTTCAATAAAATTGTCAAAAAACTCAGTATTAGTTTGTAATATTGCTACTAGGTGATGCCATGATTGATATTAAATATTTTGTATCCTTAACTGATGACTTGTATAAACATTTTCAGGATATAAACATTATGTGAAGTGAATAAATCTACAATACAATCATACAAAAATAAATCTATTGCACAATTAAGACCGGCAATCTTAATTGATTCTTTTTCAATCTGCTGCTGTTTTCTTTGTATAAAATTCTTTAAATATTAATATTTGAATATAAAATTTTTGAGTTAAAACATTTTCCTTGTTTCCCTTTGATGAAAATAACATATAATTCATTTGAAGCATAATAAATTTGTTTATAAATGAAAATAAAGTAAAGAATGAAATAAAAATTATTTAATATGTCTGGTGAAAAGTGTTTTTTCAATGACCAATTGACTCTTGAAACTATATCTTATAGTTGTATTTGTTTTGAATAAGTATATTTTTATTTGAAAAGAAATTGTCATATACATCTCAAAATACTCAATAAATTAATAGATAGGAATCTATTGTAAATGTTGAAAAACTCTAAAATAACTGATAAATTTGTACAATGTTTAATCCAAGATTATATAGAATGGGAATTATTTAAATAAAAAATTAGCTGCTACAGCTGTAAATTCATTGAAGGCTTTTTAAATAATCATTAATAATTTTAACTTAAATAAAAAATAGTATCATTAATGTTTGGAATTATTTATTTTTATTACTTGCAGAAATGAATGAAAAATATTGCATGTACATAATGATATGCATATTTGGTTAAGAGCAATTTTTTAAAATACAATAAAAAATTATTTAATGTGAATGTTGTGATACCTCCTGGAAATTTTTGATTTGCCTCCTGGAATTTGATTCTTAGAAATCTGTACTAACCCTGCTGTCCTTCTCAGTCCCATGAATGTGCTTCGTAAATTTTCCTGTCTTCTGGATTTGACTCCATTGATAATTGCCTGCCATTCTCTCCAATTGCAGGTGTTTTTTGCGTTAAGAACAAATTTTTAACGATTATTTTCCAATCTGCAAAAATGGCCAGCCCTCTGTGCTGGTTCCTGACCTTGTATCTTATTCTCTTTGCAATTAACAGCTACGGATTTTACATAAATATGATAATAAGAGTAAGGTACATCTAACCTGAAATATGCACACTTTCTGGGAACTCTTTATTTTGTATTGCATTCTCAGTGTTGGGCAGTGTACTTGTACAAACAAATTCCCTTTTACTAAAATTTTAACATTAAGTTAAACAAATTTCATGGCAATTTTGTACATTGATGTTAATTTTATTGAATTATTTTAATGTATTTGCACACATTGTGCAAAATTAAATTCTTTTGCATTAAACATTTATATTTTTACTGAAATAATACTGATCTTTTTTATTTATGATGGTTCTCAAACTATTAGACAATCAACAAAATATTTTCATTTTTTCACATTTCAATATAAATTTACATAATTAACTTAAAATTTTTAATGTAAAAATTTCCTTCTTTGTTTTGCCCACTTTTATGATCTGGAGAATTTTATGCTAATATCTAAAATATTCGTTCATTCTTTATTGGGGAGTATTTGAATTTTCATTGGTCTGACACTGTAAATAAAAAAATAGGATGTGAAAAGAAATTTTTTTCAATTTATTTAGTTTTGAATATTTAAATAAATACTTCAAAATATTCATTGAACTAGTTAAAATTTGAAAAAATTATCTAATTTAAAATACTTTATACTTAAATATTTACAACAAAAGCAAAGCAAGCCACGCAACTGAATAGTTAATAGTAACTTGGCTATCATTTAATTAGTTCAGGGGTTGGATTCCTATATTGGGTGTAGATGTACATGTAGATTTCATTCAGAATCAATGACATGTTTAACATTAAACTAGTTTGACATAGTAAAAATTTCTTAGTATCATATCTTTTTATATAGTTCTAATTTCCCACCTTTAATAGAAAGGCGGAAAAAATTACTTAGAACATTGAATATGTGTGTGTATGTATATATATATATATATATAATTTATTGCATTTTCAAAATTAACATTCTCTTTTATTAATTGTTTGATTGTAAATGATGACAAATAATTTAACCAATTGAAAGCAATTGTAATTGAATAATACAAGAGATTTTTACAAGAGATACAAGAGATAAATGTCTCCTTTTAAAAATTCATCATAATGTTCATATTAAATTTTACTTTATTTTCTTTTATGGGTTTGTTGATCAGTTCATAACGTACTGTTTACATTTTAGTTTAAAAAGACTTAATCTTGAAGTAATTAAGGAAATATGAAAATTAAGGCATTAACTGAACATATTATATAATAAGGAAGTGTTACATTTCATTGGGAATATTAAATTGATCTGAGTAAAAATTAAACAATTTCTGATCTTATAAATTGAATTGCATGTATGAAGTTATTTAAAAAAATATTTAAAAAGCAAATAATTAAAATGTAAAATAACACCATCAAAATTTTTTGGCGGAATTAAAATGTTAATTTTGAAATGCACTAGATGACAACTTGACACATTTCCCAGTAAACAAACTAGTAATTCTAACTTGACGATAATCTTGACATCATCAAGCTAGGGTTCATCAGAATCAAATAGTAGCCTAACTTACAAATGAACAATGATTACAAGTCAGTAAAATTTAAATAATTTCAAGAATTTTCTTTGAATTTTAAGGTAACAAATTTAGTATTAATAGTCATTTGTACAATGTTCTAAGCTGAAAGTTATGAACTTGAAATTTAAAGCTATTATTTAGCAATATTTCAGACTGGACAAAATATGCCATACAAAAAGTTAGTAAGATATATAAATTCCAAATATCCATTTCTAATATTTTACTACAAAACTTACACTTGTGCTTACCTTCTATAATGTTTATTAAAGTTTCTGAAAATGATGTAATTAATTATTTACATGTAAAATATGTGAAACTTTCTCACTTTTTATTTATGTTATTTTATCCAAAATAATATCTCTAAACCTAATATTGCTAGCATTTAAATTATTTACCTTTGGCAAGTTTCACTTAGCATTAATTCATATTGGATTGTGGAATTTTTTACAAACTATACACTAATTATTGAGAATACTAAATACTGAGAACTTGTTATGTAATGCATGGAAAAGAAAAACGAAGGAATTAATAAATGACGATTATTTTTGTTAGTTTATAAAAATTTATAAATTGAAGATATTGTCATACCCATTTACATAGCTGAGAATTTTGATCTGTCACCAATATAGAGGAACTGGTAGCTAAATGGGGTTAGGACTCTTGCCTTTGATTCAGCAGTTCTTACGTTTGAATCCCACCTTGGTCTTGGATATTAGTAGCGGCTTAGAAATGGCTTTAAACTGCAGTTACCAATCTAACATCATCATCTATTAGCTAATTAATGACTATTGATAAAGTAATTGATAAACCAAACCTATATATTGTTGACATACTACAATGTGTCACCAAAGTTAACAATTATAGCAGCAACATTTCATTCTAGTTAATTCATTCATCGGTTTTATTTAATGTACTGTTGATTTAACAAGTTGAAATTAAATAATAAATTTTAACAAGTTTTATCAAAGGAAATATCAGTTATTGAAACAGATGAGTACAAATTGATTTTTTAGATTTTTAACTAAAACTATTAAAATGGTTTAGAAAAAAATTGCTGAAATACAAAAGTAGAAATATTTTAATTTTAGAAATAGTTATGTTACATATTCATTGTTGTTTATTTTGATGATGATACCAACAATACACAGATTTCAGATGAAATAGTAAATGTTTATTTTTGTTAACACAAATTAAAATGAAATAAGAAATATAAATAACTTTATACATAATTTTGATATAATCATTTTAGTAAAGTAACGCTGGTAAGCATAAAAATATAAAAAAAGGCTAAACTGGAATATTATTACATTAAGATGAAATAAGTCTTTCACACAATCACACATTTCATTGAACAGAGCTTCAAAACTTAAACTTAACTGCAGCTATGCTGCAAATTTAAACTTATTTACATCTGTGTATTTGTGCAACAAAAATTTAACTTTCCCGAAGGAAATGTGATTTTAAACAAGGTTGAATGTGGCATTCTAAGTTAAAATGATGTAACAGCATAAAAATCAGATAGTTAAAATATAAAAATTATGAAAAAAAAATATTAAAGTAAAAAAAAAAAAAAAAAAAGGAATGTTTTGCACTGGCTCAATTTATTTAATTCATTGAATCATGGTATAAATTCCTCTACCGTAGAGAAGTCATCGGTTTTGATTTAGGAGTTAATTCCAGTACTACTATTCGCTATAGAGATTAAAAATAAAAATTGAATTAGCATTTTCTTTGAAATATTACCTTTGAAAACTGCAAAAATTTAGCAAGTCTTTATTATGAACTATATTATTTAGCTAGTACAGTATGTGTTAGTCTTAATTGCCCAACATTTATGATGAATTCATGTCCTTAACATTAGAAATAGACATGAACTTCTAATATCTGAAATATGTGCATAAAAATGATCCTACCAGAATTCCCAATTCCTCTTCAAAATGTTGTACTTCTTTCAAGCAAAATCAGACATGGGGCAGTTTCTGCTTTTAGGAACTTGGCTAATGGAAAATTGTTAGCTCTTGCCTTCTGAATGGTCAGCAGCGTTCTCTCCTTCATCTTTTCTCCCTCAAAGGGCAGAGGGTGTTTCTTGTTTTAGAATTATTTCAGAACATGACTATTTCAAGCCTATTAATATAAAATTAATCTGGCTAATTCACCTTTTTGTGTGCTTCTGTGAACACTCTTCTCTTTAGTTGCCCCACTTTTTGACATTCCTTCTAGTGATGACTTTCGAGGCCTCACCTTCTGGAACTCTATCAATATTGTACTAGACCTCAAGACGCCTCATGTTTAAAAAAGAAATAGAAGACATAATTTAAAAAAATTTGTTTCAATGGTATGCAAAAAATATTAAGCTAAAGTACACAATCAATATTTTTTACAGTTATTGTTCCATTATAATACAAATTCTATGTGTTCCTGTTCATCACTTAGAATCCTTTAAGTAAATGTTAAACAAAATTAAATAAACACTGCAAAGCTTGTTTTACTTACCAAACTTTTGATAAATTACTATCTGTGGTATTTTTTTTATCATTCATTAAAAACAATTCTTTCAATGTGTTTAAAGTAAAACTATTAATGGTACAATAACTGAGATCATTTAATTTTAAGTTTTTATGGCTGAGTGATTTGCATTTTCATAAGCTGCAAATTAATAAATTTTCTAATTTATGTTAAAAAAATAAAAAAAATTCTAAAATAAAGAAAGAATTTTTCAGTAATTGAAATTTCTAAAAAGTTTGAAAATTCATATTCAATGTTCAATTTATTGAGCAATGCAATGTTAGCAATATATCAAAACTTTAATTCTTAATTTCATATTTAAATTTTTTAACCAAAAATTAAATTTCATACTTAATTTTTTGCAAATATTGAAGCTCATTACTTATTGTCTATGATAAAGCTGATTTCACTTGCATAGTTGATCTTGTTTCTGTCACATGGATGTTATCGTCTTGTCTTGAGAAATTATAAAATCATTGATACCAAATCTATAACTATCAGTGAACTGGAGAATATGATATAGTTTTGGTAAATGTTTAGTGCCTCTTTCAAGATAATAGCAAAATTTATATATATAAATTTTGCTATTATCTTGAAAGAGGATATATATATATATCCTACTTGCAAAGAAGACAGGCTTGCTATAGTATTTTAAGAGATCATGATTACAGTAGCGTCATAATAAATAGAATTGATTTGATATCTTCTGCCTTATGGCCTCTGTGTAGGGTTTGTTCTATAAAAGGGTAATATCTACTTATTTTTTCTAAATTTAAGGACTGTTAAAACTTTCTTTTCTTTTCTTTTTTTTTTTTTTTTGTATTTACATATGGACAACATTACAATAGGTGAGATTTAATTCATATTCCTACTTTTTTAGCATAAGTTCTAAACTTGCATGTGCTAAAAGCACAAAATGTGAGTTGTAGAGTAATAAACAATACATATAAAACAGGAGAATGGTCATTAAGTCGCAACATTTGATTACATTTTTTCATGGGAATGGTTAATTTGATAATATTTTTCTAGGTGCATATGTATTATTGCATCAAATATAGAATTTTATTTGATTTTTACTATGCATTATTTAATTTGTCATGGTATTCTTGCAGACTTTTTATAAGATTTATATTTCTGTAAATATTTTTTGGTTTGTAATACAGGAATACCTTGGGAATTCATAGTGGTTTTAATTGTTGAAAAATTTATAAAAGTACCATTTTATGAAAATAGTTATCATCAAAATTTAAAAAAATTCTTATTATTTAATCTAAAAGCAGATGTTTTAGGAGTCTGTGAAATAATTATTGCATGGTTTAAAACTATGTATACTACTGAGACAAAATATGCATAAGCTATTTAGTTGATTCAATATATATAATTGATTTGAAAGTAAGGAATTGCACATGTAAATAAATGTGTGCAACATTTTAAAACCAAAAGCAGTTGAAATTTATCATGTATACTTAAACATTGTTTTAATTATAACTGATAAGATTCTAGATATTTATGCTATTTCAAGTACATATTTAAGTTGTTCATAAATAAGATTTTCAGACTGTTCTTTACTGTATAAATTTTGAGACACAGAAAAAATTTAAATATAGTCTTTATAGATTATAAATATATTATTATTATACTTTATAGATTATTATTCTTAAATATAGATTTTTGACAGATGTCTTGTAAAAAAATGACTTTCCAATCTAATGATTGTATTGGATAATTTAAAATATTTTTAATCATATTAACTGATTAAATATAAAAAATAACATTTAAAATGGAAAAATGCTTTTGTGGGAAAGTGTGTTTCAGAAAATTGAAACTTTTATTCCTAACATGATAAAATAAATAAATAAATAAAATAAAATAATATAAAAAAATATAAAAAAACTTATTTTAAAAGTAAAAGGAATAAAACATTTGAATTACTTGCTATGAAATGATGAAAGAATGAGCAAAGTGAACGTTTTTCTCTGTGCAAATCAGACTTGTAAACAAATACAATTCAATACCACTAGAAACCAAAATAATTTAAAAGGTTGATAAAACTGATAAAAAGAATTCACACTGAAATGTTATTTAAAATCTCTAAAAGTGATGACATTATTAGCTGGTATTTGATTTTTAAAAAATGGATTGGTTTTTAATGCATCTAAAAAATCAATTGCATGATAAAAAATTTCAGAAGCTTGAAGATGGATTATATAAATGAATAAAAAATAATGTGGTAAAAAAAATATTCCATTTTGTTAAAGTTCAATGGACTGAATTTTACTCAAGAATTAGATGTTGAAAAAAATGCAATCAATGCATGAATTGAATAGTTGCAGAAATTTAAAATAAAATAGATTTCATTATAGCTCTAGATTTTCTTAGATAATGTATATTTTGGAAAAAAAATTTTTTTATGAAGATGAGACTGGTCTATTTTTTAGTATGGAACGTGACAAATCTTTCATTTGAAAACATGAGACTGCAAATGTAAGGAAAGCAGCCAAACAAAGACTTATGGTTCTTCTGTGAGCAAATATTTCTAGTTCCCCTCTTAGTAAAAACTTCCACTCTTAGTAATTTGCTAATCAAAAATTCTGGGTTATTTTAAGGATGTCAGAGGGTTACCAGTTGCATATAAAAATAATTCTAAATTTAAATGATATCAATTTTTGGAGAATGGTTGTACTTGTATAAGAAAAGCACAATAAAATGCACAAAAGTATCCTTAATTATTCATAACTGTAAGGCACATCCTCAAAAGGTTTGATGTCAATTACCATGGAATATTTTACGCCCAATATTATTTTGGGATACCTTTAAAAGTAAATTTGAAAGCATTTTTTATCCCAAAAATGACTTCATCAAAGATGATAGAAACATTCAGCAATGTTTCTGAAAAAACCAACAGTAAAATAGAGCTGATTCTAATACTAATATGGATGGTGAAAGGATCTATGTTAACTAGAGAGACATTTTGACTAGGCAAGAACAAGTAAGAAAATATAGAAAAAGTTCTAAAGAGAGTAATCAATTGGAGGAAAAAAACTTGTTGAAAGTTTCAGATCTTAAATTAGTAATATTGACTTTGAGTACCAGATGTAGACAGAACAAGAAATGATGCATGTAATTTCTTAGCTATTATATATTAGAAATTCGAAACTGAGGC